>JAQQZT010000008.1:26435922-26446092 GCA_030068275.1 Clarias platycephalus | reverse complement strand
ATACAAAGAATAGTCTTGCTTGAACTACATAATAATCTGATGCAAAAAGTTACCTTAATTTTTTTAAGTAGATCAGGGTGGATATTTTTATCAGTGCAGGAATTCCATACTTTCCATAGTCGTTATAAATTCTGCCATTACCCGATGTTCTCAGCACTTCTAAAAGTCATTAGCAATCCCAATGTTTTCATCTAGACACAAGTTTTCCAGCACCACCTCCAGTACACCCACTGTCTCCAGCAATCCTAGCTCCCTAATTGGTTTAAATATCTTCCACACTCCCAGTATTCCCATTTCCTGACTCTGCTTTCGTATTCCTGGCGTTCACACTGCTCCTGGGAATGGGACTCTGTAGTCCTGTGATTCCCGTTGTTCCCGTGTTTTACAGAATTCCCACCATTTCCTTCGATCTCAGCCATTCTATCATCTTTACTACTCCGGGTATCTTCCACACTCTGCCTGCTCTCATTTCCCCCCAACTGGTTCATCAGTCCCGCTGTTCCCACTGATCATACGACTTAAAACCTATCCCGGTGTTCCAGCTCCTTCCGTTGTCTACCCCCGCTCCCTCAGGTGCTAAAGTAAATGCCACATAAAACATGTACAGTGCTCCATGTTGACCTTTTAAATTCCAAGATGACAGCAAAGATTTCTGAAGAGACTAATGCTGCTCAAAGGTTATCCGTGTAGCTGTGTGTGTATCCTTATGGAGAATCACAATCTCCATCAATCCCAGCATTCCCACAGCGCTCAAAATCTGTCCTCACAGTCCCTACTGCAATCCCAGCATTCCCACTTTATTCCCAATATATTTTATTCTCTTTTTCCCATGGTGTCCAGCAAGTTCTAATTCATAAATGCAGCATTAAAATAAAATAAAGTAAACTTCACCAGACTAATGTATTCCACAACCCTCACAAGTAACCCCAGCTATTCCAGCAATTCTAATGCTACATCAGTCTCAGCATTTGCATTGACCTCGCTATTCCATAAACTCGAGCATTCCCATTCATCCAACAATTCCTTATAATCCCATCATTCCCATTCATCCAACAATTCCTTATAATCCCATCATTCCCATTCATCCCACTACTCCTTATACTTAAGGCATTCCCAATGATCCTAATACTCTTGATATTCCCAGTTTTCCTATTGATCCATGCACTCCTTATACTACCAGCATTTACATTACTCCAAATAGTCATTTAATTCCGGCATTTCCATTGATCAAACTATTCTATTCAATTAGATTTTAGTTGTATAGCGTTTTTAACAATATACATTGTCACAAAGCAGCTTTACAGAATCAAAGGTTAATTATGGAAACACTATTGTTTATACTCCCCGCATTCCCAATGATCCGAGTATTCCTTATATACCCACTATAGATCTCACTATTAACAACAATCACATGATTTTCAGTATTTTTACTCCCACTGCTCCGATCATCTGCACACCATGCGTTCCCGTTCTATCACCCTTCCAGTATTCCAGTTCCTACAGTCCTCTCGGTCTCACAGGGTTCATTAAGCCCAGTGTTAGGTGGAACTCAGCTCTGTGGGGATTTGGAGAAATTATTCAGGATATTATAGAGATGAAATCCCACAATTCCTGGATTTACACAGATTCTGAGAAACGAGATCAGAGTAAACTGGTGAGATTATGGCGATGTGCAGCCCGGGATTGAAGACCGTCCCGGGATTGAAGACCGTCCCGGGATTGAAGACCGTCCCGACCTTTAACCGTCCTGTTTAGTTTTATTTCTAACAGCAGCATGTTCTGAGTGGTGATATGAGGAGAGTGGAGTTGTGCTCGTTAATTGCAGGTCTCTCGTTAGAGGATCTTTATCCAGTAATCTAAGACACTAACGCGCGAGCGGATGAAGGCGTCTGGTGTTCGCGCGTCTCTGCAGACTGAGCCTCGGTGAGCCGTGAGACTGAAGCTGTAGCAGAGTGACTCACTGCAGTCGATGCAGCAGTCTTTCACGCTCCTCAGTCTGATCTCCGCCTTCACTCATGTTCATGGCGGCTTCCCGACACGCCCTGTTTAGGAGAGTGAGGGATGTGAAGCGCCTGAATGCTAACTTCATTTTAACTCCATAAAGTTTAATACACACATTATATATATCTCTGATGTCTGTGAGGACACAAAGCTCCAGCTCGGGGTTTAATCGCGGCAATCTTTTCTTCGCTTCCTCTCTGAATAAGAGACGCCGCCGTAATTCAGTTCAATTTTGTTTTAAGGCTGCGAGCTGCCACACAGCTACACTTCATCATTATGTTTCCTTTTGGCCAATTTCCCGGACAAATGAGGTAGAGAGAGAGAGAGAGGAATGTTCTCCGGAGAGACACACACTCACACTCACACACTCACACACACACATTTCCCTTGATGGTATCGGATAGCAAACAGCAGCATCTGTCTCTCCGATTTGTTCTTTCTCTTCCTGGGAGGAGTTCCAGGAGACCCTGCATTATGCAGAAAGCTGTTTTCATTTATAATATTTGTGTTTTTGTCTCATTTTTTGTTTACTCGAAATTCACGTCTCGGATTTACTCTCTAATACCGCATGCTATAAATTGAATCCCGCTAGCCTGGAATTCCTGTTTCAAAGATGAAATTGCATTTGACTCGGACGCTGCAGACGATCAGACTGCCGGATCAGAGACGCGTTTGTGTATCGCTCCGTAGCGCCCGAGCGGGATTTATCTCCGTAATCGATAGAGGTCGTTCCGGAGCGCCGCGCTTAACACTGTTAGCGACAGACGTTTATGTCCACCGGATATTCAGTTACCCGAGATGCTAACACTTAATCAACTCATTATAGAGTTCACTTAGGAAGAGGAAGTGGGAACCTGATACGCTTCTCTCTCTCACACACACACACACACACACAGACACACACACACACACAGACACATTTTGTTTTGTTACTTCACTTATACAAGTTATATTTTATCTATTGTATAAGTGTAAGACACACGGTTAGAGACGCCGCTGTGTGATTTATACGTTTGTGGTTTAATATTAAATTAGTCAGCGAATAGCAGTGATGTTTATTAACAATGCCACGTCTTGGCTTTCACACCTCATTGTGTTTCATTAGCTCTCAGGCAAATCGATACACAGATTATGTTATACACCGCAGCACTCACACACTCTCTAAAACGCATAGCGGAAATAATTTAATACTGCTGTACAGATCGTGCACTTAAACAAACACAATCATTTATAAGAATGTACGTTAGAATGGAACACAACTACAGTACTGATTTGAGGAATGATGTGCACAGCTGGCCTGAGTTTTACAGATGTTTTAACTGTTCAATAAATTCCTTCAGACATTCATTTGATCTGCTTAATTTTAATGTTCAAATATTTGACATGTTACTGAATTCGGTTCTCTGTAGTGATGAGAATAAACCATGGAGGTGGTGGACGGTCCTGAGAAACTCACTGGATTTACTGTATATTTACACTTAGTACACTTTAGAACATCAGCTCCCTTAACTTCCGGGTTCTGGGGTCGAATCCCAAATAGTGTTAAATGGAAAGATATTGCACTATGTAGGGTGTACACTCCCCCTTGTTCCACACACCAAGTAGTGCCCTTGATCAGGGGTTAGAGAGGGATTCGGGATTCAGCCTCGTGTTAGACACTAGTTAGCTTTGTAGCTAAGCGTTAGCCGTGAACAGAACGACGCGGACAGTTCAGAGGCGATTCAGAACGACTTAGAAGTGATGAGTGCAGAGACGGCGTGTTGTTTAAGACGTTACATAACGTTATCAGGTGTGTGTTCTTACTGAAAGTGCTTCTGTCACTGGGTGTGAATGTGGGTTTTGTCAGACGGCTGCTCTCTCCTCAGTACTGCGGACCGTACAGACCTACTCTCACCCATGGCTTTCAAGCCTTTTTTTTTAGTAAAGATTTGTAGGTGTATTTTTGTAGATGCCAGTCAATCTGGGTTACATTTAGCCACGCCCCCCCAAACCCCATAAAGATAAAGAGAACTGAAAAACAAAACATGGTCTAAACAGTGAAAGAGCGGCGTTCTCACTAACACTAAGCCTTCCTCCTTTGACAGGGTGCCATTACTATTGTCCTAAATGAACATAGTCTTAATTCATGTACTGACTGTACAATAGTGTTTTAAGCGTAAGTGTCATTCAGGTATAATATTTGAATCAAATCACAATTATACATTTTGAAGAGGATCACATGGAGTGAGTCTAGTACAGACGGATTCCTGAGACTCTCTTCCCAAATCTTCCCACGTGACAGAGTTAAGGACGAGAGGAGAGGAAGGAGAACGTTCCCGATGCTCCACACAGACCTGCTGCCCCAGGAGCTCCTCTTCTCCTGATCTGGATGAGTGGGCAGAAATGATTAACTTCATCATGTGAGTGTCTCTGTGTGTGAGCTATAAGCTGACGTCGAGTGTTCCTCTCGCCACCTCGTCCCCGTGCAGCCTGGAGTCCTGGATGAGTCTCGTACCTGGACAGATGGTCACACGCAGGTGGGATCTGGTCAAGTGTAAAACCAGATTTGTCTTTATCAGACACAGGAGCGTGCAGATCATCAAGCGAGGAACTGCAGTAACACATCACTAACGTCTCTATGGATCACCAGAATCTTCTACTGAATCTCCGCTAATGTTTATGGCGTGGACCGAATGTGTTTTATAGAAATCATAAAGAAGTGAAAGAACTAATTCAAACACACTGGATGAATCCAAAAACAGGTCTATAGCAGTCAAAGCCCAGCACAGTATCCCACCTGGTCTTGAGATCATACTGAGGCCCAGATCCCGTCTCCACCTCTTCTTTCTACACCGCCCGGCAGACACACACTCTGAGATTTGTTGGAGCGCCTTTCGCTTTGATTGCAGCCGTGACATCGTTTCGATAAGCTTATGTAACGTTACAGCATTTATTTCTGTCCAGTGTCTCTCCAAGATCTTTTATTTGTGATTGAAGAGTCAGACCGCCTTCTCCATCACATCCCAAAAATACACGGTGTGATCCAAGAAGTGATGATGATGTTTCAGCCTGATGAATCCTCACACCGTCACTGACTTCATTTTATTGCCCCATAACGTTACTGAGTCTCGACCTGATCACCTGATCAACCCCAGATCATAACACTGTCTCCAGAGGCTGTACAGTGGACACTATACATGATGGAGCATCGCTTCATGTCCTTCCCTTCTCACCCTGACACGCCCATGATCTCCCATCGCACTCATTCATGATGTTTTTGGCCAGATTTCTTCCTTGAAGATGATGATGTCACCACTATCCTTATCCTTTATTATTAATGTGATTTAGGTTCAGTAGGTTCAGTAATTTCCTTAGTTGTTTTTTTTGCTTGATGCAGGTCAATAATTTCATGTTTCTGAAACTGAGGAGCATCTTTGCCACGCCCACAGGATGTGTCGTCTGACATGGTTGTGTAAGACATGAGAAGCTCCTCACTGCATCATGTTAAGTAACATGTTACAGCTGAACCGCATTAATCACTGCAGTAATGATCTGATGGGAGACTCGCAACGTTTTCTTTAGTTACATCCAGGTGGTGACGTGCAGCGTGTAAATGTATATTGTTTATCACCAAATAGTTCATAGTCTCCAGTTATGGCCTCCGAGTGGCGCAGTGGTAAAGCGCTCGCCCCATCATCCGGAGATCGCTGGGTCGGTTTCCCGGGTGATGCTGTAACCTCTCACAGCCGGAGGTCTCGATAGAGCTGATTGGCCGAGCTGGAGGGATGAGAGGTATTAGTGCTCCCACATTAATCACGGCTCTACAGCTATTCGGAGCGTCTGTGAGCTCACGCATGCGGAAGGAGCGGATAGCGCTGTCCTCCGAGTGTGTTACTCCGCCCCCAACGGAGCGTGAGCAGGCAGTTCGAAAAGATGCGGTCGGCTGGCGTCACGCGGTTCGGAGGAAACACGTGATAGTCTTCGACCCTCCACACTGAGTGGTAGTGGTAGCCTTAATGTGGAGCCCCCTAGTGACAGGGAGGAATTGGACACGACTAGATTAGGGAGAAAATCGGGAAAAACTCAACAACAACAAAAAAAAGTCTCCAGTTGTAGGGCTGATCTCAGAGCTGCGTGTGTGTGTGTGTGTGTGTGTGTGTGTGTGTGTGTGTGTGTGTGTGTGCATCTCTGACTCACGGTTGTGTAATTTGCCCAATCAGATGCGCCGCGTGTCATGTTTGGAAAGTTTGATGAGTTTGAATTAATTAGCATAAAATTATTTTAAGGAATTTCAATTAATTACAAGCGTAAAAGCTTTAATGCATAACATCCCTAACTGGTGTCTTTACTTTAGAAATCTGGCTTAGACGGAAATGATTTTGATGAAGACAGAGTGTGAGGAACTGACCGTAGCGTCTGGTGGTTTAGTGTTCTGTGTGTAAACTAAAAAAAGAGAGCGAGAGAGAAATAAGAGGAAACTGAGGAGGAAGGATGAGACGTGGACGTTGAGGTCACGCAGGTCGTTTGTTCTGCGAAATGAGACGGACACACAAGGCAAAGAAAATACGTAGTGTGTGCTTTCAGTGTCTGTTTATTTCTGCTCTTCCTGATGACTGTTAGGGTTCGACACGACGGTGCATTCGCACAAAATGCAGAGTTCCAGAAGGGAAGTGACATTTGTGTCCAGAAAAATGTCTCCAGCTTTAGAGACGAGCTTAGTCTCTGCACACGCTGTCATTTACACTCCTGAGGACAAATCCTATAAACTCACAAAGTGACTCACGAGTTTCAAATATTCAGGGATTTATCCGCGTTATGGATGTGTGACATCACACACACACACACACACACACATTTGTGTGCAAAGACCGCAGCTTTCTAAAAGCCCTGTAAATGTTAGAGAGCAGCGCAGAAGAAACACCTGAACACCAGGAACGAGACTGGAGCGAGAGCCTGCACACACACACACACACACACACACACACACACACACACACACACACACACCGTCCCTCTCTGGATCCAACATGAATGAGACTTAAATAAACCCCAAATGTACAGAAGTGAAAGTGTTTCCTGGTGTTTCAGTCGGTTCAGTTAAACACAGTGAGATCTGATCCTTATCCCTGAGTGAAGTTCATACCGATGTCGTTTTCTCCGTGTGTTTCCGCGGCCAGGCTGGTGTTTGTGTGGAATCGCCCGGAGGTGTTACAGTATTATTGTGTTTACGTGGTGCTCCGGCTCTCCTCCATGAATACATGATGTTCAAGCCGGATTGTTTGGGGCCGACCCGGCCCCGAGAGAGTCTCCTCTGTCTTCCCCCGGCCGTCCCTCAGCGCTCGCTGTAGAAGTGTTCCCATTACACCATCCATCACTCAGGAACGCCGTGCTCGACGTGCTCAATAGAGCATCTGAGACGACTCACAGCCTGAACATCTCCTTCATCAGACTTGAAGACTTTTTGTCTCCAAGATAAGACAAACGCAACGCAACCCAACGCAAGACCTGATAAAAAGCCAGGAGTGATCAGGTGTTACGTCCAGGAATTAAATCTGAATCCAGCATTTCATAAATCATCGTAAATCATGTGGGTGTTAATGATCCAAACTCTGATTCAGTCCAGATCTGTTCCATTTAAAACCCTCTCCACTTCTGCGCCCTGAATCAGCCACACAGAGTGATTTCCATCCAGTCCGGTGCGACCCGGCTCTCGGGTTCTTGATGAAACGCTGAAATATGGAGTCTAGAACTCATGACTCTCTGGGTTGGTCGGGACTCGTTTGTGAAAGCCACTCAGATCAATAAAGCAATTTAACATCCAGTGGTGATAAATCGCCTGAACGTCGGGTTCTGCAGCGTCTCATCGTCTCACCTCCCACAGTCGGGGAAAGTATTGGCGCCCTACCTGTGGGGTCGGAGAACTGCAGCTGTTTTTATGTTTTATTTCGAATAAATTCCACAATCGTTAGCGGTAGTCCAGACGCCGTGATTAATTCAGAGATGGAGTTGATCAACAAGGCGTAAGAGAGTTTAATGAGTCAATAATGAGAACCAAACTGTGTAACGAGTTCAGGATAAATCCCCAGACGAGATCAGATCGAGATCATTAATATTAAAGCGTCTGTCTGTCGACTCCGTGAGTAATGAATAACACACACAACCCTAACCAGCCCATAATAACGATTTCATTTTAAATCAGAGCTTCTCTGTGTGTGATAAAACATGCTAAATATGGATCCTGACCCGGTTCTCACGCCACAGATGTGTTTATCTAAAGAACAGCTGTGAGCACCGGAGACTCCATCAGGCCCGTCATCTCTAACTGATGGCCGATCGTTTGCCGCTGACTCAGTGGATCTGACGCCGTTTATTTATGACTCGGGGACGGAAAGATACAGAGCTGAGATCGGAAACGTATCCGTATCAGTGTTCCGGTTTCGGATCATTAGCGCTCTGATGATCGAGCATTGTTCTCGGGGTCTGGAGGAGGTTAGAGGAGACAGAAGCAGAGCAATGAGGCGGAGAAGACGAGCGTGTTGTGATTTATAAAAAAGATCTTGAACACAAGCCATGATGGAGCAGTGTCGGCTCAGAAACACAAGCCGGATATAGCTAACTAGCTGAAACACAGCAACACCGCAGTCGATGCTAATAAGCTAGCTGGGTGAAGTTACATCTAGATCTGCTACACACTCGTAGTGTCTGCTTCGCAGTTTCCTGCCTGTCCAGCGTTGTGTGATAGAACACAGCATTACGCTGAGACTCTTCCTAGCCCTGGGCTGTGATCGTGCTCCACATCGCCCCCTGCTGGCTCTCGTCATACCGAGCTGCCAATACGCTTCATCGTCTCGTTCGACGTCCCGCTGTCTGCCCGCTGCGTCAGTGCGCTTCAGCTCGACTGCACTAACGTGACCGAAACCGGAGTGAGCCGAGACGGAGGGATTATGACGACGGTCATGAAAAAGAACGATGAGGAAATGTCTGTTTCATGAAAAAGAGAAAAATGTGTGTGTTTCATAAAAGCTGAGCAACAGAAAATAGTTTATAATGGAAATTAGTCTAATTTATTTTTTTGTTTTTTTAAATAATCAGGATTAAAACTGTGTACACACACACACACACACACACAGAATATGCTCATATGTTTTGCACCTAGAAACCAGAAACCAAACAGGAAGTTGAGGGAGCCTAATCACCTCATTTGCATATTGACTGAGAAACGCAGAGACGAGCTTCAAAATCCAGATGCATGAGATGAGATCTGAACCGAGTCACAGTCTGAGAGTGGAGAAGTTTGACTGCTCGAAAACACCAGAGATTAGATAACAGGCTTAACGCTGCTGATAAAGGGACACTGAGAGGACACGATAATCAAGATCTAATCAGGACGCTCGCCGGGAGGCTGGGAGATCTGTTCCAGGTTCCACCGAGAAGAGACGATGCTCTGAATGATGATGTGACGTCTCCGAAAGGTCAAGAAAAATGCTTTCTGTTCTACGCTTCATTCCTACACACACACACACACACACACACACACACACACACACACACACAAAACTACTTCTAAAGCACTCTGTCAAAACATCATGTCTCCAGATGTCACGGCGTCCATCACCCCGGGTCTTGGCGTGTCCGCTGTCACTCTGTCCGCTGTCACTCAGACAGTGTTTCTGAGACAGGGACGAAGCAGAGCCGTGAGACCGGAGCTCGACTTTTAGTCCCATCAAAATAAATATCTGATGTCCACGAGGACTGGTGGGACATGAACTGGGTTCATCCTGGAGTCACACACCTTCTCCCTGTGTGGGTTTCCTCCGGGTTCTCCAGTTTCCTCCACAGGAGTTTAGCCTGTTTTCTGTAACAAATGATTCCAAGCTGCATTTTTTGGTCCGATTAACGTATAAGTAGGACAGCAGGGTGGCCTCATGTCTCCAGAGGCGAGGGTTCGATTCCCACCTCGGGGTCTGTGCGTGGAGTTTGCATGTTCTCCCCGTGCTTGGTGGGTTACCTCCGGGTTCTCCGGTTTCCTCCCACAGTCCAAAGACATGCAGATGAGGTGAACTGGTGTCCCAGATTGCCCGTGGTGTGTGAATGAGTGTGTGTAGGGTGTGTAGTGTGTGAATGAGTGTGTGTAGGGTGTGTAGTGTGTGAATGAGTGTGTGTAGGGTGTGTAGTGTGTGAATGAGTGTG
>JAQQZT010000008.1:26345817-26366361 GCA_030068275.1 Clarias platycephalus | reverse complement strand
GTGTGTGTGTGTGTGTGTGTGTGTGTGTGTGTGTGTGTGTGTGTGTGTGTGTGTGTGTGTGTGTGTGTGTGCAAATGGTACAGGTGGGCAGGTCTGCTATGGGGTAAAGCCAAAGATCCAAAGGCCGACTGCAGGCTGAACGTGAGATGAACGTGAGATGAACGTGAGATGAATGTGTGTGTGTGTGTTCACCTGAGATGCTTTTCAGATGAGCATTACTCCCATGTCCAGGCCTGACAGTGTCACTGCACTAAGACCTCACCCTGTAGAATAAGCCTAATCGACCCTGTGTGAAAGACTCCAGGCCTCCGACGGCACTTTCCCCTGAAAAGAGACGAGATTTCATTAAGATTTCCGCCTCTGAATATCCGTCCGTTTTGAGTGCTCATAACTCTGGAAGGAGAAATGAATCTGTTTCCTTTTGACTGCAGAATCACTTTGGGAGCATTCCCCAGCTCTGCACTTTGATTTCTGCTGAGATAATAGCTGTCACTATATTTTGACGTTCGTGATGTATGATTGCAAAAATAATTCCAATAATGTTCCAATAATTCTGAAGGGCCAAATCAGTCACCATGAAGAGTGACTTCGTTGGATTTCAACCAAAATAATAATGCTATGAGGTGAAGTGAGAGGATATTAGATGGGGTGAGGTGAAGTGAGATTAAATGAGACGATGTACACTGAGGTGAGATGGGATGAAGTGAGGTGAGGTGAGATATGAGGTGAGTTTAGATGAGGTTAGGTGAGATATAAGATGAGATGCAGTGAGATGGGATGAGGTGAGGTGAGATTAGATTAGATGAGGTGAGATGATGCTGTAACATTCTGTCTGAACATCGATCCTGTGGTCATTAGTGCAGGAGCGCTGGTTGTGATTTATCCCGCTCAGCCTGAGGGTAATTAATGCAGGAGATGAGTAACGACACCAGGGTGCAGTCCGGCCCTCACGCCACTGATCTACAGCCATCACACACACACACACACACACACACACACACACACACACACACACACACACCTGAAGATGTGCGCTCACTTCTCATAATTATTATTAATGATGCATTCTCTAAAGTCTTTGTAGACAGGATTAAACCGCATTGTCATAATTACTTACCTCATTAACACTGTGTGTATGTGTATGTGTGTGTGTGTGTGTGTGTGTGTGTGTGTGAGATAAATAACCTGCATTTGTTATTGATCTTTGAAGTATCCTGACTACATCAGATCACCACAAACACTATTTATATATTAATTTCTTTACTTTATTTGCGCATGAGATCATTTATTCATTCATTCTTATTTTATTTTATTTATATTCTCCACACTGTCGAATAAACGAGTGAACAACTGACTCAAATCGCTAAAAGGAATAGCTTTGTACATTACTAGTAACATGACTCCGCTAAATCTTTTGAAATAAACGATTCGCTCAAAGAATCATTATCAATGTGATTTATTATGATTTTTTAATACTTTAGTGTACTAAACTAAATAATTAATGACTAAAACATTACTTTGCATGTTTACCAGTAATATAACACTTTCCCTAAAACTTTGAACAAGCTTAATTTATTCAACTAAATGAATCACTAAAAAGAATCATTTTGCTCATTGGTATTAAACTGACTCAACTGAAACGTCTGAATGAGATCAGCGTATTAAACTTGAATGGACTTGAATTAAACCATTTGAATGGACTTTTAAAAATCTTTTTTATATTTTTTTATTTTGAACATTAGTGTTTAAAAGTACTTAAAACTAAAAGACCTGTGTTGCACCACAGTCATGTGACACGTCTAGATGATTTGAATAAGTTTAATGTAGTGAACTAAATGATTGGAATCACTAAATTGAATCGTTATCAGTGTGACTCAGTTCAGTATTAGAATGATTTAGAATATTAGAATGTACTAAATGATTAAAATCACTAAAATAAATGTATGATTTTTTATAATGTTTAAACAACTATTAAACTGAGCATTCACTAAAAAGAATTATTATCAGTGTGGCTTCTTTAATAATTATTATAATCCTTTAATAAGCTTAATGATTTAAATCACTAAAAAGAACCATCATCAGTGAGTGACTGTAATCATTAAATACTTTTATACAAGTTTATTGTACTAAAATGAATCATTTGAATCACTTAATGAATCGTTATCAATGTGACTCCAATATTTGTATTGAAGTACTATACTCAAAAGAATCACTATCAGTCTGGATCTATATAATATTTTAATAATTTTAGTTTATTTAAAAATTTACTGAGCGTAAACGATTCAAATAACTGAAAAGAATCGTTATGATCGTCATGTGACTCAAAGTGACTTCAGTGAGTTCAGATAAACATTTAACAGCATTGTGCAGAGAGATGTGATGTTTTCTTGTGTTCTTGTGTTACACCAGATAGATCAGAAATCAGCGGATGTTCACGTTTAAACCTGTATTTCACAGTGATGTAATAAACTAAGAGGAAGTGTCGCGCGCTGCAGCACTGATCTGTGGTGCGGACCTTTAAATTATACACAGACGAGGCAAAAAGGACTCGCTTTATGTGCTTTAGCTCGACACCGACACTCCGCTGGTTGTTTATAAGCCTTGCTGAGATTTGAAATGATTAAATGATCAACAGCATTGTGCGAGTTTAGAAAATTAGCATTGCGACTTGAACATTTTGTGCATTTAGCTCAATTTTTCTGGGTAATTAGAGTCACTTAGGCGTGCTGTTAGCGCCCACTTTGCATTTTTTATAGTGTTTCTTTTTAGCCCTAGCAGCTGGAGGTGGTTTGTGTGTGTGTGTGTGTGTGTGTGTGTGTTTGCTGTAGCTTGGTTATTTATAATCATGTTATTAAAGTAGTGTTTTATTAAATGCAGGTGTGTGTGTGTGTGTGTGCGTGTATGTGTGTGTGTGTGTGTGCGTGTGTGTGTGTGTGTGTGTGTGTGAGTGACCTGCAGACTGCTTTAATCACATCATATTTTACACGAGCGCCGAGTCCCCTCGCATGACTCGGACGTTTCTGAATATTTCATGGTGCCCGAGGGGAAGCGAGCGATTCTTCTTTATTATGTCCTGTCTGGTGCTGTCCCTCGTCTCCCCGACTCAACCTTCCTCTGGTGTTCGTTTCTGGCTCAATTCTTCTTTTTTTAATATTAAAAAAGGAATTTCTATCTAAACTGGACGTGTTTGTGTTTTATTGTTCAGGTGGGGAACCTCGGCCTCCTCTTCATGCTGCTGTTCTTCATCTACGCTGCGCTGGGAGTCGAACTGTTCGGAGAACTCGGTAACTACACCATCCTTTTCTCAAATACAGCTGATAGAGCTTTAGTCACTTAAAACTATCAGAACAGGTTCTAAACACACACACACACACACACACACACTCTTCATTTAGCTGCGTTTTCTTCATTTAGCCGCTAATCCTGACCTGAGTGTTAAATTAAATACGACTCGATTGTTTTTGCCCTTTGAAAGAACAAATTAATGAATAGTTTCCTTATTTTAGTTGTTGTTTATTTATTTTATTTTATGATCCATCATCCATCCCACTGCTGCATAATATATATTTATAGAGCTGCTAGGGATCTATTGGAAACGCTGCGTTTTTCTTAATTTCTTTGCTTAAAGAACATTTTAGGAAGCATCCGCTCCCACCACAGCTTATTGCCTGTCAGGTTCCAGATATTATACAGAAAATAACGAGCAGTCATTTGTTAATTCTTTTAAAAACATATTCTCTTGGAAACAGCAGATGCTTTAAGGGTTCTTTAAGTGTTCAGTGGATAATTAAGTGTTCTTAGCCGCTAAAAATGGGTTCTACTTATAAGCAAGACTTATAAACCACCGAAGACCTCTTTAAGGATTTTAATACACACACACTTCTCAGGTTATTTAATGGTTTATACAGGACTGAATGGTTCCAACTACAGAATGCAAAGTAAAAGGGTTCTTCAACCATAAATATCGGTTCTCCAAAGGACCCTTTCTGCTAAGACAGTGATTGATAGTAGGGTTCTACTGTAACCTTGAGGGGTTCCCCAATAGGACGAGCAAAAGGACTCATGAAGTTCTAAATAATTTGAGTGCTCACTTTTTTTTTTATAAATGATTTCTCCAAGAGTTCTTTTATGGTTTTTAAGGTTTTTTTTAAGTATCCAATAAAATCTAAACTTAAAAGAATACAACATACTGATAGAAAAAAACGCATTAAGGGTTCTCCCAGAGGAACAGAGTGTACCCGTGTGTGTGACTGCAACATCTAGATTAACGTTATTCTGAAACTTTGAAAACGTGTTTGGGCTGTGAGAATGGAGATCATTGTGTGTGTGTGTGTGTGTGTGTGTGTGTGTGTGTGTGTGTGTGTGTGTGTGTGTGTGTGTCGCAGTATGTAATGAGGATTATCCATGCGAGGGGATGAGTCGACACGCCACCTTCGAGAACTTCGGCATGGCGTTCCTCACGCTCTTCCAAGTGTCCACGGGCGATAACTGGAACGGCATCATGAAGGTACGGCCGGTTCTCCTCCGGTTCTACTCCGGTTCTCTGTACTTTACTGTATTTCAGTCTGATGATGAAAAACATGCATCGCATCCACAACTCGCGGTGTGGACGCGTAAATGCGTTTGAGGTTTGACTGATCGGAGCTGAAAAGCAGCAAACGCTGGTGTTTATGAGTTTGATGCTTTTACAGTCTCGTCATATTTCAGGTGAGATGTGATTTTCTCTCTCAGGAAGCAGAGAAGAAATTATCCTGGAAACTTTTTATTGAAGAAAAAAACACTCTTATTTGAACCATATACATTATTTTCTTTATCTATATTGTTTTGCTTCTTTCTAAATTTCCCATTTATCAGTCGGAGTAAGAAAGAAGGAAGTGATAAAAAAAATATTCACCTCCTGTGTTTGTGCACACAAGTGCTTTACTAGTGATGTCAAATATAATACATCTATAAATCATATACATTTAATTTAAAACTGAGAATGTGCAAAATAAAACTAGAGGTCATGTGATTAATCTTTTTATTTATTTTTCAGACATGCAGCACAAAACAGGGATTTTTACAAGGATTAAAAATACATTTATGAAAAAATTGTTTATTGAAAAGAAAAATAAAACAATTGCTCATTTTGAACTATTTTCAATATGATAAAAAAATTAATACATTTTATCAGGGAAGAAGAATATTTTTTTCTATTTAAATAGTAGGTTTATTTTATCATTTATTTTGTTTTTATGAGAAATTAAAGGAAGTCAACACTAAAGTAAATGTTTTGACATGATTGTGGGGGCGCGGTGGTTTAAGAGTGTATCGTTGTGTGTAACGTTCATGTGTGTGTGTGTGTTTGTGGGTGTGTAGGACACGCTTCGCGAGTGCCCCCCAGGCGAGTATAACTGTAACCCGAGCCTGCAGTTCATCTCGCCGCTGTACTTCGTGAGCTTCGTGCTGACGGCGCAGTTCGTCCTCATCAACGTGGTGGTGGCCGTGTTAATGAAGCACCTCGACGACTCCAACAAGGAGGCACAGGAGGAGGCCGAGATGGACGCAGAGATCGAATTGGAGCTGGCGCACGGCGCCCTCTGCTGTATGGGAGGTCTGTCTGGAGGTGGAGGAGCACCTGGAGGAAGTGGAGGAGGAGGAGCTGGAGGAGGGAAGAGAGGAGGAGAAGGAGAAAAGCAGGGAAGTGGAGGAAGCGCTGGAGCTGCACCACATTCACCAGGGGAACATAAAAGCAACAGCTCCAACAAACTATACTCACCTGTACAGGTAAGACACAGACTGTGGGATGGATGGATGAATAGATGGATGTTAAATGAACAGAGTGATTTATAGATTGGTGAATGGATTTAATTGGCTTGAGAATTGCTGGATGAAATGATGGCTGAATGGATAGAGAGATGGATGGTGGTCATGAAGTGATGGGGGAATGAACTGCACAGAAGTAGATAATGGAAATAACTAATATTTTGACATGAATGTAAGAATGGGAGGAGGAATTTATATTTTTGTCACATTAATGGATGGATGGATGGATGGATGGATGGATGGGTGGATGGATGGGTATAAAGATGGATGGATGGATGGATGGATGGATGGATATAAAGATGGATGGATGGATAGATGGATGGATGGATGGGTATAAAGATGGATGGATGGATGAATGGATGGATGGGTGGATGGATGGGTATAAAGATGGATGGATGAATGGATGGATGGATGGATGGGTATAAAGATGGATGGATGGATGGATGGATGGATATAAAGATAGATGGATGGATGGATGGATGGATGGATATAAAGATGGATGGATGGATGGGTATAAAGATGGATGGATGGATGAATGGATGGATGGATGGGTGGATGGATGGATGGATGGATATAAAGATGGATGGATGGGTATAAAGATGGATGGATGGATGAATGGATGGATGGATGGGTGGATGGATGGGTATAAAGATGGATGGATGGATAAACAGATGAATGGTTGGATAAAGTGATGGATGGATGGGTATAAAGATGGATGGATGGAGGGATTAACAGGTGAATGGTTGGATAAAGTGATGGATGGATGGATGGATGGATGGATGGATGGATGGATGGATGGAGAGTATGATACACACTGATGCACACACAAACACTCTCACTCTGATAAACTCAATCACCTCAAAACAATGGTATTTAACTGATAAACACAGACGCGCAGACACACTGATCAACAACCATTCAGAAATCTCACATACCAACCTGAAACACATTTTTGCACAATATTTATTATCTGTTATTTGCACAAGAACTGTTTTTATATCTTCGATGATAATTACAAGAAATGTTTCCTGTTCTCACCTCACCACCTCAACTCATCACCTCATTACTACAGTGTTGGATTGTGTCATGCTGTTTGTCATGTTGTTGCTCTTGTTTGCACATTTGCACGTGCACTTTGTGTTGGCTTTATCTAGTTAACTTTTGTTCATTTATGTTGTAAATTTATGTTGTTTGTGTGTAGCTCTAACAACACCTGTTTTGTGTCACTGTGTACTGAACTGTATATGGTTGAAATGACAATAAAAGCTTGACTCAACTTGTATAAAGATGGATGGATATGAAGATAAATGACTGGATAAACTGATGGATGGCTCGAAGTTATGGGTAGATGGATGGATGTCTTCAGATGAATACAGATGAATAGCTGGAGTAAGTGATAAATGGATGGATGGATGGATGGATGGATGGATGGACGTGTATACAGAGAAATGGCTGGAGAGTGGATGGACGGATAGATGGTTGGATATAAAAATGGATGGATGGATTGATGGATGTATAAAATAATGTATAAGTGGATGGGTGAATAGGTAGAAGTAAAGGATGGATGGATGGATGGATGGATGGAAGGATGTGTATACACCTGAATGGTTTAATGAAGTGATCATTGAAACTGATTCTTGGCCTCTGTTGACTCAATAGTCCTGAGAGTCTTGCTTTATCCTTCTGAAATGGAGTAGACAGATGGGCTGATGGATGGGTGTGCAGATGGCTGGAGAGGTAAACAGATGGATGGACAGATAAACGAGTGAAAGCATGGAGTGTAGCTCTCTCTGTTCAAAAGCTCGGTGTTTGCTCACAGATTCATTTAAGCACAAAGACAAGAGAGAGGGGTTTTCATTAGGACTTGACTTCTGTCACCATGGCAACAGTCCCGTGTCAGGCCTGGTGACATGGACACACACACATATTTTAAAGATGTTCGGGAGGGCACACTGACCTGCAGAAAATAAAACACCACACACCTACATGCTAAGTACAGCATGTCAACTGTTGTGGCACACACACACACACACACACACACACACACACACACACACACACACACACACACACACACAGAGTTTGTGTCAGGTAGCCGAAGCTATAATTGTTTTTCCCGGTCCATTTTTAGCGTGGTTATGTAAGTGAGAGCAGAAGGAGAGCTGAAACGTAGAGCGTGTGTGTGTGTGTGTGTGTGTGTGTGTGTGTGCAGGCATGAACTTGCCCATCACAGAAAATGGAAATCTGAGGTTCAGCTGCTGCAGAACTGAGTGCAGCATGAAACGAAAAATAAATCCGTAAAACAAGGAGCGCGCTCCTCACAGTGAAGCGGAAAATTAGAGATGAGCTTCAGGTTCAAATCAAAATAAAGCAAGAGAAACGGAGAGAGAGAGAGAGAGAGAGAGAGGTGAAAAGAAAATGGAAGACTGAGAGAGACAGCTAGAGAGAAGGAGAAATTTATATTTATTATATATTCAATAATAGTTTTCCTTTTGTTCTTCTCCGGCGATACTGTACACTTACGGTCATGGCAGTAAAGCTCGTAGACTTAAAATTGAATTGAGAGAGAGAGCGAGAGAGAGAGAGAGAGAGAATATTCGTTTTTGTTATCTTGCACATTAACCTTGGAAAAGTCTGAACTCTTAAGCTCTGATTATGAATTCAGGGATTTTTACCTACTTGGACAAGTCTATATGGGTGTGGCCAGATGTGACTGGGTGTGGTTGGGCGTGGCTGGGTGTGGTTGGGCGTGGTTGATGAGTTGTGACTAGGTTTTGGTTGGGTGTGGTTGGGTGTGGCTGGGTGTGGGTGGTTGAGGCCGTGGTTTTGGTAAACAGTATAAAATATTTCAGATATTGTTTAGCTTAAAGAGAAAAACCTTCTGAGTCGTAAATACATCAGTGTTCACTCGGCTAGCTAGTGTTAGCTAAAGTAAGTTAGCCAGTTAACGAGCTTAGCCAGTTAATCAGCTTAGCGTGATTTAAATTATGGTGTTTAGACGCAGCGGTTTGTCGGAGCCGCGAGCTCCAGGATGTACGGAGTCGAGTGGTGGAGGAGGAGGAGGAGGACGAGTGAAAGAGAGTCTGAAGGAAAAGAACTACAGTGAAATGATCTGTATTATCAGGAGCGGCTTCAGACGCGTCGGTGAGACGTTCTTCCAGCTGGAGGACGAGGGTGGAGACAGGACGTGTTTCATCATTGCACTGTCACGTTGTCACTCCTGTTTGTGGACTTTATGTTGCCTTTTTTGTCTTTCTGTATAGTTCTAGATAGTTTTGTTAATTTGTGGTGTTACTTTGCTGTCCAAGCTAGTCAGCTAATTAGGCTTCGTCTTCGCTAGATTTGTTAATTTATGTTGTACGGAGCATCTCGGTCCTGGAGGAGCTGTGTAGCGTTGAAATGACAATAAACACCGACTTGACTTGACTTGATCAACAAGAACATTATTATTATTATTATTACTGTTCAGTAAACTCAGACATATTTCCTTTGGGTTGAAACAGAATAATATTATCAAATATTAATTAACATTCAGTTACATCAGCGTTAATTCCTCTGTTCTTCTGTCGTGGACTTCAGTACAGT
The DNA here is from genome assembly GCA_030068275.1 of Clarias platycephalus. Taxonomy (NCBI): domain Eukaryota; kingdom Metazoa; phylum Chordata; class Actinopteri; order Siluriformes; family Clariidae; genus Clarias; species Clarias platycephalus. The sequence goes on along the minus strand of JAQQZT010000008.1, from coordinate 26,356,971 downwards.
CATTAAGATCAGATTTATTTTAATGAAAAATGATCTCTATATATAAACTTTAAAGAGGACTGTGTACATGAAGGGATAAAGAGTGTTTGATGAGGACGAGGGCTGAGGGAGAGTCGGGGAAAGAAAAGAGGATAAAAAGAAAAGAAGTGGGAGGAGAGAGAGTCGAGACATTAAGTGCACATTTTGGAGTAATTAATTTGAAGAACCCGTTTTAGCACCGCATTCACACTAACAGGTCGCTACTAATGTTCTCACTGAGCGTTAATTAATGAACTCGGCACAGGAGAATCTCCTCTCCTCCGTCACTAGAGAGAGGGAGAGAGAGAGAGAGAGATTATTATTATTATTATTATCCCGCTTTCCTTCTTTCTTTACTTGATGTCACTTTATCTTTGACTGCGGGGCTAAATGTGTTACTCGTTTTATTTTATATAATTATTTATTATTATAAAATTTTATACTATTCTAGTTTTTCTCTTTTTTATTATTTTTTAATTACTTTTTCTATCTACTCCTGTTATTTTATTCTAATTTATTTATTAGAACTTTGTGGCAACACAAATGTTCGTATTCGTCATGCTAATAAAGCACCTTTAAATCTTGAATCTTGTAGGGGGGGGGGGGGGGGTGAGACAGTATATAGGTGAGAGAGGTATAGGGAGGCTGTGATCAGGATACGGCTCCACTCCCTCAGGAAGCTCCGCCCCATTACACCCAGACCTCCTTGCCACACACTCTTTATAAATATCTGACTGTCTAACACAGATTTAAACTCTGCAGTTTAATGACAGACAGACAGACAGACAGACAGAGCCCGTCCCCCCTCTGTCTCAGTCTCGTTTAGAAGCTGCAGGTCGTTTAGTCTGAACAGAGTGAACTGACAGACGTAAATGAACAAATCTAAATTTATGAGCGTCGTCTTTTACCCGCGGTCGAGCCGCAGACGAGGAGCTTCTTTACTGCAGCCTTACGTTCGTCTCTTTTATTCATTTATTTCTTAACTTTAAATTTAAATGTGTCAGTGATTGGGTTCTGCGGCTGTATTCTATTAATGGGAACTTAGAAGAAGAAGAAGAAGAAGAAGAGGAGGAGAAGGAGGAGGAGGAGGAGTGTTTATTTGGCACATAACCATTACAGATACAGTAGCTCAGATTGTTGTAGTTGGGGTCAAAGGTCAGGAATAGAGAAGGCTTTAAACATACATACTTCACAATCCATACATTATTTACCTTTATAACATTATAATTTTCCTCCATCCATCTGTTCATCCTCCATAGCTGGGCCGGGAATATATGAGAAAAACAGATGGATTATATATAGGGTGTTGTGTTTGGAGGGGTGATAGACAGATACAGTAGATGGATAGATTAGGACTATCATGGAAAAATCACTGGATGGGTGGACAAAGAGATATCAGGTGATGGATACTGGAATATAGCCTTGGATGGATGGATGGATGGATGGATGGATGGATGGATGGATGGATGGATGGATGGATGTCATATGACCTTGACATGATGGATGGATGGATGGATGGATGGAGGGAGACTGGAATGAAAGAATAAATGGATGTGCAAAAAGAATATCACTGTGAAGTGATGAATGGATGGATATTCAATTTTCAATTTTATTTATATAGCGCTTTTAACAATGGTCATTGTCTCAAAGCAGGATATGACCATGAAGTGATGGATGAATGGAAGTAAGGAATGGAAATAATGAAGGCACGGATGGGCAAAAAGACAGATGAATGGAAGAATATGACCTTGACATGATAGATGGATGGATGGAGACTGGAATGAAAGAATGAATGGATGACAAAGAGATAAATGATTGGAGGAATATGACCTTAAGTGATGGATGGATGGATGGATGGATGGATTGATGTGCTTCTCCACAGAGCCCTGACCATGTCCTGAGTGTGCTGTTTAGATATTCCAAGCTGTTGTCAGTTTTCTTTAACATGCATGTTCCATGTGGAAATCATTTCCTGTTCGTTCGCTGAACAGGAAGTGCAGTTGTTATGAGAGCTACAGTCTGTGTGAGGTGTGTAAGCGTTCCCTGACGGCCGCAGTACGTGCTGCGCTGCAGGATTGTGCAGAATGTGGTGTTTGTATGCTCGTGCGTTTGAGCCGATGACACCGCGTCCTGTTCTAAAGAGCTCGTTTGTGTCTAATTGCTTTTGGGTGTAGACGCTTAGCTCGTGCCCTTAACGAGGTGCCAGTGATGTAATAAACACAGCCGGCTGGGGAAATAATCCAGAGTCCGATTAATCCCTGATGAGGAACGTGCCAAGAATTCAGTCGCGTCGCGTAACAGATGCATTGCGCGGCTCTTTCTGCTGAGAGTTTGTTCAGGTCTGTGTTTGAAGTAAATCAGGCCGGAGGTGTTTCTGGATCGGTGTCATAGTTCTGCTGCCCAGAGGACCAAAGGGACGTTGTTCATGGGAAATACAAACATTGTGCTGCACTGTGAGGAACTGCTGTATCTGTAATTAATGTTTGTGAAAGAAAGTGATTTATATGCTTAACATATATTATTGAAAAACAATAAATATCTACGGAACCACAGGATGGATGGAGGGAAGGTAGGATTGGTGTAGGATAAATAGTGACTAGATGAATAAGTGGAGAGAAAGATGCTGGATGAAGCATGAATGAAAGGAGGAATGGATAGAAAATGTGAGTAATGGATGTAAGGTGTGTGTGTGTGTGTGTGTGTGTGTGTGTGTGTGTGTGTGTGTGTGTGTGTGTGTGTGTGTGTGTGAAGAGGTCAGTCAGTGAATAGATGGATGGAGGGTAAGTGACTTGAGTCAATTTGATGGATTGACCATTGAGAGAACCACTGAGGAACCTCTGAGGAACCACTGAGGAACCTCTGAGGAACCTCTGAGGAACCCTTGTTTTATCTATCTATCTACACGCCCAGTTATTTAGTGCTTATTGTTAACAGCACTTGGTTTATCTTAAATGTCCATCTGTTTCACTGTAAAGTCACAGATCTGCTCATCATTGATTATCGGACGTGTGTGTGTGTGTGTGTGTGTGTGTGTGTGTGTGTGTGTGTGTGTGTGTGCCAGGAGAACATATGGCTGGACAGCGTGTCTCTGCTCATTAAAGACACGTTTGATGGAGAGATGTTATTGATTGACAAGCTCTCGGGCTCCGTCTTCCATCACTACTCGTCTCCATCATCGCGTAAAGACTGCGAGAGTCACCCGGAGGAGGTACGGCCACGCCACTCTCCATCACTCACGCTTACGAATAACGATACACCATACACAGTAACGGTTCACCTTTTTACACACGCAGCAGATCCACATGGCCGAGCTGGAGCGAGCGTCTCTGAGATCAGAGCGACTCTCGGACAGATCTGTCTCGCCGGCGCGTCCTGATGACCTCGTCCTGGACGAGCACAGCGTTTATCAGGTGAGCTACAGGGCTGAAAGGCGAGTCTTTTGTGTTGTGATTCCCAGCAACGTTACTTACAGAATTTTATAAATCATGAGTTTAAAAAGGAAAACGTACATTAATTTAATCTAAATTATGCATTAGTATATTAGTAAATATTTATATGATTTTCCTACAGAGCTCTAATGTAACCGGATCACAAAATAACCAATAACAATTAAGTATGCTTTTTTAAAATATGAATTCATTTAAGTAATTAAATGCATTTATGAAAATGAAACACAGAATTAAAAAAGTTCAGTGCCTTTCAAAAATACTCTTAATTAATTTAATTTAATATTTGCTCACTATTGGTTAACAGAATAATCAATTATACTGCAAATTATTATAATTTAGTGATTATTAAGCTTTAGTGCATTCAGATTATATTAGCACTAGATGTGTAGCGACGGAATTTAATTACACACTCATAAGTGCGTTTTAAAAAGTGTACAGCGCCATCTTTTGAATTTTGGAATGAACAAACATTTTTACGCGTTACCGTCAAGTGCGCAGGATGAAGGTGTGAGAACGCGTTTATTAAGTAGATTTCAAATGCACACTCATAAGCATTTATTTTAAAAAATGTACAGCGCCTGTACATGTACATCTTGATGTCTTCTTACGTCCCTACAAAAAAACTTTTCCGCAAATATCCTCAATTTACAGACACGCCCACTTTATATGTTTTAGTATATGTATAGATATTGGTGTGTGTGTGTGTGTGTGTGTGTGTGTGTGTGTGTGTGTGATTTCTGAACTAAATAAGTCTAGACCTTCTGGTGAACATCTGGATGAAGCCCCTCCCTAATGCGAATGTTAAAGCTTGTAACCTAAATAATCTACAGACTGCCTTGTGTGAATTTCTTCACTAAACTGCAGTGCTGAGTCGTGAGAAGTCGATCTCCGCAGATGCTCGATGCTCAGTCGGTACTTTAACAAAAGCGTCTTTAATGAAGCCTCTAATGGAAATGATTCAGCATCTGCTCTGTACAATAGGAAATGTTGTGGGGAGCTGCGCTGTTCCCTCCTAAACAGCCCGGCAGCGCTGCGGCAGCCATTTTATACACCGCTGTAATCTTTTAAATCTCCCTCGGCAGCCACTTTTTAACGAACCCTAATCAGAGAAAATGGCCTTGGGCTAGCGCTAATGAGCCCACAGACCATAGACATGAAATAAATAAGTCCTGCAGGCTGAGACGGAGAGTCCTGGCCCAGACTCAGCGTGTCGAACAAGAGGCCGTACTGAGTACAGAGACAGAATAATAATCTTTAACTCTCAGACTAATAGCTGGAATTTATCTGTGTGAAGGACGGAGCTGAATTTATTCCGTGCTCATTGTAACGCCAGGCGCTGATCTGTTGAAATATAACGGCTGTAAAGACGCTAGCTGAGCTTTGTGTGATTACCGTGTGTGTAGATGGAGAAGAGCTCGGAGGAGGCAGCAGGGGGCGAAGAGGCAGCCAGAGTCGAGGACGGAGCCCACAGATGGCTCCGGAAGCCACACACGCCGAACCGCCACAGCATCGGTAACGTACCGCTCATTTATGCAGCACGGAGGAGATTCGATGTGCTTCAGAAAATCTGGGTTTTTGTTGTTGTTGTTGCTGCTGCTGGGAAGAAAAACTGGAATGAGAAAGAACTAATTAATTTCATTAATCCCAGCTTTCTGTTCAAGTCAATAATTTCAGTTTAACTTTGTTTTTACGCTTCACTTAACAAACATTATTTACTGCATTAGTTAGCAAAACAAAATCATCTGTAAAGTTAGAAAGTGTGTAATTAATTTATATTTAACTGATAAGTTAAACACAGCTACATTTATTACATCCAGAACGATGAAACTACATCAGGATGCAACGAGCAGAAAGAAGAAAAAAAACTCAATGTGTCATTTTCAGCAGCAGCCTGATTTCTAAGCCGTCCCCGTTTTATTTATTCTGGCTTATCGCTAGCTTTGTGTCTATAAACACATAAACGCTGGAGAAGTGCTGCGCGTACCGATGTTCCCAGCAGAGCGGCAAATAAATAAAACATTAATTCTTACACAATCCCTGCTGAGTCTGACCCAGACCTGGAAATGATTATACTCGGCTGTTCGGGACGTCTAATCTGAGGGAGTGCGGTAGACTTTACTCTGTCTGGTTCCTTTCTATTTCAATCTAAACGTTCAGTGCAATATTTAAGTAAGATTTATACACAAGGTGTGGGATTGTAATACCATGACTTTTCCTCATTGTCTAATAGACGGAGTTAATCTACCGGCCTGCTGTTTGTCTGTTCCTCATACTGTATACTTGCATGTCGGTCATCTCCTGTCCATCTCTCTCAGGTGGGAGTCTGTGCAGCAGCAGTGGTGGCCATGATGCTGGTCCTGGAGGTGTCTCTTCTGCAGTCTTCCATCTACCCGCTGAGTTTTTTCATCCAGCAGCAGCAGCGCTCCCAGCACCCCCGAGGGCTCGCCTGGGTCACAAACCCCGAGGCCTGAGGCTGACCTCTCCGGCGTCCTGGGCCTCCCTCCGCTCACCCGGGGCCAACATTGAACTTCTCACTGCACAGGTGGAGTGTGTGGCTGCGAATACAAGGAGTCTAACTCTTGATTGTTTAGGTCTAGTGTCAAGGTAAATTACATGATACTCCACATAATAGTGGTCATAATATTTGATATTGTGACACCTCACATTACTTGATAGTTAACTTAAATAACATGAAGTGAGCTTTATCAGGGTGGCACCGTGGTGTAGTGGTTAGCACTGTCTCCTTGTACCTCCAGGGTCCGGGTTCGATTCCCGGCCAGGCTCGATTCCCGTCTCTGTGTACATGGAGTTTACATGTTCTCCTCCTGCTTGGTGGATTTCCTCCGGGTTCTCCGGTTTCCTCCCACAGTCCAAAGACATGTTAGGTTAGGCTGAATGGGTGTGTGTGTGTGTGTATGTGTGTGTGCCCTGCGATGGATTGGAACCCTGTCCAGGGTGTACCCCGCCTTGTGCCCTAAGTCTACTGGGATAGGCTCCGCCCCCCGCGACCCTGTATACAGAATAAAGCGGTATAGAAGATGAGTGTGTGAGAGTGTTTTATCAGACATATGTTACATGACAGACATTATGACACATCTGGAACAGGTGCTTTCTCAAGACATCACTTGTAAGTAGGAGGTCACTAGAGCAGCCAAATCCTTGACTAAGACCTAAGAGCCTTTATGAAGACTAAGAGTGTTTTCAAATTAATGCCCCACAATCGTTTCTGAGAAGACTAGACCCCAAAGTCTGGTTCATTTTGATCGGATACCATCGTTATACACTCGAGAACCGAGCCTGGTTCCACTTGATACAGTGGACTCAGGCACAGATTGAATCAGATATGGAAGCCAATCGTACCTGAGAATGGAAGTAGATCACTGTTTAGACGTGACTTCATCAGTGTCTCCTCCGAAACCTCCATTTGCATGTAGCACGCACCAGTCTCATCCTCTGACCCACACAGCCACAGCTGATACAGTAGGAAGGCATGAGAGAAACTCACTCTCGACATTGTTTTCCTGAAATATCATTAACATTAGGCATAGCGCGATGGTTAACTTCCTCACTCTCTACTTCTCAAACCAAGTAGATGGATACTGCCACCTGCTGTATCAGTGAATGTAAATACACAAGTGTGTCTGAGAACAGAGAGCAAAAATAATGTGAACGCTGCTGGAGTGGAGAGGAGGAGCAATCGTACTAGGCAAGGTATAAATCAATCATGTCTAATGACCTCAGGCCAGAGCTGCAGCCCTGGAGAAGATTGTGGATGGTTATGGTGCCAGGCCTGAGATCACAGCTGGATTTTTCTTTGACAAAGATCAAAGCTGAGGCTGCAGCATTGACCAGTGTCCAGGGCTGGAGACTAAACAGATAAAGTGATCAGAGACTTGATAAGCTACACTTTTGCTGGAGCCTCAACCAAGGCCCTGATAAGGCTGGATCCTTACCTGAGCTTTCAGCCAGGGCTTGAGACTTGACCAAAACTAAGACTGACGGTGGAGCCGTGGTGGATCAGGGATTGTAGCCTTTACAGAGATTAATGCAGATCATAGACCAAGGCTAGAATTGAGGAAGGAGCCTGACTGACCCCTTGACCGAGAGTCGGACCAGGGCTAGATCCCTGACCATCCCTGATTCCTGTTTGAAGCTGCGCCTATAACCAAGATTAAGGTCAATACAGGAACCTGACCAAAAAAAACATCTCAGACTGGAGCCTTTACATAAACTATGGCTAGGGCAGGAGTTAGGACAGAGGTTGTGGGTGGTATTAGTACTAGGTTTATGTCTTAATCTGTAGAAGATAAGACAGGTGTAGTCCTTGTGGAAGATGGACTGGGGTCACTGGGAGTTGAGACTTGGCCTGCAGAGTCACATGGAAGCAGCTGCTGTTAAAGCTGCTGAGGTAGGTGTGGGGTCTTAAAGCCTCTTATCAATAAACAATAACCTGACTGTCTCAGAGGCTAGAACAATATGACAAACACAAGGCAAGAAGTGTACGAATAAAAACCTTAGTAAATCTTGTAAAGTCACGTCTATTGAAGATAAATGCAGGCGTTATAGGAAATAAAGTGAATTTTCTTAGAATCGCAGTTCTTGCGTATTTTTGTTAACAGTATGTGCTTTTTTCATTTTCACTAGTACGCTTCACACAGCGACACATCCCTGGCCACGGGCAGCTCGGAGGGAAGTCTGCAGACCACCATGGAGGAGGGGCTTAGCTTCAGTGTCTCATCATCACAGGAACCCAACAGAGGACTTTCCACAGAGACACTGAGACCCGTCTTTGAACTCCATAGTAATAAAGGAGTCCAGAGCAGCTGCCAGGGTTCCTTAGCGCCTTTACACGGGTCCAGCAAAGCTGCAAACAGCGAACAGCTTTCAGAAACACTGAGCAGCCTTTCTTTAACATCACTGCTCTCGCCGAGCTCTCTGGTGCCCCCGCTGGTCAAGAAGAGCAACAGCACTGGAAGTTTGGCCCGAGGTAAAGGGGGAAAGGAAAGCAAAGGAGCAAAGGACGGATCGGAGGAGGTGCAACTGGTTGATCTTCGGGTCACTGCAAAGGAGGAATCAGAATTTCAAGTGGGAAGTACGAGTCAAGTAACGGTGGCAGGCTTGAGGAAAAACAGATGAAACACTCTTTCTTTGGCATTCCACGTTAAGCAGTCTGCAACTTTTCCTCTCCGTGTTTTTGTTGCATTTTTCTGTGCGGAGATGTTCAAAGTCGGACACATGACGTTCCGTGTTAAGAACACCAATCAAGAACAAATCCCGATCTAGCACTGTCACTCTCTTTTCATCTGTGGCCTGGTCCTGTTTCCTATTTTTGCTCACAGGAGAGGGTCGTAGACGAGCTGGATCCAGTCCGAAATGCACGTCTGCCCCTCCAGAGTAAAAGAAGCAGGGGACAATACTCTACGAAACAACCACCAAATCCTAAATCCTGATGGCTGAGGGCGTTTAAATCAGGATGTCCAAATGCAAGAGCAGTAGGATGTAGCGGTCTTGTTTATGTTTTGGTAAATTAAACAAGTTCAAATGCAAAATAAAAAATATTCCTCGATGAAAAAAGGTAGCGACCTCCACAGGTACTGCGAGGAACGTTTGCATCTTGTGGAAAGGGCATGCAGCTGGACAGAAAGGTTTTGAGAAGGCTGAAAAAAAAATACAAGCTATATTTAGCAGCATTGTGTGCACAAAGTAAATGCTTGCATGCATCTGCGTGTATGTGTGTGTGTGTGTGTGTGTGTGTGTGTGTGTGTGTGTGTGTGTGTGTGTGTGTGTGCGCATATTTGTGTGTATGCGTATGTGAGACTGAACCTCGGTGCATTCTCGACATTTTGCCGAATGCAAAAAGGGACCAAGACGAGAGACATGGCGATAAACGGAAAAATACTTAAACGTTGTCTTAGAAAAGGGGGAAAAAATAGAAAAAAATATTTTGCATGACGGCATCTACTTTACTGACAACTTGAAATTTTAACACACACACACACACAGATCCGTATGACGATGTCAATGCCGGACGATAGCGGTGCGATTTTTACTGAGATATTTTTTTATAAACAGGTCGGCTGTAACGGAAACGAGGGAAGTACATGCGTTATTGTTGCCTTGTCCTCATCCCCACTGTTTCTCTGTCTGATTCTCAGTTGTTTCCTGCAAGTGACCTCCAATTTTATAACTTTGGTAACGGGAGGGTTTTGTTTTTTTGTACGCGGGGAAGGAAAACCAAGAAAAGAAGAAGACGAGGAGGTGACATGAAGAAACGAAGGACTTAAGCAGCTCTTGCATCGCACAACCAGAAACATCACGAAGCAGCAGCGCTTGAATTAACTGAGAGAAGTTTTGAAGAGCTTTAATTTGAGTGTCATATGACTTTAAGGTTTATCAGATTTGCAACAGATCCAATTATTTGAGCATCAGGCTTCTCTGGCATGGTTGGTCACTGAACTGCACTAGGATGCTTCATACTATTATTCCTTGAATTTTTGCTAATTGCACTCATTTGCGCGATTCTTAGCTACAGTAGCTTAGATCAAGCAGCCATTCGGCTCATGTACAGAAAAACAGAGCCTCTTTCAAACCTGTAAGTATGGCACCCAAAATACTCAAGAGGAAATGATGTTTTAATGTAGTCCTTCTGTAGCACTTAGTGTTCCTGATGTGTTTCTTTCTGTTTATAGAATTCAGGTGATTCTCAAAAAAATATTGTTCAGCTTGACCTGTTTCACCAGTTTTCTTTTCGACTGCTAGTGGTTGTCTGTCCATAATGTGGCGACGTCATCAAGTGACCACTGTACAGTATATCAATGGTGTTGTGGTTTAGTCATGACTACACTAGTTCTCGTCACAGTGCTCGACACAGTGTTAGCTTTAGGTTTAAGGTGTTAGGTTTAAAGAATTTATTTATCACTGAGGAAAAAAAAAAACAAAGACACAAATATGAAGGGCTTTCTCACTTTCCAAGATCATCTTGGAGATCTGAAGACAAATCTGCTGTCAGTCGACCTGACAACGCACGGGAAGCTGACGATACAGCAATAAAGCGTAGCTTTGTGTATGCCCTACGTCTGAATACGTCTAAATATGATGTTCTTTTAATAGACTAGAATAGTGCACACAGTGAAGGTAACCTCGGGGGCCAATCGGAACACGACATTTATCATTACATGGGAGGACAGAATGAATACATGAAATGGCTTAGAACTCAGGGTCTTGGATCATACCACTAAAGAGTGACCTGGATTTTGAGATAGGAGTGAAGGAAGGCAGGGAGGTTGTAGGCGTACATCACTGCATCATGAACATGGCACAGCACTTTCTGGCCCTCACGGGCAAACAGATTAACCCTTTCTATGTTTAGAAATGTGTCTTGGCTGTTAGTGGACTAATCTGGTCTGTACAAAGATTCAGCTAGAGATGTGCTAAGGGCTGTGTTTGAAACCCAGTCTCATCTGCTTCAGGAGGAAATCCTTAACAGTTCCACCCGCTGCCATGGATACTCTTCTGTAATCCTGTTTGAGATGAATTCTGAGTATCCTGCTCACTTCCACGTACACTCTTAACCAATCCCATCAACTTTCGGATCGATCCCACCCACTCCCACAGTAGAGGCTGATCAATCCCACCCACTCCCACAGTAGAGGCTGATCAATCCCACCCACTCCCACAGTAGAGGCTG
>JAQQZT010000008.1:26313536-26326323 GCA_030068275.1 Clarias platycephalus | reverse complement strand
CCCCCCCCCCCCCCCCCCCCCCCCCCCCCCCCCCCCCCCCCCCCCCCCCCCCCCCCCCCAAGACCATGAGAAGTCTTTCCACATTATGCAGACAGCTGGAGTGTAAACTTTACTGTAAAGTGATTTTTCACAGCCAGTGAAGAAATGCCGTCTCGAGAGAGTGTGACACGTCTGACTTTCTCTCACAAAAGTGCTGAAGGCCCCTGGACACGCGTCAGCAGCCACACACACACACACACACTGTTCTCCTGTTCGAGATCATTAAATCAATTATTAACAGCACTGAAGTTTGTTTAATTTCAAACAGGCGGTTCAGACAGACACCAGACGACCTCGCGTCCTCTCCGGCCTGCAGCTGCTCTTCCTCAAACTCATCCTGGACTTAATGTGATCACCATGGTCTCCGTCTGACTCAGTGTTTACTACTCCACCGTAACTATGGAGACGGCTTGGATCTGTTCTGCAGAAGCACAAATCTGAGCAGATCCAGGCTGAAATCCAGCACGACATGGATCTAATGTTAGGTTTAGTGTTTTATATACGGGGGAGACAAGGTGCGATGAAGAAGATTTAATACACACAAGTTCTTACATGGAGCAAATCATACCAGAATTACTAGAAAATGTTCAGGAGGTTCTTGAGGGGTTTATGAGATGATTAAGGGTTCTCAGCTTCTGAACATGGTTCTAGGTGGAAATTATTTGGATAAAAATAAAAAGAAACGTTCTGTCATAGGATTTTACACCAAACTAATAAACACTAACAGAAAAGTTCATATACATACATTAGTATATAGACATTATGGATTTTTTCCCCCCAAGATCAATAAAGTATCTGTCGGTCTTTAACAGTATATCTCTTTATATATTTATTTGTATGGCCTCTAGACTTGTTACTAGCACTTATATTGATTTTATTTATAATATTTTATTACCCAATCTTCTAAACTGTCTAAAAGTGCCTATAACACACAGAGAACATAAAGTTCTCCTCTGATCAGCCTAGATAGGGTTCTCACATCATATAGACCAGTTTATAAGTTTCCCACAAGTGATAACTTGATCTGATCTTATATGAATAATATCATTAACATTTCTATTTCAGCTCTACAGTGCTGTAAGGTCATGCAACACTTTTCATTCCCATCAGAGGAAAAATATTTTAATAAAAGTCCCCATCAGTCTCTCAGTGCCCTGGAGAGCCACTCCCTTTTATTCCAGATCAGATTCCTCTCCATCAGTGACTCAGACTCCTCCTGTCCTGTCCTGTCCTGTCCAGTCCAGTCCAGTCCAACTCTCCTTCAGAACACAGGCATTAGAGGCTCTGCATTAACACCACAGCATGCATGAGGAGGCGTTATAAGCGCTCGTTAGGAGGAGTTAGTGAAATACTCACACTCATGGTGACTCTGCTGAATGATGCCTGGGGAAAGATGAAAGTGAAAGACTTCAGTAGGAAGTCGCAGTGCGTTTGGAGCTTTTTAAAAGCCTTGGCTGTGGGCGGGGCTAACGAGGAGTGATTGACAGAGATCAAATCCAATCAGATTGCTCGGTTTATTTGCTCAGACCAATGACAGAGAGGAGGAGGAGAGGGAGGGGGGAGGGACAGATAGAGCAGTGCTGCATATATAGAAAAGAGAGAGTGAGAGAGATATCTCAGGGTTGCCATGTCTGTGCTTTTAGTGCTGGATGCTGGCTATCTGAGGCCTGTGCTGTTCCTTTTTTATCTGCAAAAGTCTGTGTTATTAAAATAAATCAACGCAATTATGCTTTATCAGTTATGACAATAAGACAATGTAAGATATACGTGGATAAATAAGTAAAAATGGGCAAAAGGCAAACATGGAGTACAAGGACAGGTGTACCTAATTCACTCACTCACCCACTCACTCACTCATCTTCTATAACGCTTCATCCTGTATTCAGACATTTTTCGCCTAAAAAAATGAAATTTTGCAAAAAAAACTTGCCTCTGCATGCAAAGTGTTTTCAGCATATGAGCGAACAAACCGGGCGGAAACCGAACGCTGGCTAAATTGCACACACGTCTAAGAACTGTTCAAAACTAGTTTGTGTCAGTGGAAAGCCGAGCGAAGCAAGTTTACATATTTTTGTGCAAGATTTCGTGAAGACAGCACCAACCACGTGATCAAGGAGAAGAAGAAAAGGGAGCCACTTTCAGTTTGGTTTTTAAAAGCAGACAGTGAATCATAAATTAAGGTTAAGTGAGGTTTAATTATTTATTTCATATTTTACCTTATTTACATGTTTACATTTTTCTAAATGTTTTGATTGGTTTTAAATGCAAAAATATGACTATAGTGAAGAAATTGTTAATATTTTTGGGTGGCTGGAACGGATTATCTGCATTTGCATTATTTCTTATGGAACAATGCGCTTCACAATACGACATTTCACCACAAGAACTCTCCTCTGGAACCGATTAAATCTGAATGCAGAGGTATCGCTGTAATTGCAAAAAAAAACAAAAAAACAACAAAGGGTTATTGGGTCACCTGAATCACAACGTGTATCATGTACCAATGCTGCAACTTCAACAGTCAGTGAACAGTCGAAAGGGTGTGGCTGCACACACACTAGTGATGTACCAACTACAGCTACTACGGAATCTTTTACTGCCGCTTTATTTTACTGAAGGTCAGCCATGACTCTCATGCTGATGATGAGTTAAAAACACAACTCTATAAAGATACTATGGGGAAGTTCATGATTTGCTCATGATTAAAAATGCATCAGATTTTAAAAATCTTTTTTGCTTTGTTCAGACACCTTTGGGCACTTTAGACAGCAATTTATGGTGTTTGTTCCACTATGGAGCACCAAACCGAGAACTCTGTCATATTTGCTCTTTTATAGAGGCACCTTGGAGGCACTTTCGCAGTATTTTTTTTGTGTACCAATGCTCTATTTCGACCGATGCATATGGTGGAGAGGTGCCAATACATTTTGCAGCATAACACAGTGTACAGTATATTACTGCACCATACTGTAGTGTCTGTGTTCATGTTTGGACAGGTGTAAATAGTTTGCTATGTTTCTATGGTGTTAAAGCTGCAGTATGAAGGCCAGAGGTTAATTTTAGATCAGGACTACCCCCGCCCCCCCCCCCCCCCTCGTTCAGCCTGCTGGGGCTTTAAAGGCATTTGTTATCAGAGTGAGAAAGATCTGCTGCTTCCTGGTCTCATTTGAGGAGAGAAGACACGTGATGGTTTACTGATCACTGCGAACACAGGCCACTTTGTGCTCAGTAAACATTTACAGGACAAAATTCTCTGTCTTATAAATAAGAAGCTGATTTCGTCCTTTTACATGGTCTGAAAACTCTGATTATAAGAACTGTTAAAAGATTATAAGATCAAATTAATCGCGTCTCAGTATAAACTTATCTGACCATTTAATTTCACGTTATTTCTAAAAGATCCTTGGTTCAAATACATAAGCCAATAATCTTTATTATCACGTGCACCAAGTTTTTTTATATTGCATTAATAATGAAGTAGTTTTTAACTCCATTACTTATTGTTATTATTTCCTTAGAATTTCTAAATTCCCTTTCCTTCCTGAAATTCTAATTTCCTTAGAATTTCATCACTAGGAGCAACTTTAAGGCTTAAGAAGCTTTGTGAATATTGGCCCAGATGGCCAGCATCCAGTACTAAAAGCACAGACATGGCAACCCTTAGATGGCTCTCTCTCTCTCTCTCTCTCTCTCCTTTCTATATATTCAGCACAGCTCCCTCTCCTCCTCCTCCTCTCTGTCATTGGTCTGAGCAAATAAACCGAGCAATCTGATTGGATTTGATCTCTGTCAATCACTCCTCGTTAGCCCCGCCCACATCCCAGGCTTTTAAACTGCACTGCGACTTCCTACTGAAGTCTTTCACCTTCATCTTCCCCCAGGCATCATTCAGAAGAGTCACCATGAGTGTGAGTATTTCACTAATTCATCCTAACGAGCGCTTATAACACTTCCTCATGCATGCTGTGGTGTTAATGCAGAGCCTCTAATGCCTGTGTTCTGAAGGAGAGTTGACCTGGACTGGACTGGACAGGAGGAGTCTGAGTGACTGATGGAGAGGAATCGGGGCACGTATTCACAAAGCTTCTTAAGCCTAAACGTTGCTCCTAGTGATGAAGTTATAAGAAAAATCTTAGAATTATGACATTTTCTTATGAGTTTAGGACTAAATCTTAATAAAGATAAAAATGATTCATGAAACATTTTAGCCCTAAAAACAGCTCCTATGGTAAAAATTAAGAATAGAGAGGAGCTTAAGAGTTTCTATAGCCGAGGACAAAATGCAGGAAAGAAGAAATATTCTCCAAACACTGAACGTAAAGCTAAAAGTAAACACTGCTCTTCTGTCCATTTTGGTTTTCTTGTTCTTTTACTTTTTTACTTACTTCTACATACCATCCAAAAGTGCAGCTTGTGCAAAGTGTTACTTGTAATCTATTATAGATTGATGGGAGCAAAATGGTTCACCTTTTACCAATTGACATCATTTCAGGACAGATGCACTTGCAGATCATTTGCACTTTTGGATGGTATGTAGCCAACAATCCAAGAGAGATGGAAGGAAGGAAGAAAAAAAGTAGAGAGTAGTCCAATTTGGTTCTCTTGTAAGAACAAGAGAATGATGGAGTTTTGTCTGTGAAGTCACTTCAGAATGGATCACAGCTCGGGCGAAAAAAAGTTCAATAAAATCGCGTGCTGGCGGATGTCGCACATCAGCAGTTGTGATGCATATTTTGAGCGATAAAAAATTAAACAAGTTTTATTTTAATGGTTCAAGATGACCATAATCTTTAAATTTTGAATTACATTTGAAAAAGCTAACAAACTGAAATAAAATAAATTTCAATGACCTACTCATTATTTATTCAGGGGGATGAAAGCGAGGGCATTGCAGACCCCTGGACTAGGATTTCGTGAATCATTTTTATCCTTACTAAACTTTAGTATTAAATTTAAGGGGAAATTCTAAGAAAATGTCACAATTCTAAGAGTTTTCTTATAATTTCATCACTAGGAGCAACTTTTAGGCTTAAGAAGCTTTGTGAATACGGGCCCAGATTTCGTCCTTTTACATGATCTGAATAATCTGATTATAAGAACTGTTAAAAGATTATAAGACCAAATTAATCACGTCTCAGTCTAAGCTTATCTCGCCATTTAATTTCATTTTATTTCGAAAAGATTCTTGGTTCAAATACATAAGCCAATAATCTTTATTCTTGCGCCACCATGATGGTTTCATTTAAAGTTTAAATATTGCATTAATAATTAATTAGTTTTTTCTCCATTACTTATTATTATTGTTATTCTTAGAAGAAGAAGAAAGGTAATCAGTTTAAAAAAGCAAAATAATTAAAGATTACATTTTCGTAAGTATTAAAAAGTATTACTTATTACTAGTGTGTGTGTGTGTGTGTGTGTGTGTGTGTGTGAGTGAGAGAGAGAGAGAGAGAGAGAGAGAGAGAGAGAGAGAGAAAGTCATCCTAAACAGCAGCCCCCTCCCCTCCTCTTCACTCTCTGGTCTTTTACTTTATATTTTTACTTTATGTTTCTGTTAATTATTTTATATAAATATTTTTAGGTTGTGGAATGAAATTCCATTACTTCTTATCAATTTTTCCATTCTGTTTTATTTTTTCACTTTGATATATGAGTGCTTTGGATTACAAGCACGCTTTCAGAACTAACTGTGTGCGTGTGTGTATGTATACATGTATGAGGCTGTAGATATAATATTTTGTATTATTATTAAAAGATGTAATGATTTAGTGTGGACACACACTAGACACACTAGACATTAATGTATATTACCCAGTTATTTTTTACGGTAAATACCTGGGAGTGTAAAAAGCAGACAGCACAATAATTAACATCACTGCATCAACAACTTCCAGGTTTTATTTTTCCAATACTGACACACAAATCAGCGATATGATTAAGCAAAAATTATATGAATCAGCCTGAAAATTATACTGATATGAACATCTGTGGAAGGTACTAAAATAGATGTTCGATTATTGACATACACACACTGGTTGAATAATATCCAGTACAGACAAAGCATGAAAAATCCCTCCTGTTCACTATTTCACTGTTGACCCGTTTCCTTTGCTTGGGAGACGGTGTAATGTTGATGAACGGAGTGTATTATTAATACATCATCATCATCCTCTCCCCTTCACTCTCTCTTTACTCTTCTTCTTTCCTTCCTTCACACGTCTCTCAGTCCTTCATTACTCGTGTCTGTGCATATCTTCAGTACGACCTCGTTGAAATCTTCTGATTGGTCAGCAAAAACGTAGTGTCCCGCCCCTCTGATGACCTGCAAGACAACAAGCATCACTGGAACACACACACTGATTAGAGTTTTAGCACACACACACACACACACACCTTGTTACTTGCTCTTGTTTTTTCTTTTATTATTTGAATACTGATCCCTGATCTGAGCTGCTTGTGTCTCGCTGCGGGAGGATATTTTCTGGACAGATTAGAGTAGATGTGTTGAGGATAAATGGAGCTTATTTGATTGAGAAGAGATTTAATTTCCCTCAGTGAATTAAAAAACCTCTGTGGCTGATTTTGTCCCGAGTGGCAAAGACACAATGCAGTGACAGACCTTTACTTTAACAACAATATCACTTGTAGTATAATTACTTTATATTTTGTACTACACAGTGTGATTGCTTTGCTACACTGATATTAGGCTTTAGAAAGTCAGGTCTTCTATTAAAACTCCTGATGTTTCAGTATTCAGTTTTTCTATCATGTTAGATATTAAGCAAATCTAAATGATTCTAGTTAAAGGCCGTGTTAAAATCAGTGCTACAATTTTCAGATTCGTCCTTTGCTCTTACAATAATGTCTGTCTGGGAGTCGGGTCGCATCTCACTAATGACGTGTCCTGATTGGCCATCGATGCAGGAACGAGAGCCACAGATGATAGAAATGGGGATTGTGGGATTGATCATTTCCACACGCTGCACCATGGGGCGCTCCGCCCAGCCGTACGGGACGGTCATGCTCCTGAATGCCGTCTCACCGCTGCGAGGCAAAAAAAAAGATAAAAAATTATGAGACGTTTGTGATTCTAGTCTGGTTTACGAGTCTGTAGGAGTGACGGGTGCGAAGGTTTGTTAAAAAATTTATTGTGAGTGAATGCAACCTCAGAGCTGTCAGAATCAAGTGTGTGTGTGTGTGTGTAGCTGTATGAGAGGATATAAAAGAGGTTGAAGGTAAATTTTAGATGAATCATTTGGTATCTTTTGTCTGAGTGTTTCACACTATTTATATCCAGCACTTGTACAGACTTTTAATAGTATTATTTTCTATTTCTTTTCCCACTAATAATATCTTAAAATGCTAATTTTATCTTTTATATATTTTTATATATTTTATCTTATTTATACAGTAAAACCTCGGATTGTAAGTAACTCGGTTTGCAAGTGTTCCGCAAGACGAGCAAAGATTTTTAATACATTTTGACTTGAAAAACGAGCATCGTCTTGGTTTACGAGTGCCGAGTATCATGCATTTCGATGCCGAGCGTCACGTGATCACAACTGAGCCAACGGTTCTTCTCTTTCTCACGCTGTGGAATTGTGGGTAATCGTCTCCTATGCTGAGTCTTAGTGCCCGTCTATAATCAACATCCGTGCAGCATCTTGTACTGTTCACTATAACACTATATCCACTCACACTTGTGTGAACTTGTGAGAGTCTCTATCTGTAAACTGGTGTGTGTGTGTGTGTGTGTGTAGCACCCGCCCCTTCTCCTCCTTCTCTCTGGTCTCAATCACTACAGTCAGGATTCTTTTTAAATGTAAAGTGCAGGTTAAGTTTTTTTACTTTTACTTTATATTTTGTATCAATTATTTTTTGGATTGTGGAATGAATCATCTGAGTTTCCATTATTTCTTATGGGGGAAATTTGCTTTGATATACAAGAGTTTTGATATACAATCACGCTTCAATAACAAATTATGCTCGCAATCCAAAGTTCCACTGTATATGAAAGTATGACCTTTTAACTTTCTATTATTCTTTCTTAAGTCCTAAGGGTGCACAAACTATTGCACACAAAGACATATAGATGATTAGATGTGCAGTATATACAATCACTGACTAAATCCTTTCGCTTCCTGTTATTCATGTCCACATCAGCACTGTGTTTCTCCCTCCTTAACTGGTAAACTCAAAAAAATATTGGCACCCCGTGACTGCACCCACTGACTTTACCTTTGCTGCAAGCCACAATTACGTTTTAACATTTAAACATAAGTAGTGTGTGTGTATTAAATACCTGGGTGTCTGTGCATTTAGGTGGTAGATGTAATCCGGCACCGTGTTATCATCAAACACAGACAAATATTTCTGTTTGAAGTCTGACCTGACAGTCTGCAACAACAAAGGACCTGAGAGAGAGAGAGAGAGAGAGAGAGAGCTGTGTACTCTGCATCAAGGTAAATAAATCTTAACACAACATTGTGTCTGTACGTGTGTGCGTGTATGTACCCAGTCGCCCTGCGAGTCTGAGCAGTGAGAGGGGGTTAAACGGGTTCATGGCTTTTCCCAGAGCTTTCACCCACATGGGGATCCTGCAGTGGAGCTCCTCCACCTCTGGCCTTCCCGAGAATCCCCATGGTTCCACCAGGATCAGGTTCTTCACTCTGGACAGTTACAACACAGTAGTAATGTACAAGTAGCATTACAACCTTGGAACTGAAAGGAAACGTGTGATGCTACCACCACCACCACCATGCTTCACACAGCATCTCCAACGTGTTGTTCAGAAAGCATTAAAAGGGGTGAATACTTTTGCAAGACACTGTACTTCATCAGTTCTACGTCTCACCTGTGCGGGTGCGTCAGAGCGTAAGCCGTGGAGACGAACCCTCCAAGGTCATGACCAAACAAAATCATAAGCTCCACCCCCACTGCCTCTCTCCACTCCTCCAGCGATTGGACGAACATCTCCTCCACTTCCTGGGCGTGGCTTCCTGCCGCAGGTCGGCTGCTCTGACCGAATCCCAGCAGGTCCAGAGCGTACACGGTTCTCCCGCTGAGAGCCAGGGCGTCCAGGTTCTTCACCCACAATCCCAGTCCACCGCCGAAGCCATGCAGCAGCACCACAGGGACGCGAGACCGCTCAGAGTCCTGCGTCTCATTCAAGCTTAGAGTCCAGATGTAGTTCCCGTCAGATATCGGCACATGACGTCTGCTGAAGCTCTGCGTCAGAGCTGAGGAGTGAGAAGTTATTTATCATTTTACCAAATAATGTGTTTAAACATGATTCATGCAGTAATATATGATATTTATTGTCCTGACAAATTTATCCTCTAGGAGAAGCCTGAAATAGTGTGTCCTGCCTAAAACCTTTGTTTAAAAAAAAAAAATTAAGAATTATGCCTGAAATGACCCTTGAATTTCACTCATTCATCGTCTATGACACCTAATCCTGTGTACAGGGACCCTATCCCAACCTACCCCAGGAGACTTAGGGCATGAGGCGGGGTACACCACTGGACAGGGTGCCAATACATCACAATGCACACACACACGTCTTTGGACTGTAAAGGAAACTCAGCAAGCACATGGAGAACATGCTAACTTCACACACACACACACACACACACACACCCAGAGACAGGAATCAAACCCGGACCCTGGAGGTGCGAGGCCACACTGCTAACCTCTACACCACCGTCTCACTTTGACTTTATTTATTTCCGTCTTCTAGGAGAGTGACACTCTCTCAGGGAATCCTTAAATATTTTACATACATCACAACACCACCACCAGCACCACCACCACCAGCACCACCACCACCAGCAGCAGCAGCAGCAGTTCCCTTCCAGCGGGTGGACATTTATCTTGGAAGCTAAGGAGCAGACGTCATGTGTTGATATCTAACGGGAACTCAGATCCTTTTTTCCATCCAGGAACCCTTAGAGACCCGGTGAAGAACTTTTCTAAACCTTTATTTTCAGTTTCTATCATTCAATTTGTTTATCTTTTGACTTGTTTATTTCACAAGACTTTTTGTTTTAAATGTTCAAATGGTTTAATCCAGTGGCTGTAAGTTGAAATACATTTTAATATTTGTAGTCCTTTAGCCTTCTCTCTCTCTTCCCTGAGTGATTAGAGACGATCAGATGGTTTACTCCGACACACACACACTTACATCTGAGAATTCTGTCCTCTGCGTTTCTGAGATGAGAAGCCGAGGTGGGGCACCAGGAGGGCAACCAGCTGGAGAACCACCACCATCTGTCACATGCACACCACCATACACCATCACACAAAGATTCCTTATTTCATTAAGAAACCATGTACATGTTTAATTCGACAAAATCCTCTGCAGTAATCATCTAGTGAAGGTTAATTGCTTCAGTTGTAGCTTTGTTTTAAAAAGAATGTAGAAGCTCATATACATTCAGTGCGCGTGTGTGTTATTCCCCAGACTTTGGTATGAACTATCGAGTTAAGACATTACTGAACTGAAGCAACCTTTTCTTCAGTAATGAACAAATTTGTACTCACACACCTACACACACACACGGCCCTTACCTCCGTCTGCACACCGTGTCATCGCGTTGTGCTCTGTCCATGTTCGACTGATGTAAATAATAAACCTCTCACCCACTTCAGAAATATTTTCCCTCCCAGTCCCAGAGGAGCTTTCATCATCATACGGCCCACAGTGTGCAAAACGTTTTCGGTTTAATCTGTGTACTGACAGTAACGATCCAGTAAAAGAGTGTGTGGTCTTATGCACTGCTATCTTTAACTTCAGCCGTCTTATTATACAGCGTGTTCATTAAGTTTAATTTACACACTGAACTCTAAACCTAAATAACACATCGGAATTATTCAAGTCTGACTTGTGTTTAGTGAAATACGCAGTGTGTGAGAAATGACCCACATTATACTGAAAATACATCATGATATGCATGACTAGTGCTGCTTCTGCAGGTCCGAGTGTATAGTATATTACTTTGTTTTTAACTTTTACATTCTTCTGCACTTGTTTCAGCTCAGACTTTTCAGGTCCTGATACAGAACTAAACCTGGTGCATGAAGTTCTGATGAAACACTCTGTCGGTGACCATAACACTCATCTCGCCGCTCTACAGATCGATAAATCACCACATGGCACAGGAAGTGGTACTGAAACTGTGCGTGTGTTTGATGATTTATCATTCTGCAGGACTTGGAAGAGAATCTAAATCGATGCTACAGTAGTACACAGGGTGCTGCTGAGGGGTTAGATTAGGATTCATGAGATTTAAGCTCAGATGATGAGAACGTGGTTGTAAACCTTCTGCTGTTAAAAAGGTTTCCTCGCTCTCTCTCTCCCCTCACACAGTGTGCGTTAGAACTCCGTGGCTCATTACTCAGGTGAGGTCTGAGCACTGCCGAGTCGACTCGCCACATGAACCGACTCACACCAGTCGTCTCAGGAGGCAGAGCCTTACAGAACCAATGCCATGGAGCTCTAGAGATTTGTGACGCTCAGATCCATATTAATAATTAAAACAGATTGTTCTGGATACCAAACATTTTACACAATTTCACTGCATGATATACCGGAACAGGCTGAGGTTCTGCTCAGTCACCAGCATCATGGCTCCGTGTGATGACCTCGTACAGGAAATGAAGTGAGAAGGAGGTGATGATCTGACATTAACACCTCTACAACAAACCAGGCAACAAATAAAGCACATGGCAGAGCCGGACGTACTGTTAAACATGTTTATTAGACACGATTTAGGCCTTTTTTGCTGCGACTGTTGCAGCTTTCTGGAGTTTCTTCATCTCGTGCTTGATGATCTTGTTCCTCTGCAAAGACAAAAGGGGCAGGTCGTCAGGTCTCGGGAGCCAAAACGTGAGACAGCACAAACATCTCTGCATACTCACAATATACATGTATCCTAGCTTGACCCAGATACAGCTAGCAAACAAGAAAAACTAGCAGCTAACAGTTGCACTGCTGGAATTAGCATGTGTTTGGAGTGTTCCTTTAAGCTTTACTAAAAATAACAGTGAAGTCTGTGATGATGGGTCACTAAATCCCACCACCCACTCCATTATTAATAGCATGGACTTGCAGTGCATTGTGGGTAATACAGTCTTCCTCCCTCTGAATCTACAGTTAATGACCTATTTTTTTTTTTTTTTTTTTTTAATAATTGTCATCTGTGTGAGATTTAATGTTTTCTTACCATTTTCTTGGCCTTCATGACCTTGAAGCGGTCGAAGTCGGTCATCTTGGCCCTCTGTTAAAGTGATTCAGAAGCTCAGGTTAGAGATCAAACATGTCTCTGATCATTTATTAGAACTAACACACAATCCATCTCTTTGAATGTTTTTCACCTTTTCTCTGGCTTCGATTTTCTTGGCCCAGCTGCTCTCAGTCCACTTTTTGCTGATCTCTGCTTTCTCCCAGGCACGCCTCACAAACTTCTCACGAGCACTGTGGAGGACAAAGTCACAACGTGAGCTCGGTTAGATTGTAAATAAGTCATCCTGTAGACTCGTCTCTCTCTCTCTACAAACAAGTCCAGAACTGCACAGAGACATTTGAAGACTTCCAGTTCAAACTTTCCATCACAGCAGGAAACACTCGGACTAATGACCGTCTGTGAAGCTCTGAGTGATGATACTTTAGCTCAGTGGTTCTCAAACTTTTTCTGTCATTCCCCACTTAAGGGGGTGAGCGAATTTTCAAGCCCCACTTGTCAACAAA
>JAQQZT010000008.1:26203132-26214974 GCA_030068275.1 Clarias platycephalus | reverse complement strand
TACTGTATCCCATATTTAATTTTTTATATTCTGTTCTTCTTATCATCTTCTTCTCTATATTTTTATTAATTTCCATTCCCAAATTTTTTTAAATTTCTCTTTCTATTGATAATTTAGAGTTTAAGTCACTGGCGGTCGTCTAAGCATTTCACTGCATATCGTACTGTGTATGACTGTATGTGACAAATAAAAAATTTATTTTTATTTGTTATTATCAGTTTTTATTGTTATATGTGGAGGATCTTTAGTTTTTTATAAATAATTCACCTTAGTTAGCCCAAACAGAAAGGAAGTTATATCTAACCCTCAGTCTTAAACACTAGCCTTGTGCGAACTCTAGTGGTGAAAAAGTATTGGAACAGACCCCAATTCTGGCCCTGAGCCAATGTATTCATGGTCCAGCACAACATCAGCAACTCAAACACAAAAAACTTTCTTAGATTACACTCGAGATAAAGAGGACATTCTCTCTCACCCTCGCTCACCCTTACACACACACACACACACACACACACCATGGGGGCACTCCGGTTGTCTGACCAGTTTTAGAACAGCAAACGGAAACATTTCAAGAATTCCTTGTTGGACAAACAAACGCACGAGCTTTTCCGACACTGACAAGTCAGAGTTGTCTTCCTGCTGTCATCAGTCTGTTTATGGCATTAAATACATAAATAAATACATAAACAAATAAATAAAACTGTTTTATGATTATGAAACCGGAGTGACATTGTTCCTCCTCATTTACACAATTCTCAAGAATCTCTCATACACACCTCACACACAACTTTAAACACAATTTCTTTAAGAAGGATTTTTATCTTGTAATTTTTGTTTCTTTTTCTTTTAAGAAATGTAAAAAACAAACTCAGACAAACAGAACAAAATAAGACAGGATGCTTATATATAAACCTCTTATCTGAATCCTGAAAATTAGTTTTAATAAAATGAAGGCCTGTATTGTTTTCACTCGTTCTTTTTGTTTTAGACATTTTTCAATTGAATTAAACTACACTGGGATTAGGAGTGGACAAACAACAACAACAACAACAACAACAAAAATCACAGTCTTGCATTGTGTCATGATGCTACGGGACTTAAAAATGATTCTTACTGTATATTGACTTTTGGCTCCAGACTCCCAGCATGCACCTCTCCATCACATTCATTGTATACAATATTTACCTTGATTAGCATGTCCATATCATTATCATAAATAAGCACTGACATAGTCATGTGTCTGTTGTTGCTACTGTTATCGTTGTTTCTGTTCATGTAGCATGAATACATTAGCATTAGCCTCAGCCGTGGTTCCTAGCCAAAGTCTAGTCTTCTTGTTCATGTTTGCATATTGCATTTGTTTTCTTTAAAATGTTCTCACTCCACTAAAATAAGCATCAAATGATCAAATCAAAAGATGTAGTGTTGGAGTTACTGGACATACTGATTTATACTGATGTATTTATTCTAATTTGTCTCTCAAAACCAATGAAAAATAGGAAGAAATAATAATAATAATAATAATAATAATAATAATAGCAGCTCTGTACACAGTTTAAAGAAGTTGACAGCTCTTACTTTGCTTAATTCTTACATATAAACAAAATGAGGAAAATAATCATAAAAGAAGGAAGAAATAGCGATAGCCTTGACATCTCCGTGTAGGACGCAGTGTATCACAATATTATATCACTCCATCTCTGAACCCTGATCCAGACAGCTTTTGCATTTATTAAACGATTGCTATAAACTATTCAGTGCTTATAAAATTTTAAACATTTACTACATAAACTACTCAATGAAATGCGAGATCATTCCTCGAGAAGTGGTGCATGTGTGACCTTTCAGCTCAGAGTTACTGCTGATTGACTCACACATGAACTCTCACACAGTGAACTGCACTTCTGGATGAATGAACGTCATGTCCTGGTGATCTGCAGCTGAGTTTTGAAATCAGGGTGTGTATTATAATTTAACAGCAATAAAAAAAAAAAAACATGCTCATTGCTATAAAGTGTCTTACATAAGTATTCTCTCCCTTTAACTCTTCTATGTTTTGTTCAGACACAGCCTTGAACTCTTTTGGGATTAAATGTCAGGAATCTACACAGAATAACCCACTGTGTTTAAGGCCACCATACTAGAAAATAAAAACAAAAACAAAAATAGACAAATTAAACATGCTAAATCTGTGGCTGAAACAGCCGCATCCTCACTGTGAAGCGTGGTGGTGGTAGCATGCTGACCTACTGTAGCTGCAGCCTTTTGGTTCCGTCGCTGAGACCAACAATCTCAAGGGGGTGAATTCTTATGCAAGCCACACTATATGAAAACAGTTGACAGAAACATCACACAAGAGCTGCTATGTGCTAGCCTGATGTGAGAAACTTGGTCAGGAGACTTAGCATAAATATAGTAAACATTAGAGTTAACAAGTTTTAATATTGTTAAGAGTGTTTATATTATATCATGTTAATATTAGTAGTATATTTTGCTATTAACATTACTACTGTTATATTACTATTAATATATTAGTAATATTAATGCACTAAATATTAAAAGTTCTTGTTATTGCTTATTGTTTTAGCATCATGAGCTAGCAAAACAATTCATGGAGAAACTTTTGAAAAAAGTATCAGTGAGGGTCTCACTGTATAGAATTCTGAATATTCCACAGAGAGTCATTATTTTAAAGAATGAAATAGATTTTGTCAATGGGTATTAGTCAGAGTAACCGAGAGGTGTAAATAAGATGATGCTACCTCCACCATGCTTCAGAATATTGTTCATTTCTAAATAATTTTTCAGAACTTCAGAACGAGTTTTTTCATTTATTTAATTTTTAA
Source organism: Clarias platycephalus (assembly GCA_030068275.1). Classification (NCBI taxonomy): domain Eukaryota; kingdom Metazoa; phylum Chordata; class Actinopteri; order Siluriformes; family Clariidae; genus Clarias; species Clarias platycephalus. The sequence continues at coordinate 26,212,128 of JAQQZT010000008.1, read as the reverse complement.
TTTGTATTTTTTTTATTATTGTAGGATTTATTCTATCAAGATTACTGTTGAATAATAAACATTAGAAATCTGAATAAATCTTCACCGTGTTTCTAGTCTTTAGAGCTATTTGGCAAAAGTTTAACATCTCAGTTTATGCAAAAGCCTAAGTTTCAGACTAAGGTATCATGACCCCATGTGGTCGTGTTGTATCTTACATAATGTGCTTCCTTTTTATTCATTTATTTTACACACTCAGAAAAACAATTCATAAAACAATTTATGAGATACATATACCTTTACAAACATAATGAATTACATTTATCAGTGTGAACAGGTGATATGAAAAATGTCCATTTGGGGTGATTTCTCATAAAAAGTTTGTGAACCCCCAGGTTAAAGGCTAAAAGTCCTTCTTATTGGACATTTTCTTCTCAGCAGAACATAAATTCATATGAACGTCATTATTATACATAAAGGATTTAAATGTAAGTACACTGACATTCCTAGGACTTACAGACAAATAAGTATATAATAAGATGTTATTAGATTATAATTGAATAATGATTTGGAACTATGAGGAAACATGTTTATGGGTGTTAATTTAAAACAGGTCTGATAGGTATGGAGAAAAAAAAACAACCAAACACAAGCACCAGCATGATTTCTGGTCCAGGTAGAAAGAAGTCATTAACAAACCATCATCTCCGTTTACAGATTTCAGATTAGCATTTCAGGATAATTGACGGCTCATGCTGTAATCTCGGCTAAATATCACTACACTTATAGCGGAAGGAAGAACTAGTTCTACACTTAACCATAAAAAAATCCTCTTTAATTAAATAAAGTGATGAACTATTTTTCGTGTTTGTAGTGTAAACATCACGTCAGTGTATGAATGACGTATCCAGACTTTCTGTGAAATCTGGTCTTGGCATTTCCCAAAACAAGTACCCTAGTATTAGTCGTGTATATGTAACGAAATAAAACCCTCGGCGTGGTGCTGTTATAGTGAAATAATCATGGTGGCATGGTTTAAAATGAACAAACAAACAAACAAACAAACAAACAAAAAAACATGAAGCTTAAAACGATGAGTGAATTAATATAAACCTGCACTACTGTCACTGCTGCTGTTGTAGTTGCAGAATTAATCAACTAATCAGAACACAAGACAACTCATCAGCCTGTCACTGTCCAGCTATCGATGACATCCAGCTTGACATGACATCTTGTCAGATACTGATAAAACACCCACTTGTATTGTTTTTGCTTGGAATGACTGGAATACACCTTCTGACGATGTACAGGAATGTGATCAGGTTTAACCCTGATTACTAAAGATCAGTCCACATCACACAAACGGCACGAGGAACCTGTCGTGTAACAAATCAAACCCACGTGAGGCGTGGCAGGTTTGAAAGAAGAGCATTATGAAAGCATGCGAGGATTGTAGATTTAGTTCATGTGTCAAAGCATCGAAGATCTTGTCTTCATTGTGAAACGTGAGACAACACGAGGGGTCCAGAGGACAGAGTCTGAAATAATCACTACTCGTGTAATGTGTCACACACACGAATCATGAACTAAGGGAAATTTTGAATATTCCTTTGGACTGTATGAGGAAACTGAAGTATCCAGAGGAGAACATGCCAACAGACCGGAGGTGAGAGCCGACATCCACACACCGCCAAGCCAACATGCTGCTCCAAGCTGTTTTTGAGTTCAGAATTTCTCGACACAAAGTTAATGAGAGCTTTTATACTGTGTATCTATTTCTTTAATTGCAGGTTGGAACTTGAGTTGCACAGCAACATTTCCAGTGTTTTAATTAACACCCAGAGGGTTAAACGAACACCCTACGGTGTTTATACGGTGTTTATATGGTGTTTATACGGTGTTTATACGGTGTTTATATGGGTCCAGTTGGACATGAATGAACTCTGAAAGTGTTAAATCCAAACTGGAGATTTTACTGTGTGTGATCGAGGATCTGAAGGAACCTCGACACTCAGAGCCACATGATTGGACTGAGGAATGGTTCAGGACAATTTGTTGTTTTATAGCATCAGATCCAATTTACACAGAATCTACACAGTTGCTAAAGACTGTGGCTGTGTGTTGCACTTCTACAGTAGTACCTGGTGCCACTGGTGATGCCTAAACATAAACCGATTATGATTCAGAAGACATGCATTCCTGTGGTACTGAACATGGAGGCAGCCTGGCGTCAGGTCGCAAAGACAAAGTGAAATGAGTTTGGAATGAGGTGTGGCGTTTTACAGATTAGATGAAACATTGCAAAAAACAGCGCGAGAAGCATTCACACGTGTATGTGATGCAGCTGACAGTCGAGCAATGCCACCTCCTCTTATCTACAGATTCCCTGCAGGGAGATGGACGGACAATGAGCTCAATTATTTTAAGATGCACAGAATTTGTGGAAAACCTCAAATAGGTCAGGAATTTGTACGAGCGTGAGACACACCTCCAGCAGTGGTTATCAGTTACACTTTGCACCGATGGTCTAATATTGTTCGTTCTACATCGCTGCCTCTCCCTTTTTTTTTTTTTTTAGAGAAACATAAACCTGGCTTTAGAGATACGAAGCTGTTATTGGAGGGTGGGGCAGAGATGCGATCAGGTGTGTCCTCCACCCAAAACAAGTTGAGCAGTGTTTCGTTATGAGGACCAGTTCTAGAGTTGTTATTTGTGAATTAAATGTGAAGAAATCAGATCTAATGTCAGCCACCTAAAAGAGCAAAGCGAAAGAATTTCTAAAGAATGCTGAGAGTCTGATGTCTGAGATAAAAAAAAAAAGATATCATGAAAGGTAAGAGGTTCAGAAAGTGTGACGGAGTTAGAAAGGTAAGAAATGGAGTGAGGTAAGGAGGGAGAGAGTGAGGGAGGGAAGGAGGGAGGGAGGGAGGGAGGGAGGGAGGGAGGTAATAGACAGGAATCACAAGCTTCTGAATGAAAGTATTCGTTTCTAGGGAATGCACCACTTTAGGGCAGAAACCATCAAGCTCTCCAACATCTCACACTTAAGACCATGATTCCTACTAAAAATAAATAAATAAATAAAAAAGTAAAAGCACACCTACCAGTCAAGTGATGTGTATCTTGGTGCAGGCTGATGGTTCGACAGCGTCCTCTCCCTTTTTGATTCTTGATGTTCTTCCTCTCTGTCCCCAAACTCTCTGATGCGAATAACGACTCCCCCCGGGGGACTGCTTCTTTCAGGGAAGATTCCACAGGTATCTCTACTGCTACTAATTGAGTTCTGCGCCTGGAGGATGGGATTCCCCACAGTGTCTTGGTGCTCTTGATCAGCACTGTGTTGTTGCTCTTGAATATTTGGGAAAGTGTCCCTGGTCTCTGCTAGTCCGCGTGGCTCAGTAGAATCTATTCTTGGTACTCGGTAATCTGAGACAGGTGGTTTCTCTGGCTCAGGTGTAGTGATGTCGTCTCTATCCACATGGAGTTTAACAACATTGACGTTTACTCCACCCCCTGCCGAGTCCTCCCACTGTGATGGTATCGGAGATCCAGACTCCTGGGAGTGACCTGACCCTGCCTCCACGCTCGGGTGTGTTTCCGTCTTGCAGTCTGTGACTGACACTTCACCATGCAGACTACAGGGAGGGGCAGTGACACATTCCTCAGACATATACACTTGCAGAACTGGTGTGTCTGGTTTGATAATAGGCAGATAATCAAGCTGCTGGTTGGTTTCACTTGGTGGTGCCTCACTTTCTCCTGATAATGGTCCTTGTCTATTCTCTTCATCCCTGAGAAACACTTGTTCCTGACCAAATATCTTTTCTTCAACATTCTCCTTTATTTTTGTAGTGAAGGTCGTCAATCCAAGCATGTCCTCGCTTTGAAACACATTTGGATTTATCTTGGTGTCACTTTCCTTGTGGCGTGTAAAGCTTTCTTCTGTATCCAACATCACTGCATTTCCATCATCTTGTGAATATTTCCTGCTACATGATTCATTCCAGTTAATGTTGTCTGACTTGATGGTGTAAAAATCATTTCCATCTGCCATGGTCTCATTATTGCCTGTAAAACACTGAGGTTCCTTCTGTTCCGATAAATAACACATCTCAAACACTGCAGATCTACTGGCAAATCCTTCAGCTGCAATTTCATCAGTTCCTTCTTCATCATATTTACCTGCTTTCAAATTATTTCCTACTTTGCACTTTTCTGATTCATGAATTTCAGACCTAGAGTGCAGAGAAAGGTCAGAAATATAAGAATCCATTGTTAAGTCATCAGTGCGAGTGGAGATCCTTTCAGGAGACAAGGATTTGTTAAATGTATCAAACAACAGGCTGGTGGAGGTCGATGGTTCTTGAGGTTCTTTTTCTTGCTTTGGATGGTCGGTTTCAGAGGGTGGATCTGACAAATTATTGCTGTGATTAAAGGCACTAGTAAATGAGGAACTTAAGAGGTCAAAGGTTGCAGGCTGAGGATCAGATATGATTCTTTTTGTCGATAGAGGTGAGAAGTCTGCCTCAGGGCAAACTAGGGGAACATCTACTGAAGCTGGATTTTGATCATTTTCACCAAAGGAGATGCTGTAGATTTCAGGTGAGGAGTAGTTGATCTTTGGATCATCACAGCAGGAATGTTCAGGAACTTCACATGAGATGGATGAAAAGCAATCTAGACCTGGAATACGATCCATGATCTTCTCATTCTTCCTAAAGGTATCATTGTCTTGACTGGGGACATCAATTACATGAGAATGGTTTCTGTGGAATCCTATCTCAGGCTCGTAAAGTGATACGTCTTTGTCATCTGAAGGTCTCTTTTTCAAGTCAATGATTTCACCGAACTGACTGGAGCTTTGTTCAGGATAGCCCAGAGCCAGGTTAGCGTTTTCCTCCTCGAATTTCCCAAATACATCCGTGTGAGAGGTGAAGTCAGGTGATAGGATGCAGTGTGGAGCATTTTCAGCCACGTCCTTTTGATGAAGTGCGAGAGAGTGATCCATGCTATCAGCGCTGGTGCTCATTTCCACATGGTGTCCGGTTATGTGTGTGCTGTTGATGGAAGAAGCCACAGTGCTGGTGGGAGTGGGAATGATTGGTGTGAGGTGGCCTTTAAACATTCTGGCAGGTGACTGCGAGGAACTCGTGTGAGAGAACTCTGCCGAGGTCAGGACGGATAAGCTGGAACCTTCATCAACAGTGTCATGTCTGGTGGTGTTAGGTAATTGTTCTGAATTAATGTTGCAGGATTTGCTATTTGAACGTAACAATTCCGTGTTGTTGACGGTACGTGGATAAGAAGAACCCAAACCGGGGCTTTCTGGCGGAGTACAGTAACCGTCACTGTCGGAAAATGACTCGTCGATGTAGGGAACGGACATGTGCTGGGTGTTAGCTAGCCTAAATTCTGCCTCGTTTGGATCTTCGTTTTGAGTGCTTTCAGCGTCATTGTCCACTACTTCAATCTCAGCTACCTCTGAATGCACTTGTTGCAATAGGGAAGTTTGTTCCATCTTTTCTTCATTCTCTGAATCCCTCTCTGAATGACCTTTGACCCCTGATTCCACATTGATACTCGAGGAGCTCTGAGAGAGATTTCTGTTCTTCTTCTTTTTCTTCCAGGCAAAAGAAAGCGTGGCAAAGCGCTTGGGTTTATGGAGGTCAGTCTCAGAACGGGAGAACAGTCCCTTCTGTAGAGAGAGAGAGAGAGAGACAGAGAGAGAGAGAGATAAATAAAATTCAAATAAAACAATATACAACAATAAATAGTTCACCCTAATTGTATAAAATAAGCAAATAAAACAGGAAAACAATAAATAAATAATAAATAATAAAAATAAATAAAAAGAAGGAGAAGAATACCTCATCACTCTGTATTAAATGTCAAAGAACAGGGTAAGAACGCCAAGACTGGGGTTATGTGTTTCTGTTCCCCGAGAGAAAATATAAATATGCATCTGTGTAAAGCAGAGTAGATGTTTTAAAACCCTATTTAAAACAGTGTTTATTCTCCCAGATGTTTGAATCACTGCTCGAGTGCTCACTCCACCTCGCAGGGTTCTGTTCTGGCACCTTGGTGCTGCACTGAGCTTCCTCTAGATGTCCAAACAGCTGAGACTCAGAACCATGTCTAAACACCTAGCTTTACATTAAGGACTTGGTTTAAAATAAAAATGACATCAGTGCTTCAGACTGATGGTGCTGATGGTCAGTAACACGGGGAACCAGTGTAGGGAATTATGGAGCTGTGGAAAAGGCCATCTGCCAAATGACAAAAAAAAACAAAAAACAAAATCTTCATCTTGTTTTTCTGTTTATCTTAACTGTTTTATTATTATTTTATTTTATTAGCATTTTATTTCCTTGATGTTTTAAATCACTTCACCAAACACTTTTCACTGGTAAAGGTCTTGTAGAAATAAAGGTGAAGCAACAGTCAGTGTTCTTGTTATGGTTTACTTTTAATGCAACATTTTGATTTGGACCCATTTAGAGGAAGTGTGAGCTTATGCTGAGATCTTTAACATGTGTGGAAGGAGTCTCCAGTGTCAGTGCTTTGTAACAGTCAATGGTAAAGCTCTAGCTCTCCCAGATCTTCAGGCAGAGGACTTAGGGTTCACACACTTTTCCCTTTTCTATAACAGACAACTTTGTAATTATCCTTATTTAAATTTTTACTAATAATTTTAGTAATTCCACAATTGTTTACAATCTATAAGTTTACAATAAATAAATGTATTGCTTAAAAAGCAACGTTTTTTTTGGCAGTGTTTTAATTTAAAACAAGAATGTGCACTAAGGATAAAAATATTGTATACACTGTTTCTCCTTTCTAAATAACATCTTAAACAATAGTCATTAAAACTGGTGGAAAACATTTATTGATTAAATAATAATATTACAGAATTCAAATTGTAATCAGATTTTACATTTCGTTAAGTATCATAAATAGAAATTAAATCAGAGCTCGCACTTTGCTTGAAAATATTGTGATTTTTCTTGTTACATTATCTTCCTCTAACAAATGAAATCATGTTCGCTAGAGCATTTAATTTATTTATGAATGAGAGTCTTCTTAAAGGATCCATCGTTTTATAGATTATTAGAAACATTTTCTCTTAATTCCGCTGTTGAAAACGACAAATAACATAGAGACAATAGTTACATAGTAACATCAGCACAAATCTCGAAATCACAGAGCTCTCCATGTGGACAGGAATAAAACAAGCAGAGCACCAATGAGTTTATGGAACCAAACACAGATCACACAAGGTTTAGCGTTTCCTCTGTTCTGTAACCTGCTCTAAATTAACGCGCGCTAGTCGTACAGACCTGCGCGTCATGTCAGAGATAATAATCAAAAACCTGATTATGCAAATAATTTCTGATTCTTTAAGAAGGCGTGGTGGCTCTCACCAAGGCAGCCTACGTGTCTTTGGACCGAGGAAGGAAACTCGAGTACCTTGAGGAAACCCACAGGGAGAACCTGCGGTAATGCACAGAACATTTAATGATATAAATAATCAGAGACGGTGCAGATGATGATATCCAGAATCAATGGATGGTGAATTTGATATCAAAGGGGGAAAAAACGTTTGTCCTGGTTCTGTAACAAATTAAACTTTTACACTTTTATTAGAATATTTTTTCTATTGTTTATTATTATTTTTGTATTTAATACTCTTCAAGTTTCAGTATTCATGAGGTAAACTATATGGACAAAAGTATTTGTCCAAACCTGCAATGTCATTGTGTCCAAACTCACACACACTTCAGTATGGAGTCGGTCCTCCTCCTGCAGCTGTAACAGCTTCCACTCTTCTTGGAAGGCCGTCCACAATTCTGTGGGAATTCGTGTCTTTATGAGGTCAGGCACTGAGGGTGGACGAGAAGGTCTGGCTCACATTCCCCGTTCCAGTTCATCACAAAGGTGCTCGATGGGGTTGAGGTCAGGGCTCTGTGTTCGGGCCACTCGAGTTCTTCCACACTGAACTCATCAAACCATGTCTTTATAGTCCTCGCTTTGTGGACTGGGGCGGAGTCATGGTGGAATAGAAAAGGGCCTTCAACAAGTTTAGTGAAGCGTGGCATTGTCCAGGATGTCTTGGTATATTGAAGCATTAAGATTGTCCTTCACTGGGGATAAGGCTCTGACTGAAACACCTGAATTCAGTAATTAACAGGTTTGGACTTTTGTCCATATAATGTAACTTGTTACATATTTTACATTGAGTCTCATCCATCACACAATTCACTACTGCATGAACTTATGTCTATTGAAATAAATTATTAAATATTACAATATTGAATTCAGGTGTTTTGATCAATAGAATTGATCTCTTTCTTAAGTACATGTTTTGGTTCCTCTACCCACCTCTGAAGCCGATGCCCTGAGCAGAACTCCAGCCCTGGTCTCGGCTCCATGTTATTTTCATGTATTTAGCACAGAATGGAATGTTGAAGCAGATTTTTATGTCCATTATTTTTGTAACTGTAATTTATTTATTACTGCGCTGGAGCTGCGTGGTACGAGTGTGACGCCCCTAAATCGTGAGCGCTCTCATTCACTGATGCTTCGCCTTCAGGCTGTTTAAGAAACTTTTCTTTCACGTGCAAATCCACGTCTTTCCTTCACATGTTGCTTCTGCTGTCACTAGCGCCGGCTGCGCTGCGTTCGGGAGCCGTGATTCACTTCACTGTAATATTTCATAATGATAATTAAACAGAGAGATAACGCTACAACGCTTAAGAGACGCATGAGCGCTTTCTTCTGTCCAGTCCAGGACGCTGTAAGAACCTCAACAGACCAAACGCTGATGTGGAGAACACACTCGCGCGGTGTGAGAATGAACGTTAAGTGGCATAATAAATATAAATAAATGTTGATATTCTGTTCTTTTGAGTTTGTATTAAGGTTAATCCGGTTATCACAGTACAGGCTCACACACACACACACACACACACACACACACACACACACACACACACACACACACACACACACACACACAC
>JAQQZT010000008.1:26166418-26179137 GCA_030068275.1 Clarias platycephalus | reverse complement strand
GTGTGTGTGTGTGTGTGTGTGTGTGTGTGTGTGTGTGTGCCCTGTGATGGATTGGCACCCTGTCCAGGGTGTACCCCACCTCGTTCCCTAAGTCTCCTGGGATAGACTCCAGGCCCCCCGCGACCCTGAATACAGGACAAAGCGGTATAAGTGGGAACTCATCTTTACATCGTCATATTACTGAGAAACCGCAAAGCATCGTAATCCCCTCTGACCTGCAGCTTTAACTCTGACACAACACTCACACTGGAGACTCCTTCCAGAATCCTGGGGCAGGGGTAGTTCAGTGGTTAAGGTATTGGACTGCTGATGGGAAGGTCATAGGTTCAATCTTTCCAAAACTCACTGAGTTGCTACTTTTGGGCCCTTAGGGAAGGCCCTCAACCCTCATCTGTTTGTGTGTGTAATGAGATGATAAAATAAATAGAAAGGCCAGTCGCTTTGCGTAATGCGGCGTTTGTAAAAACCCTCAACAATCACATACATTTTAAATCCATTTATTATTGCTGGAATCATCTGTTGCTATAGAAACAATAACAAAATAATAACGAATAATTGTATTGATGTAAACCCTTTCTATTTGCTACTGTTCCAGAGGATTAATCGACACCTTCTGACCAATCAGAGTGCAGAATTCTGCAGCGCTATGACGCCATGAGATCTTATAACACACACGTTACATATCGCTGTTCTTCTGTGTGGTAGTTCATGTAGCGCCACACTAACTCCAAAATAACATTTTTATAAAATTGAAATTATGTTTATTTTTATATCATATTTGCATTTGAGGCTTTTTTCATTTCATTCTAACCCTACAGGTGGAGCTTTCTAAATTATTCACACACTGGCAGGGAGTAAAGCATCCCATGTAGTAATAGTAAAGTATTTGCAAAGTTTGTTACAATTGTAACAAAATGTAAACAATTGATACAGAATGTTTATAAAATCATGATAGTTGAAGAATCACAATACAAATCGAATCAGCACCTATGTTTCATCATAATATCGTATTGTGTGCTCCCTGGTGATTCCCATTCTTTATAATGTATAGTTTACTGAGTAATACTTCTTTCCCTGCTTGTTAAATGTTTGTCGTGCCCAGGGGATTAATATGTCTACCGCACACGTCTTTCATGAGACAGGAAAATGTTATTAGCTAGTGCTAGCAAGTTCTTCAGTAAAAAAGAAAAAAACATATAACAGCCAAATAGTAAACTAAATGTAATCATGTGTTACACTGTAATGTCGATAAGCAATTCAATAAAATTAGACTTTGAGATTTAGCAGTACAGTATGGTTGTATAACCAGCAAGCCGGTATGAAATATTTCACTTTAAACTTCAAATCCTCTTGATGTAAATTCCAAGTGACCTTTAAAAAGTTCCGATAAATGTTTATTTTGTACCCTAGGCCATGGTTCCCCCTACAGTACAATCCATGATCCATGTCATAGAACACAAAATATATTTTGAGAAACAGAGAGAGCAGAAAATTCCTAGGAAAAAACATCAGACACAGAATTTTGAGGTGAAATATATTTAATATGCTACATTGCGAAATTTCAGTGAAAATAAACTCTGACATATAAAGTATCAACAATTAAAATAATACCTGAGTAAACAGAACTGTACAAAAATCCTGCATGAAACACCAAGAGAATCAGTAAACAAACTCCTGTCCTATCGCTACGCAACAGTAACCGTGCACATGGATCGAGATCCTGCTTTTTCCAGTGCTAATGGTAAATAAGTTAAAACAAAGAAGCATACAGCAATAAATTACGCTTGATCTGTCCTGAGTTTAATAACAACTTCAGTTCCTGCTGTGCTCAAGAAAGTACATTGAAAATTCAGTCCGGTGTCAGACAACTGAATTATACAGAATGCAAAAAGGACTTCTCTAAATAATAAATAATACGATGGAAGTTTGACTTCTCTTTAAAGAAGTGAGATCTTTGCGATTGCAAACCAAAGATTGCATAACTGTTTGCAGAATTTCTTATACCTCGAGTGACAGCGAGGGTGCTGAGAAACGGCGTACACGGAAAACATTCACACAACAAAACCCTGATATATTTTGTTAACAATTCCATACCCTGATTATCAACATTTCCTGAGAAAAACAAAATAGTTTCCAAACAACAGCAAAAACAAAATACAAACAACAGTGTACAAAAATTGCATTTACACACTTCCAAAGTCAAAGACATGGTATTGAGAGTAATAAATTAATATGAACTTACAAACACACTAAACAAAACAAAATAAAAGTTCATGGAAATAACTGATCGCCTTCGCTCTCAGAAGACTCAAGTGCGGTTATCTTTGGAAATGCTGTTGATATTTTTGGTGCAGCTTGCTTTGGATCATCGCTCGTCTTCTCAGTATATTTTTTTGCCTAGGCTGTTACTCACAAAACTTCTGGGCCTTCTGGTTTAAATATTCTTTCTTATTATCCTCTTCCTTCCCCACCGAACCGCACAACGCTGGCTCTCTCTTGCCATTGCATCGGTCCCGAGGTTTTGAACAGGTCAGGATGAGAAGCTTTTAAGTAGCTGGGTTTGGGTTGATCATCCAGCTCCAGCCACCTATCCAGAGCAGCTTGGACTTCGGCCTCAGACGAATTCTCTGCGAGAGCTTCAGCCTCGGCGCTGACATCGAATCGCTCGAGTATCTCAGCAGCGTACCTCAGCTCAGGACTTTCAGGCAGTTGACCGGTGGTGCAACATCCCGAGCGACGGTGGAGCCTGAGAGAAAAGTGATGGAGGAAGCCACGGTGACACAACGGGCAGCAATGAGGTCGCTCGCTCGAGCTGTGCATGCGGCGATGCAGCTTCAGATGGATGTATTGTGTGAATTTGGTGCCACATACTTTGCACTGGTAGGGCTTCTCTCCTGAGTGTAGGCGCAGATGAGTCTTCAGGTTGCTGGTACTGCTAAAACGCTTCTGGCACACCTGTAGGACAGTCAACAGAAACCATGTTTGTTATTGTTTGGTATTTAACCCAGACCAATTACAAGTACAGCTCAGAAACAGGAGCAGCAGACCAAAAGCTTTATGTCAGTGTCCTCTTTATGGCACCTCAGACATGTTTATTTCATCTGCACTGAGCTTCTATACACCTAGCTGGTGTGTGTGAGGCTGACGCCACTGTCACGCCCTTTTGGATTAATGGACAACAAAGTCATGGCTCTATTAAAGGGTTGCTTCAGGACTAGGTGAAAGTACCTGCAGATTAACAATGCCTCAGGTATGTGTCATCATGTGACACACACACACACACACACACACACACACACACACACACACACACTACTCCTCTCACTTTCTTATAGATTCATAAACATTGTTTTCTAACTATTTCTCATTACTCAGTTACAAATTATCACCGCCACTTTCATTATATTTTCTTTCTTTCTTTCTTTCTTTTTTTTTTCCTCACCTGACACTTATGAGGTTTCTCTCCTGTATGGACAAGATGGTGTTTCTGTAGGTGTGCCAGCTGGGTGAAACTCTTTTTACACAACAGACACTGAAATGGCCTCTCTCCATTGTGCACCCTCAAGTGAACCTGCAAAAGAAAACAAAGACATGTTAATTAGAACCAGCTAGAACCTCATTAAGGTTACACCTCTTTGACTCACTGCAGAAAATCATTTGTCACGCACCTTCAAGTTGGACAGCTGACCGAAGGTCTTGAAGCAGACATTGCATTCATACTTGATCTTTCCATTCTGTTTCTTTAGTGGGTATGGCAGCGACTTGTACCCCGGACCATGGGGTGACACCGATGGTGATGAAGATGATGTCAGAGAGTTGATCTTTGGTGTAGCCGCCATGCTGAGGTTGATGGCTTCCTCACAAGGATGGTCAGACCCTGGGGATTGCTTCATGAGGGGGGAGAGTTCGGGGGTGGCCGGGGCACCCAGTGGAGGTGACATATTTGCTGGCCGCTCTTGAGGATATAGGGCAGGGTAAGGAAGATTTACAGGGCGCAGGCTTGGCTGTGGCATCGCTGAAAAGGGCAACGCTTCACTTGTCAGAACATTGCTGTAGTCGAATGGTCCTCTCGGAGGCGGCATAGAAGGGAGGGAAGGTGTGTAAGGGCTAAGAATGATTTGGGGATAATGAGTGTCAAAAGGAGGCAAAAAGTGGTAGGTGTGTGGCAGAGCAGGGTATGGGGTCAAGTCTTCTCTGGGACTGTAATAGGTTTGGGGATGCTGTGGAAGGTCTGGGTCAGGGCACGACTGGGAAACAAGCTTAGGATGTAATTTGTGTGCGCTGTCCTCAGGAAACGTCTTACTGGAGTCCATCAAGTGCTGATCTGGAGAGCTGGGTGGCGTGTCCTGCTCAATGGCCTCCACATCAATTTTCTCTTCAGCTTCCTCAACCTCGTTCTTTCCTTCCTTTGTTAGCTCTTCCTGCCTGTGAAGGCTGTGAAGGTGCGATGCCTGTTTGGGACGGCAGGTCCACTGAGGTAGGTGCTTCTGGAGGTCAGCTTCACTCACATCACCACCAAAGGGTTCTACGATGGAGAAAGGAAGAAAAACATCAGAGGCACAGCAACAAACATCATGGCCTTCACACACCTACTCATCGCCTTCTCTCTCGTGGCCTCACTTTTGGTAAACGGCAGCTGTTTCAGTTTTGGTTTGACAAGAGGAGATATATAGCAACGGTTTCTATCTGATGTAGAGTCAGTACTGCTATCACACATCACCTTGATTACTAGTGTGTGGGAGTTCACGGGTGTGCACAACTCACTGTGTGTGCGTTTCAGTGGGTGTGTGTGTATGAGAACACATAAGGCAAGCAGAGCAGTCATACTTCTCGGTCAGAAACTGTGCTGACTCACAGTGTCAGCAGATGTCTTTAACCACAGGGGAAAAAAAATCCTTTATCACGACCTCAGCAACAGTAGTCGCTGACACATTTGACAAGGAACTAGGATGACGATGAAAGCCACACAATCCCATCCATACCGAGCAGGTAAACAGAAAACCACCAAGCCGCAAATAAAATGTGTCTCGAACAAAAATGCCATATCATGGAGTGTGGCTTCATCATCCACTCACATTCTCACAGAGACAGGAAGGAGATTACAAAAACAGATTATTGCCCTTGTGGTCAAAGCCTCCTTCCCCAAACCTGATGTGAACAAATCCTTTACGGGCAGCATGCACTGTCATATAGGAAAGTGAAAATGGTCAACCAGACGGAGTTACCAAATGCAAAAGAAGTCAAAAACAGGGGAAGAAAATGCAGGTTCTGGACTAAACAATTATTTTCATAACTAATTGATGGCCCCTGCTGTAGGAATTCCCTCAAAATTTCTAACATAGCAATCAAGTATTCACATGCCAAGTCTTTCTTTTCTCAGATGATCTGAAGAAAAATTCCAGCCCATCAACTCTGTCACACGTTATTGGTTTTTTTTATTATCATTTTTTTTTTATGTCTGTCCAGTTCATGGAACTACGGGAAGGAAACAAGAAATATAATGCTGTGGATGTGACTAAGTCTGTTTTTTTTTTTTTTTTTTTTTTACTCATTAGACTTCTCTGAATCTCAATTCAGGAAGTAAAAGTTGTAAACCAACCAGCGTGACGTGAGACTTTTCAGAGAAAGAAGCTTTGAGGAATGTCAAACAAAGCTTGATGGGAGTAGTTTCCTGGACAGGGACGTTCCAACTCTTAAACGCAATTGTGCGAGGAGAGTGGGAGAGATTGAGACAAGGAGAGAGAGAGAGAGAGAGAGAGAGAGAGAGAGACATAGGCTCAAAAGTCACACTGTGTACGCGCAATAATAATAATAAATATGTGAGCACAATACACACACGCACTCTCTTTCTCTTCCTGTCTGAGCAGTGAATAGAGCAGGAAACGGTCACACTAAAGGCTATTGTCTGGCAGGATGTCTGAGTGTGAGAAAGATACTCTTTCATGGTTTCACCTCTGAAAGAGATAACACCCGTTTACACACATTCATTCACAAACCATTAAAAGAGAAAACACAACAGCATTTTAGAAACAACTGATTTGACTAGATTTTGTGCGACTGTTTTCTAAGACAGACGAGGATACGGCGTTCACCTGTAATGTGACCTGCTGATGAACCCCTACCTAGAGACACAGATCAGCTGTCGCAGAGAAACACAGATGATCCAGACAATGAATGGCTAGTGGAAAAACTGACTAGTGCCATGATGGCGCATGCCGGTGATTTGCAGAGAGAGTACGTAATGTTAGAAATTCCACGAGACAAAAAGAGGGACTACAGAAACACCAACAAAACCGATGAGATTGAAATCTGACATTTCAACAGGAGGAACCCAGTTATAACCAGTACGCATGCGATCTTTACTTACTCAGCTTCATGCTGGCCGTTTGTTCTTCTGCATGTCCAGACAGTCTCCTCGCGAAGTCCGGCCTGTACCACAGGAGCAGCTCGTGCCGGGGCTCCATGGGCCTGATGGCGTAGAACAAGACATCGCGTCTGTTAGGACAGGCCACCAGGTTCTGCTCGGACGGAAAATGGGCCGGGTTGACGAAACGCATCCAGTTGCTGCGCTGCACGTCATATCCGTCAGCGAAGTGGTGAAGTGGCCGACCGGGGTAAATCTGAAAGACAGGAGCGAGGGAGCGGTTACTGCAGGAACCATATGATTCATTATAACATGGTCATAACATGGTGTATAAAATACAACTTGATATTGAACATAGGACAGAAATTATTAATTAAATATACCTCATCATAAACATTTAAAGCTTTAAAAAAAAAAACTACGTAACAGCGAACAGTGAAAAGCAGATCAAAAAAAATAAATAAATTATAGAGAGAGGAAAGAATAATTAATAGTAAAAAAAATATATCAACTAAGTTAGGTCAACAACCAACATAACAATTAATAAACTTTTAACAAAATTATCAAAACCAGCAGATTAAAATACACAGCAGCTGAAACAGAACGATCTTTCGACAGATCTCACAGAACCGCAATTGTGAAGAATTTGAGATTAAATCAGGAATAAGACTCCAACACCATAACATCAACTCCATATCACTTTACACTTTAAATCAAACATAAATACAACAACTTCATTTCTATTCTGCCGGTGTGTGTGTGTGTGTGTGTGTGTGTGAGTGAGTGAAATCGTGCCTAAGAGAAATCAGTGATGTGTTAAGTTCACCTCTGCCATGTACGGCGTGCTCTTCATGCCCGTTGTTTCTTTCAGCTTTCCTTTCTGAACACTTGAGTGTGTGTGTGTGTGTGTGTGTGTGTGAGAGCGAGTATCTGTGTAGCAGAGTGAGAGTGAGCGTGTGTGTATGTATGTGTGTTTCTCTTTCTGTCAATCTCTACCCACACCTTTTAAAAGACAAGCCAGAGGGGCGGGGCTAGAGTGCCGAACACAACAATGTCACACGTTGCCTCAGGCTCCTCCGCCTCCGCCTCCGTGCGCGTGTGTGTGTGTGTGTGTGTATGTGTACATTTTAGTGTGTGTGCCAATAAATAATTATGAAATTTGACATAGATTTTCACATAGTTGACACACACACACACACACACACACACACACGGGCATGAAGAGCACGCCGTACATGGCAGAGGTGAATTTAACACATCACTGATTTCTCTTAGGCACGATTTCACTCACACACACACACACACACACACACCTGAGCGAGTAGACTAAGCAGAAGCCGTAAATGAACAGGAAGTTTGGACTGATTTTACAGGAAATGAGGGATGGAAAGGGTACTGGTGAGTCCTAAGGGGACAAAGTCAGAAGCGGAAAATCCAGAGTGGCTCATACTCCCTTGTGCACGCACGCACACACGAAGACACACACACACACACACACACACACACACACACACACACACACACACACACACACACACACACACACACGAACACGTGCATAAAGCAAAACAGATGGTTGATAGAACTGGATGAATGAAAAGCAATACTGCAGAATTATATCAAAATGAAAGTGCTGTACATAACCAGTGTGAGAGGTGTGAGTACAAACCTCACATTTACACACACGCATACGCACGTTCTGTGAGCTTTTGTGTGCGTGTGTGTGATAATATTAAGTGTTTTGCTTTATGTGTCAGCATTTTGTGCCCACGCCCGCTCGAATAAGCGGACTTACTGAAAGGTAGAGATTCTCTCGGCAGAGTGAAACCTACACACGAGCAGATCGGATCAGATCGCTGCAGAGTTCCTCAGTATTTTCCATCGCGGAGCGCTTTGTATTCCTGCACCTTTGAACGGTGCGCATGAGCCTGTGTGGGCACTTCCTCAGAAATTCCTTCCTGAACAGGTTTGACAGCATTGTTCCTGATGTGAGTGCGTAAACAATGGGCACAGCGTCCGGGAGCGTCTAAACGAACGGCCTCACTCACCCTCCAAAAATATTTCCTGCTGGCATTGGGCGGAACCGTGTCACTGCCATAAATCTCACTCCGCAAGTGGACGAAGCGTGTGCCCTGAGGGAGGTGAACACCTTTCACCTGCAGAAAACAGTTAATCCGGCAATTAATACTGTAAATCAAGTCATACTGCCAAGGTAAACACATAGCAACATCAGGGTTCTTGGGTCACCCCTGGACTCAGGCTTCCATCTGTATGGTGTGTTGCACGCTTTTCTAATATCCACGTGGAGATTCAATATTTTCACACCAATTGGTGGATCACACTTTTTTGGGGGCCCCCATCCCCCCTTGTGAATGTGTTTGTGCGTCCCATGCTGGTCGTGTTCCAGCTGTACGCCAGGTGTTCCCAGGAGATCCTGACCAGGATGAAGCCTAAAAGCAGGAAGATTTGCGAGTCCTTCTCGAGTATAGCTGAACTTCAGTACATGTTGGTGTGAAACTACAGTATGTACAGCGCTCCTTATAAAACAAATAGGAATACGACTTCGTTCAGGTTATTGTGCTTCCAAGTGAACAAGTGTGTGTGTGCAAGAGAAAGAAAAAACATGAGGCTCTCAACGAGCTACCAAGCCAAAGACACTGTTACTGTATGTGCTAAACATGCAGCATGGCTCTGCAATACCCTGAAACACACTAATTCCTGTTGCCACTTTTTAAGACAAAAACAAACACAGTTTTAAAGCATAAACATTCCTCTGTCCCGAAGACTTGCCCCGTGTCCTCACTCCATTTACAGCATTTGGCAGGAACCCTTATCCAGAGCAACTTACATTTGATCTCATTATACTGTACATCTGAGGGTCCAGGGCCTTGGTCAAGGGCCCAGCAGTGGCACCTTGTTGGTTGTGGCGTTTCAATCTGCGACCTTCCAAATCATAGTTCAATGCCTTAAACCACTAAGCTACCCGATCCCACCGTTCCTGAGGAGATATCTGCACCTCGACCGTGACCAGGACAAAGTGCTTACTGAAAGTGAGCGAGTGAGTAAATCATTTTCAATCAGCCCTAAACCGGAATGCATCAGCACCCAAATGAATCAGATTAGTGATGAAATTACTCACACCAGTGCTGAACCGAGTCAATCTCTGATGAATCAAATGGTGTTGGTGCTGAAATGAATCATGTGGGATCGGTAATGAATTGAAGCTTATTACCATAATAACTATTGTTATCGTTACCTGTTTATACATTATGTACAAAGGTGTGTATGATACCAGGTGTAAGGAGGAGATTCACAGCCCTACTATTCACTCATGATCTCTGAACAGGAAGTTATCTGCAGGGTTCCAGAAGGTGACTCAAACGGTTACGCAGTGCATCTAATGTTTTTATTTTGTGACTAGTTTTATCCAGTGACCATCGCCTGCAAAACTCTGTTATAGACTCACATGAGCTCACCTGTTCACGTTATAAAAAGGGTGAAATTTTACTTGATAGAATTTTATTTGGCTCTTAAATATTTTAGGTGTAGGAACCAAAGGCTGCTAAAAATATGAAGCCCAGGTGAATCCAGATGACGGAGCAGTCCACCTCCTCCACCACCTTGTGCTCCACTGACCCGCTAAGTGAGCGAGGTCATAAACTCACCATCAACTTCTGAATGTTGTTGGTCACTTTGGGTTCCATTCAGGAAGAGGACATTAAAATGTTTTGTTCCCCATTTGTCCCCTGACTTGTTCACTTGCCAGTATGACCCACCAACCTGCTTTCACCTCTCGTGTGATTCCTCTGAGACGACTTGGGGCACAAGGCGACATCAACCCTGGACAGAGTGCCAATCCATCGTAGACACACAAACACATTATGGGCAATTTGGAAATGCAAATAACCTAATCTGCATGTCTTTGGACTGTGGGAGGAAGCTGGAGGAAACGGAGGAAACCCACCAAGCACGGGGAGAACATGCAAACTCCACACACACAGACCTCGAGGCGGAAATCGAACCCACGACCCTGGAGGTTCAAGGTGTCAGTTCTAACCTCTACGCCTCCACATTGCTTGTATGTCTATTTGAAATGAATTTTAAAGCCGTTAGTTCTGAAATCATGAGTTGATGGATGAAGGAGAAGCAGAGAAGCTTTTGATCTGGTTAAATGTCAAAAAAACAACAAAAAAAAAAAAACAGGAACGTTCAGGGCCAGAGGATGGGAAATGAGAGCAGAAGTGACAGCAGGATTGTTTGTCGTTATTCTTGCATAACTAATTGGTCAGTCTGCTCTGATTAATCTCCGCGGGGGTGTTTTTCATTTAGAGGGGGTAGGGCTTTGGTGGTGGTTGGTTTTGGGTGTTGGAGGAGCTTCATGACAGGATCAGCAGATCTGTGTGAACAAACTGAACACACTGCCCTCACTCCTTAACTGTCTTTAAGGTTAAACAGGTGTTTGCGTCCCCAGGTCAGACCATCTTTCATACAATATACTTTTAACAATCTAAAGGCACATCATGTGACCTTGAGGACACTTTGAGGTTAAAAGTTCACTTTAGTGGTCCAACAAGCAAATGTACAGTTTGGTGCCTTTATATCTGACGGTGCAGGTGGAACCTCACCAAAGGGCTTCCTTTTCAGAATGATGTTTACAAAGAACCCTTCAGGAACACTAGGCATGTTTAAGTTCTAGAACTTTTGTAGATACCGCTGTGTCAGAAAAGCCTGAAAACACACTGCGCATGAGAATTTAGCCACACTCTTTTGTCCCATGCGGTTTCCCGGATCTGCACGGGCGAGTTTTCAGGGGCTGTCCAAGGATCAGGAGGATGAAAGGATTGTGGGATTTCCAGGAAGAAGTTCACACGCTTCACAAGCACCCAGTCGGCGCTTTCACAGAACAGATGTGAAGGGAAACACCACTAGAGGAAAAGGGTTTGCTTTCGGATGGGAAGTGTGAAACCTGACACGATTGCTTTATGAATTACCGCCAATGCTTTTTTTTTTTTTTTTTTTTTAACTATTATTATTTGGCGTGTGAAATTATAAAACGTGAGCACCTTTCGAAAAGGTTTCACTTGCTAGTTCTCCCATGAAGCTTGTGAATGTTTGCATGAGCGAGTCAGAAAAGAAAAGGAAAAAGAAAGAGAAAAAGGGAAGAGAGATGAAAGTGGATGAGGTTGCAGTACAGGCCCCTTTAGTGTTACGGTTAATATTTACAATAATAATAATGATAATACTAATGATTTTTATTCATACAGCAGTTTTTCACTTTGGGTCTTGAACTTTCACACGCATAAAAAAGAACAGAGAAGAGCCTGTCTGGTGAAAGTGTGATTTATTTTTTTTTCCCTATGCAAAATATTAACGGGCACTGCTGAGTCTATGTGTGTGTGTGTGTGTGTGTGTGGGCAGAGATGTGTGTTTTGGCATGTTTTTATATCTTTGTGAGGACCAAACGTCCCCACAAGGATAGGAAGGTCTGCGCGTCTTGACCTTGCGTCTCGGCTCGGTAAGTTGGTCCGCACTGAATGTCACTGGAAGGTCCTTACAAGGATAGCAAGACGAATGTGTGTGTGTGTGTGTGTGTGTGTGTGTGTGTTTTTCACGCCAGACTTCACACCCTGACTAAACTGAAGACCACAAGTTCACACATTTTGCAGGGCGAGACGCAAAAATAACTGAGGATGAGAGGGAGGAGCGGTCTGTCATCTATTAAAAAGAAGAAAAAAATAATTTAGCCTGCATGAAAGAGATAGAGTGTGCATACGAGAGATAATGTGTGAGATAGAGCTAGATAAATAGATAGAGAGAGTGTGAGATGGAGAGAGTGTGCATGGAGGAGGAAGGAAGAGAAGACAACCGCAGCCAAGAGTGAGAAAAAAAAAACAAAAAAAAAATAAACACGCAAAGGGCAGATAGAGTGAAAGTCATCCAGCAGTGCTAATCTACTTCATATCATAGCGCAAATACACAGAGCAGGTAACAATGAGCATCAGCGCACGCGCACACACACACACACACACACACACACACACACACACACAAAAGACTATGTGTTTACACACTCATTTTCTCAGCAGGTGATACAGAGAATGAAAAAAGTGGTAGGATGTGGATCGATAGTGAAACTCAGAAGAGTGGGAGAGAGTGAGAATAAAGAGACGTGTGTGTGAGACAGAGAGAGAGAGAGAGAGAGAGAGAGAGAGTGAATTGATGCGATTAAAGATGAATCAGCAGGCATGTCACCTGTCTGCCTTTGGTTTCTCTGATTTCTGTGTCACACACACACACACACACACACACACACACACACACACACACACACACACACACACACACACACACACAC
>JAQQZT010000008.1:26101768-26116061 GCA_030068275.1 Clarias platycephalus | reverse complement strand
GATCCGGGGTCACCGCGGGCCAGACGTACACACTCGCCTGTCCGATCAGCGACACCGCGAGCGCGTGGACGCGGAACATCCTGGACTCAGAGACCATTTCAGTTTTAAACCCAAACCCACTCCAGCGTCTGCATCTGAGACTCTCCGTCTGATCATCTCCGAGTGTCGTCTGATCTCACGGATTTCTGATTTACTGAAACTGTTTTTACATTTAAGGTTCCTGGAATTCATTAATTTTTTACATTTGTTTTTATGTAAAGTTTTGTCTGTCCAGGAAAACACAGAACATGTAGAAGCACAGAGCATCATAATAACAATAATAATAATAATTATTAATAATATTAATAATAATAATCATAATCATAATCATAATAAAGGTTTTTCATTTATCCAAGTTATTTCCCCTGGAGGAGACAGAAGGAGAGGAAAAGAAGAAAATAAACAAGAAAAGAGAGAAAAAAAAAAGGGAAAGTCACATTAATTCAAACCCTCCACTTTAATATCACTTCGGTAATAAAAATGAATTCCGGTGCTCGCCTGAAATATTACAGCACACAGACACACACACACAGAGTTTTATGAAGAGTCAGATGAATAATCACGCAGGCAGGATTATCAGAAGATTTAAATCAAACCAAATAATTTTTTCAATTCCTTTTCCTCAAGACTGTAACGCAGCAGTGTGTGAGATACACACACACACACACACACACACACGCACTGTTCCACGTTTTATTCAAAAGTTTAAAAGAAGACTGCAGATTTAAGTATTGGCACCCCTGCCTCTGCTGGATGGCTAACATCAGTTAAAAAAGCAGGAAATTTTGGACTACAGTGGTGTCAGATCGAACACTACAAATAATAATAATAATAATAATAATAATAATAATAATAAGCATTACTATTAATTAAAGAAACTGAATTTAAGAAGACAGTGTTCGTCAAACAGTGCGGTCGACCCAATCACCATGGAAACTGACCTGGGGTTTGGAGGGGTCGGTGCTTATTTACACACACATTTTATAATTAGTATGTATCAGTCAGTATGTAACATCTGTATTTACAATAAAACACAATAAAAGAAAGTATGCCCCGCCCCCTGGTCATCATTAACCGGTGACCCCCCAAGTGCACCTGGTTACTGTAACCCCCGTTAATTATTATAAGCTCCACCCACAACCTCTACTGTAACCCCGCCCACTTTTATATGAAGCATGAAGACATGGGAAGTGGAGCAGTTCTGGATCCGGGTCTGTACCTGTTGAGACACGTCACCACTACCGCCCCCCCCCTCCACCCCCAAACCCCGCCCCAGCCCCAAACCCCCCACCAGCCCGGTCCGGCCCTGAAAATTGGTTCTCTGCAGAAACACTTTCTGAAAAAAGTTGTAAAGTTTGAACAAAGAAGACGAAACACGTCCAAACGCTGTGTGAGTGTGAGTGTGTTGTATTTTTTTTAATAACACATTTCAATATTTCAACATCCATTCAACATCGTCTGTTTGTGTAACAAGTAAAAATCATCAAGAAGAAGAAGAAAAAAAAAAAACATTGCTGTAAAGAAAAGAAATCGAGTCGGGTTTATTCCAAAGAGCCGAGGCCGAGCTCCGTTACTGCTCCGACAGCTGACCACAGTGGGGGGAGTCACGTATTCAACACGGCGCCTCGCAAACTAATTATAAAAATAGATTGCATTTTCAGGTACATATTTACAGTATCAAACAGAGAGCATGATGGGAAATGAAACACACACAGAGGAACTGGAAATATTCAGAAAGCATGTGTGTGTGTGTGTGTGTGTGTGTGTGGACAGTAAAAGCTCTTATTGTACGCATCATAAACCAGACGTTCCGGCTTTTACTGAAGCAGAACGAACGAGGACACGTAGCGGAAAAAGCCCAGCGTTTTAGCAGGCGCTGGATTCTGAGTCACCCGCTCACACTGTCGCACTGAAACACGCGTTTCACACGTACACGGCAAGGAAGGTCAACGTTTATAAAGGGAGCACGTTACAATTATAATTTAAGTGCTTTTTTATACGTAATTATTCATATTAGAGACGTAGACAGAGTCGGACTCGTGATTCTTCTCCATGACGAGGGAGAACCTGCGCCCCTTTTACACACAAAATATATTCAGAACAAAAAATGCTGAGACACTGTGTGTGTGTGTGTGTGTGTGTGTGTGTGTGTGTGTGTGTGTGTGTGATTTGAAAGTTGCTGCTGCTTACATTATGTTATATAAAAAAGCTAAGTGAACTAGCTAGATAGTAAGCTGGATAATTTTCTTTACAAATATTGAACTATTTGGAACTAACTACTTCAGAAGAAAAAAAAAAGTGTGAACCCAATTTATTACGGGCGATGGGGGGGAGGGGGGCACTTACTTTTGGAAGAGAGTCTTAATAGTATGAGCGGTCACTCCTCTGTCTAAGGCTCTAATATGTAAATGTATCTGCATATTCATCAACAAATAAGTATTATACATTCCTGATGCATCAAACTACTCAGGATTGAAATCATCTTCATCATCATCATCAAAAAAAAAAAAAAGGATCACACGTCAGGTCCTCATGTCTTTCTCGGATACATCCTAAACAAAGAAAAAAGCTTCAGAAACATAAATAGATAAATAAATAAATAAATAAATAAATAATGCCGCCGGCATGGGAGTCGGTGCTGAATTTTACAACGCGAGGACGGAAGGACATAAAAGTTCTCGCACAGAAGGTGCGACGAAAAGCGATCCTGGACTTCAGATCGTCTCAGTTTTGTATTGTTTTTTTTTTTTTTTTTACTTTTTTCAATTTTATTCCTGAAGGTTCTGAGCTTCTCCGCTGTAGAGGAAGAGCAGCGGCTACGTTAGCGTTAGCACTTGATGCTGTTCTCAGGTCAGTAGCGGGTCAGAAGGACCGAGCGAAACAGAACGAGTGTCACTGTGTCACTGTTCCCGGGTCAGTGGAAGAGTTTAAGAGAGAGAGGACAGGGCAGGGACGAGCTCATGTGAGTGGACTGAACCGTCCCCGGTTCGTGTGCAGGAGACGAGGCCGCCGTCTCGGAGAAGAACAATCGATCCAGGAGGCGTGGTCACATGACATCATGGTGCTGTTTCAGGTCACATCACCATCCTAAGTCACGTCCTCATCGTTTATTGGTGGACGTCCTGTTGGGACCGAGTGTCCTTTGGTGATTCTACACATCCTGTCTTTCTGGAGAGTGTGTGTGTGTGTGTGTGTGTGTGTGTGTATGTGTGTGTGTGTGTGTGTGTGTGTGTGTGTTAAACCTGCACTCCACGGCCGTGCATCTGTATGACTTGTGCTCTGAGAGTCTGAATGGCCGACAGCAGCTGCTTCTGATGCTCCAGAGAGGTGATACCTAGACTGAGCACGTCCCTGCACACACACACACACACACACACAGAATTTCTGTTATCACCATATTAAGATGTCTCTGCATGTTTTATTCCCCTTACACACTACAAGTTTTAAACAACTGTCATTTTTTATTTATTAATGTCTGAGTTTTTTTCTGTAAATGCAGCTCTGATCATTTGAGGCTTCATATAATCAACACAGGGTCACACACGTACACATACACCACACCTAGTATTTGGTTAAAGGCCCCTTCTTAACTGGGTTCCTCTTTACCAGACACATTGATTACACATCAGCGCGCTTCGAGCAGAATTCTGGTCGAGTATCTGCTCGCTATTCTCACCAGAATCAGTAGAGTTTAATTAATTCTCTTGGTTTTCTGGTGCGGATCTGATTCATAAGCACACGACACAGATTCCCAATGCTCCAAAAGCTTAATGTGCACCAGCTTTACCCATTTCACACCAGCTCTGATGGTTCACTGTCCTGCTGGAACACTTCACTCTGATTATCTGAGGTTCTCCTGAAGAATTCTGGTTCTTCATGATTCCCTCCACTTTATACAGTACAGAGCACCAAAGTGCTCCTGGGGCCTCACCTTTTATTATTGACACAACTCTGGACTAAACATTCCTCCAGAAGGCTTTTTCTTTGTCCATGTGCTTACCTGCAAGTTTTAGTGGAGCTTGAATGTGTGGATTCTTGGAGGTTCCTGAGTTGTTCCTTACCATCGGAAACCAGCTTCCTCTTAGCTGAGGGACACAGACTGGGCTTTCTTCCAGACTTTGGCAAAGTGGCTCCACCTTACAGTAACTAGTGCTTATGTACCCTAGTTAGACCTGATCTTGGAATCTGCAGTAGTTTAGAGAGGCTCTGAGAGACGTTCCTGATGTGTGTAAATCCACCAGCCTCTTTCTTAGATCTGCACTCCTGACCTCCTTGGGCTTCTCCACTGTACTGTGTGTTGCTCAATCCAATTTTTTAACTTTGTCTTGATTTCGGTTTAAGAAATCATTAAAGGCGCACCACCACCATGTCACTTTGCTCCATGATGAATATGACGTATGAACGTCTCAGTGCAACATTAATTAGTTCCGGTTCTCCCTCGTGTTAGATCAGCTTTAAGTGCAGTTTACCATCACGAGAAAGAACTCCGCTTGTCACGTTAACTGCAAACTGTAAAACTCCTTAAAACTTAATGTTACTGATTTAACAGCTACTACTACAGAACTGATAACGTGTTAAATCCAATCCAAATGGTTTATTTATTTCTTTATTTTTCTATCTTTTTTGGATTTTTTCCCCCGATTTTCTCCCTAATTTAGTCGTGTCCAAATCCTCCCCGTCACTAGGGGGCTCCACATTAAGCTTCTACTACCACTTAGTCGGGAGGGCCGCAGACTATCACGTGTTTTCCTCCGACCCATGTGACGTCACCGGCGCATCTTTTCGAACTGCTCGCTCACGCACCGCTCCTTCCGCGTGCGCGAGCTCACAGACGCCCCTGATTGGCTGTAGAGCCGTGATTAATGTGGGAGCACTAATTACCTCTCAACCCTCCCCTCTGAGAGAGCTCGGCCAATCAGTTCTCTCGAGACCTCCGGCTGTGAGAGGTTACAGCATCACCCGGGAACCGAACCGGTGATCTCCGGATGATAGGGCGAGCGCTTTACCACTGCGCCACTCGGAGGCCCCCAATCCAATTGGTTTTATTAATGTCACCGGGAAATTATCTGAGGTCGGGTCTATAAACTTGTGATTTGCAGCTGCACTACAGTCACGGCTGCTGTTAAAGAAAATGTGTAAATGTAACACGCTCGCACTTTACACACAAGTTACTCACTGGACGTTCATGCGGGCGACGGACTCCAGGTAGCAGTATCCCGAGGCGGTGAAGTTGTCCTTGTAGCGACCCAAATCCACAGCCTCGAGCCACTCGCCTACCGAACTGAACGAGGGGAAAGATGGAAGAGTTCTCTCCGCCAGGGTTCTCTCCGCCAGGGTTCTTTCCGGCAGGGTTCTTTCCGGCAGGGTGTTCTCAGCCAGGCTTCTAGCACCTAATGTCCTCTCGGCCAACGTCCTCTCCGGCAGTATTCTCTTAGCCAAGGTTCTCTCCATCAGCGTCCTCTCGGCCAGCATCCTCTCGGCCAGCGTCCTCTCGGCCAGCGTCCTCTCGGCCAGCGTCCTCTCGGCCAGCGTCCTTTCAGCCAGGGTTCTGTTGGCCAGAGTTCTCTCGCCTAGCGTCCTCTCTGGCATCGTTCTCTCAGCCAAGGTTCTCTCCATCAGGGTTCTCTCGGCCAACGTCCTCTCGGCCAGAGAGATGGAGGATGAGGCTAGGGTCCTAAAAAATTCAAAAGAGTGGTTTAGATCCTCCTGTTCTCTTTGTAAGTGCCTATATAAACGATGAAGACTGACAATCTGTAAGAACAACATGGACATTAGAACGTTAGAAGTCCCCATGCTCCTCATTAGTACACTGATTCCACCGCAGCACATATTCTTTAATGTAATAGTTAATAATATAACTACTGAGAGATTTGTTTTTATGTACTCCAGTAATGTAATGTACATTTTATTTACTCCTAAACCTCGATCCATCACGGCCAACGTGACCCAGTGAACAGCGACCTCATGATACCTGTGCGTTAGCGTGGACGAGCCAATGTTGTCGGGGCTGCGCATGGTTTTACTGAGAGCGCTGTGGATCTGAGTGAAGCTCGGCCGCTCCGTCCGCTCCTTCTGCCAGCAGTCCAACATCAACTGGTGCAGAGATGTGGGGCATTGCAGAGGAGCTGGCAACCGGAAACCGTCCTCGATCGCTTTGATCACCTACAACACATAAAACCGGTGACCGCCATCAAACGACGACACCACGAGGGAAAAGATGTTCAGTGATCATGATGAGGTCGGAGAACATAAGATCTGCTAAATGTGACATTAACGACGAGAGCTTTGGGTCAGATCTTGTTTAACACATCTATTACTTCCTCAGTCTATACTTGGTGTCTTTATTTTTGGGTTTAGGTTTGGTTTGTACACACCAGCATTACATTGATGATCAAATCTTTTTGATGAAAAGTTCTTCGATACACCTTCTCACTAACTGAAGTTTATTCACTTTAATCTTTAACATTTTTTTGTATCGTCGTCTAGACATTCTTATAGACAGACACTGAGAGAGACAGAGAGACAGACAGATAACAGTTCGTACGTCTTGGCTGCCCATGTCCCAGTAAGGTCTCTCTCCGAATGACATCACCTCCCACATGACGATGCCGAAGCTCCAGACGTCGGAGGCGGAGCTGTACCTGTGGTACTGGATGGCCTCAGGGGCCGTCCACAACACCACACTCTTCCCAGCATGCTGACACACACACACACACACACACACACACACACACACACACACACACACACACACACACACACAAGTTTAGATGCATGCTGCTAAGATAATTTTTTTAAATCCAGCTAATTGCATTCGCACCATGTTTCCTACGATATCTGAATAATAAAGAGCATTTCAGGTTTTTTTTTCTCTCCCTCTCACCAGTGTGGTGTAAACAGCCTCCATCTTGTCCTCCTGCAGGGGTCTGAAGCCCGAGACTTTACACACCAGGCTGCTGTTGATCAGCACTTTGTGGGCCGCGAGACGCCGGTGGATGAAGCCCATCTCCGTCAGGTACTTCATCCCTGAGGCCACAGCACTCAGCAGGTCCACCAGCTGAAGCACACTCAGCTGACCTTCATGTTTCTGTAAACACACACACACACACACACACACACACACACACACACACACACACACACACACACACACACACAGCATTTTCACATCTCCACCTTGATCCAGTTAAGTATTACATAGAAAAGGTTAGCAAGAAACACATGACAAAGAAGAAGAAGAAGAAGACGATAATGACATATTGGGTCTCCACAAGGAAACCACACACACACACACACACACACACACACACACAGAGTACTGACCCGTAGAAAAGAATCCAGGGAACCATTGGCCATACACTCCATCACAATCATCATGGTGTTACCTGCAGGAGATGGGGCAGGAGAAAGGTAGTTAGTGCATCCATTTGGTGTGTGTGTGTGTGTGTGTGTGTGTGTGTGTGTTAATAAAGTCCTGGCTGAACTGTGACCTCATGCAGCGCAGTGACTCACACCTCCACTGTTCATCTCCAGGCTCAACCTGCTGAGAGCCACCGACAAGTCAGAGATGTGTGTGTGTGTGTGTGTGTGTGTGTGTGTGTGTGTGTGTGTGTGTGTGTGTGTGTGCTGAAAAAAGACTTGTGGCTCAGAGAAGTGAGAGAAAGAAGACAACGGGCCATTAAGCAGGTGGAGAGGGAGGTAGAGGCACACACATGCTGCGATGGAGAAAACTGATGAGCTGCCGGCGTCTGGACCAACGCCATGAGGTACGACAAGAAACTTCCTCCATCCTGTCTGAATTAGCAACTAGAACATCCATCCTTCATGAGAGCAACCACACGGCAGCAGAAACCCATAACCGCCAGACTGTTAGTACATCAGAGAGAAGATCTAATCTCTATTAGAGTAACGAAAAAAGATCTAATCTCTATCACAGTGAACACAGAAGATCTAATCTCTATTAGAGCAGAAGATCTAACTCCCTTAGAGTGACCACAGAAGATCTAACATCTGACGAACGAGATCTTTTCTCGATGACCATGCTCACAATATTTAGATCTGTTCTCCACCAGAGTGACCTCGTAACTGAGAAAATCTACTTTCCTTCTGAGAAATTATATCACATCCAACAGGCTCTGCTCCTTCATGTGAAGTTCAAACTAATTATACTGCCTCCTGCTGGTCAATCAGCTCAAAGCACTTCTCCACGGTTTGAAGACAACAGGTGGGCGAATAACAGATGGAAAGATTGCAGGTGGTGTGAAGACGATGAAAGGTTTGAGGAGAAGATAAACGACAGGAGAATGATTACAGTGTGGAGAGTTGAGACCAGCTGCATGCAGGGAGCCGATTACTCAAACCAGCCCAAAAATATCCACGGCTAAAACTTCGGTAAAACTTCTGAAGAAATGTCCAGTAACTCCTCCATTTGTAACCCTTAATCATCCAAAGAACACAGAGGAACCAGGATGAGAACTGAAAAACACCAACAACCTTCAAACACAAAATGGCAAGTCTGTAGAACATTGTGTAAATTATCTATTTTTATTTCATACTATATTAAAATACTTAATCACAGTTTCATACAAATGTCTACAATGACTTAGATGATCCTGATCCTGCTTAAGATGATCCCATCAGGTTCCACCATCAAATCATTTACAAACTTCTGTCTAGAACTCCTTCCAAAAAAAACCAACAACCCAGAAACCATCTAAAGAACTCCTGATAACCCTGTTTTAAAATGTAGCTCCAGGACAAAATAAAAAAAAACTACCTTCAGACACCAACCATGTCTTCAACCCATTGGGAGAATCCAATACTTGTTAGGTGTATTAGACTTCTTCTAACTCTTCAACCACAATCCATTCAAGGAACTAATGAGGAACCTATTTTAAGACTGTGGGTCTGGGCCAAAACAGAAAAAAGCAACAGTATATTATTCTTTTGTGCTCATTTACAATGTGTCATCTGGAAAGCTACAGGTTCATGTTGTCTCTTCAGCAGAACCACTAGAACCACAGACCATCCAAAGAACCCCTGAGGAACCTGTTTAAAGCTCTAGCGCAAAACTAAAAATGAACCTCCTGACACCAAAACAAGTCTTAACTACATTGCGAGTAACTCTCTTGTGTGATTGTGAGATTTTAAAACATCCTTGAATCTCTTCAACAAAACATACCCCTGCTGTAACTTCATCAACAGAACCCTTGAGAAACCAGAGTGAAATTCTTCTTCTTTTGGCTGCTCCCATTAGGGGTCGCAACAGCGGACTATTTGTCTCCATCTACAGTAACTCTGTCTTCCACATCATCGCCTCCTGCACGTCCTCCTTCACCACATCTACAGTATAAACCTTCTCTTGGGCCTTCCTCTTCTCCTCCTGCCTGGCATCTCCATCTCTAACATTATCCACCTCCTGATATACCCCTCATCCCTCCTCTGCACCTTAATCTAACCTTAAACACACATCCTGAGCGTATTGTTAGATGGTATTACATGCACTTTGGACTGACACCAAAAACAGAGTGGCACCTGGCTCTCCATTTTGCCCTTGAAAAGAAGACTCAACCTTTTCAGAAGCGTGAATTCTCCAAAAAGCCCTTGAGAATTTCAAATCTGCAACCTTCAGACACCAAGCCTGTGTGGAACACTTGGTGTGTTTATTTGGTGTTATTTGTTATTTGTAGCTTCAATAACTGTGATCATCAGCCATCTAAAGACCCCTTGAGGAACCAACTGAGACTTACAGTAAGCTTGTTTTCTTTTTGGCATTTCTTTTTCATCCTTCAAAACATCTAACGTTCTTAAAAACCATTAGTTACTTCATGCAGATTAACATCACAGTAAGTTTCTTATTTATTTCATCTCTCTCTCTCTCTCTCTCTCTCTCTCTCTCGTTCCTGGGATTAATATCTCGCTAATCCCTCGGGCCAGAACACATCGCTTGTCGCGGCATCTCTTGTTTTGCCTTTGAACATCACTTCTGTCTAGTCTTTGCAGTAAAACCTCAGAGAGCGCGCTGACGCAGATAAGAGCCTCCTTCAAATCGAGCCATTCATTGTTTCCTTTGACGTCTTCGAGGAAAATGCATCCGTCCATTTTTCTGTTCTTTTCTCCGACACGGCACTCTGGCTTTGTGGCTCTTTTCCATCATCTTCATTAGCTTCCGGATTTCTGTTTTTTTTACTCAGAGGAACATCTTCATTACTTGCAGAAGAAGGATTGCTTTTGTTCTGCTGTTTGTTTTTGTGTGGTTGTGACACATCACTGAGCGTTACTGACTCCGTTTGATTTTATTTTGCTGTGAGACGGATGGAGAATCAGTTCTTCACATCTTTCTGTCTGTCTTTTACTTAACACCATTTTTCAGTTCCTCAGATAATGCTTTTGTCTTTGTCTTTCCACTAAGGCAGGACATGACGTGATCTGTTATATATCATGCACTTTACAGGACTGTGTGACACAAATGACTTCGACGTGACTCCAGATCACAGCCGTTTCCTCGCCTCTCTCTCCGTACTCACCTCTGGTGATGACGCCCTCCAGACGGATGATGTTGGCGTGGTCGAACTGGCCCAGGATTCCCGCCTCACACAGGAAGGAGCGTCGCTGTTTCTCCGAGCAGCCGCTCCGCAGGGTCTTGATGGCCACCGGGAGCTCACGCTTACTGGGCAGCTTCAGACAGCCGCGACACACCTCGCCAAAATCACCTGGGGGCACAAACTTAATATCATCATCTAGTAGTTACTAACACTTCGAGTTCTAGTGTTTCAAACATAGACTGGAGCTTAAAGCAAGCAATTACATTAAAGGTTGCTTAAATGGTTAATCGATAAATGCTTGGGGGCGGGGCTACATATACACTCAATAAGTGATGTCACTCCCCGAGCCACTGCAATTCAAACTACAAACAAGGAATTAGCTAAAGAACCTGCATGCTAATGTTGTTCATGCTAGATAGCTAAATTTAGCTGTCTATGATTAGCGCAGCTAAGCTGAGACGCTTTACCCGTGTGAACGATCTGGTCGATCTTGACACTGGAGTTGTCCAGCTCTTTGGCGAAGGTGTGGACAGCCTGCAGCAGGTCTTCACACGTCTCCGGGTCGATGTACGTCCTCCGGGTCGGGATCTTAACTGAACACGAAACACGTCACCAGTCACGACACTGATAAACTCTGAAACTCGGAGAAACTTTGCACAGTTACACACAAATCACACTCATCACTTAGGCCTTGTTCACACGGGCGTTAAAATCGAGCGTTTTTCTGGCGTTCGTAGTGTCCGGTGAGCGCGTTTATACGGCGTCAAAAAAAACCGTTGCATGCAGCTTTTACTTGGCGTTCAAATCCCAACGAACGCAAGGAAAACGCTGCTAGTCCGTTTTCTTCACGTTCATTTTACGCTTCGGAGGACCGGATATATCCCATGATCCTACATGCTATACATAGGGAAATGAGGGGAAAAAGAAAAATTGCAGCAGACTCTCAAAAGTGGAAACTAACATCCGATAGTAATTAAAAAACTTGCACGAAAATTTTCGCATTTCTTCATAAACCACAAAAAAACTTCCTTTAATCCAGTGAACCCAGTAGCGGCGGCGATTTTTTCTCTCCCTACGTCGCCGTATTACGAGAATTTTTAAAACAAGAAGATTAATGTCTAATATAGAAAATAGTCCACATTAAAAGGTGGCACCTGAAATAAAACGACAAGTGCTTTCATATCCAGTTCCCGACACACTGCCCCCCACAGGTTAACACATAAACTACAATTAGCGCTGCAGGCTGGCGTTAGACAGAGACAAACGAACGCCGGTGTAGAAGTCAATCGAGCGCCGCTACAAAACGCAACATAAACGTCTAGGACGATCAGAGCGCGTTCGTTTATCCAAAAACTTAACGCCCGTGTGAACAAGGCCTAATACACGACGTAGACGGTAAGATTTAAATATTAATTTATTTACTTGATTTAAAAAAAAAAACACACACACACACACACACACACACACACACACACACACACACACACACACACACACACAGTGAATGCTGAGGCTCGTGAAAGTGTTTCTAGGTCAGAGAGAAATCCGGCTTTGGATAAACAAACCGCCCCTGATGTGAAAAAGGAGGAAATTATTATACAAAGTCGGAGCAGGAAACAGACGGAGGAACATATTACAGAAAAACAGAGTAGTGCACTGTGGCACAAAAGACATCTGCATGCATGTGTGTGTGTGTGTGTGTAAGAGAACATCATTCTCACAATAACGCCATGTTGCTTGTAACAATGAGTAGGCACGGTTGTGGGTGTGGCCTGTTCTGTTTATTGTCCTGATTATAAAAAGCAGTTCTAGTCTCAGTGTATTGTGTCTGAGGCTGACTGCAACGTGCAAAAACACTGCTTTCACTCCTTCATTATATACGGGATTAACGTAACCCTGTCTTTGACAACTTGTTAGAACGATTTGGGAATTTTATCAAATTTGCCACTTAAACGTTTTGAGAAACTACATCGTCGTATACTGGGGTGTTACTGAGGTGCGTTTCAGGTCTGTGCTGCCCCCTAGTGGTTTGAAGAGCTTTGAATCGCTGTAACGGTCTGTGAGCTACACTTCCATTCTCGTCTCTCTTCTCCCTGTTTTTTGTGAATTTCTCTCACACGTATATTAAATCTGAATGTGAGTGTGTATGCAAACAGACGTATCTCGTATCTTCTACTCACACTGGAAGTACAGCTCCTCGTCTCCCTCCTGGTTGGCTTTACTGTAGCCACAGTGTCTGTTTGGGATGAAAACAAAAACAAAAACCAGACAGTTTGTCTTTTACACTTCGACATGTTTCTTTGTTTGTTTGTATGTAGTGCAGCATGTTCGCGCGTGACTCCGGGATCTCGGCGTGTACGATGCTTGTGTACGTACGCTCCAGGTTTGCAGGCTGACTCTCAGCACCTCAACACCGCGGTTCTGCTGATTCCTTTATTGAGTCTTAATTCTAGCTAAAAATCATTCTCATCCCTTTTTTCATTTGCTCCACTGTTACGTTTTTACTCCAGGAACAAAATAAAGAACGGTGTTAGAATCAGAATCAGGACGCCGGCTCACATCACAGAGTGAATCACGACCGCCACTGGGATTTATTTATTTATTTATTTTTTTCATTTGAAACGTTTCATTTTCTCAAATAAAATCTAGCAAAAAGCACGAGCTGAAAAGCGTTTTGCCCGTCGCAGCGGGACGATCTCAGGCTCCTGTAGCTTCCCTCCGTCTCGAACGCTCAGTAAAATGGACTCTGAGAAAAACCACTGTGGAGGATTTGATGGGCTTCTAACCCACAGCTCGGCTACGGCGGGAAATAAACACCAGGAAATCACTCTATACGGAGGGGAAATGAAAGAGAAAAGAGCACATTGGCCTTTGGTTAGAGGAGCCATAAAAAAAAAGAAAAAAGAAATTGAAATGCCTGAGTGATTGAACACCTACGACTATAAATTATAGATTTCTTTAACTTTTTTTCCCCTCTCTCCAGGTGGAGTGGAATACGCTGGATGTGTGTGTGTGTGTGTGTGTGTGTGTGTGTGTGTGTGTGTGTGTGTGTGTGTGTGTGTGTGTTAAAAATTAAGAAAGAAAAGCAAAAAAAGAAAAGGAATAAGGAGCGATGCACAGATGGGGTGTAGAATATCGAATCTGATTGATACTATTTCACTCAGGCTCACTTAACAAATAACAGGTCTCCTAAGCGGCGCAGCGGTAACGAGCTCGCCCAATCATCCGCAAGAGAGGCCGCAAGTTCAAATCCCGGGTGATGCTGTAGCTTCTCGCAGCCGGGAGTCTGGAGAGAGCTGATTGGCCGAGCTCTCTCAAGGGGGAGGGATGGGAGGCACTCTAGTGCTTTTACATCAATCAAAACTACTACAGCTCCAGCCAATCAGAAGCCGTCTGTGAGGCGCTGTCGTCCAAGTGTGTTACGCCGCTCCCAATGGTGGAAACGTAAGGAAACACAGGATAGACCCTGGGCCTCCCTGACTGGTAGCTGATGGTGGAGCGCCCCGATGCTGGGTGGCAATTGGATACGACTAAATTAGGGAGAAAATTTGGAAAAATCCCCAAAAATGTAAATTTATATATATTTTTTTTTTTTTTTTTTCTCACAGACGCCCCTGATTGGCTGTAGAGTCATGATTAATGTGGGAGCACAAAGTACCTCTCATCCCTCCCCTTTGAGAGAGCTCGGCCAATCAGCTCTCTCTAGACCT
>JAQQZT010000008.1:26091611-26097495 GCA_030068275.1 Clarias platycephalus | reverse complement strand
ACACACACACACACACACACACACACACACACACACACACACACACACACACACACACACACACACACACATTTCCTTTTTCCCCTACCACATACTGTAGTTTTACCTCATCCTGGGTGAGGAAGCTTTCCTTCTGTAGTGGAGTCAAATATCTCCCAATAAGACAATTCAAATCCTGAAAATACACACACACACAAACACACACACATCTGCCATCAGATTTTCTTACCGCATGTATATAATTACTTAAGAAATTTTAATTAATAATAAAAAGTTTTAATAATAAGTTTATTAAATAACTTGCAGTTGACTGAAACTCTAACAGTCAGGAACTTTTTCAACAGTTTTTGCCCTCATGTGATCACATAACAGTTCCCAATCTTCTCAGAAATATACAGTACGCCCTCTTTTGCATGCATAAGTACAGTAAGCTCAGATGCCTATGATTGACGAGTGTGAATGTGATTGACAGGGGAGAGACAGTATGCCCCTTCCACCCCAAAAGCACTTCTATTCTTGCAATCTTGACTTACAGTGCCAAGTTCATAGCAATCTCGCAAGAACAACATGAATGCTTTTCTGAACAAAAACTACCAAGGCAAAAAAAAAAAAAAAAAAAAAAACAGACTCTGATATTCCATTCCCTCACCTCTGATTACAGCGCACAATGTCAGCTGATTTCATTTTTTGCCACATAACGTTGCTGAGCCTAGACCTGAGCAACTGATCATAACACTGCCCCTATACAGTGGACACTACAGTATGCATGATGGGTGCATCGCTTCATGCGCTTCCCTTACACACCCATGGAGTAGAGTCAATCTGGACTCATCAGGTCACATGACCTTTTGTTCATCGCTCCAAAGTCCAATTTTTATGCTCCCTAGCAAACTGCAGACTGTTTTTTTTTATGGACACACAGCTGTTTAGTCCCAATCCTGTGAGTTCTCATCACATTGTGATCATAGCTCTGATTTCTACTGTCCAAATATTTTTACGATGCAACTTCAAGCGTTTAGATGATTTATTGTTGATTTTTTTTTTATGAAGTTCCATTCCAAGTTTTAGCAATGTTAACAGATCTTAACCCATTTCTTGTCATTTAAAATCTCCTTAGTTGTGGTCATTGCTTGGTGCAGGTAAATAAATTGTCCCTTCTGACATTTTTACTATAAAATTACCTACGGATACTGATGACAGAAAACACACAGACCTTAACGTAGGTGCGCTCGGTCTCCACTAGCTCACAGATGACCTTCCGCAGTTTATCGGCATCCGAGAGCTGTCGAGGAAGTGAGGAAGAGGACGAAGAAGAAGCAGCTTCCGGTGAAGGGTTCATCTCATGAAGGCTCCGGCAAAAGGCAGCGACCTGCTCCGTGCTCTGGAGAGAGAGAGAGAGAGAGTGGGAAAGAGAGAGAGAGAGAGAGACACTGATTAGGAGTGGGATCCACTGCAGGTTTCATGTCTCTCTTTCTATTTAAGGTCTAAGTTACCATGCAAAAGCTAGAGAGAGAGAGGAAGAGAGAGAGAGAGAGAGAAAGAGGGAGAGGGAGTGGTGGGAATAGGAGCAAAAAAATCGTTTGAACTGATTGGAGCTATTTTGAGGCAGAGGCTTTCTCAGAGTCCTTCTTCTCGCCTTCCTTTTTTCTTCATTAACTTCAGTACTGTCTCTCCATCTCAATTTATATATCGGGGACTAATGTTCAGTATAAATCTGTTTTCAAAACCAATTAGGCTGCGCTGCTGAATGTTCTTGCCTGCTGTTTATGCAACTAGACTTAGAGACTAAATGGACATTTGTTCTGTTTAATGCGCCATGCAAGACAGGCTTTCCTCTCCACCGAACACCTGCATCCGTGATGCACAACAAGATTCACTTTGTAGTCATTTCTGGATATTTCAGTGGGTCTCCAGTACAAACCAAAACATGGAAAGAGAATATTCTCAGACTTTTCTTTCATTTTCCATTTTTGTACTGGTTCGGGTTCAAACAAGCCAAAAGTAGATTCCCCCTCATATTATGATTAAGCACAGGGAAATAATTCTTCTCCCACATATCTCAGTTAGGAATCTGGGGTCAGGCTGCAGGGTCAGCCAGGATACAGATATAGTTAAAAGCCTTGATTAAGGGCTCATCAGTGGCAGCTCGGAAGTGCTGGGACTTGAACCCCTGACCTTCTGATCAGTAACTCAGAGCCTTAACCGTCTGAGCCCGAACTGCCCCCAGTGGTGATACTGTACAATCTCCGTTCCTGCTGACTGCTGATTTCTCGGCTCTCCTGGAGGGGCGTGGCCCTGGAGCAGCTCATTTGTGTTTGGAGAAGAAGTGAAACAAAGAGATCTGAAAATGTAATTATCTGAAGGTTATTTCAGCTGGTTATTTCACACACACACACACACACACACCTTGGGGGAACCCTGAGACCGGTAGTGAAGAACTTAAAGAAATAAAATGTAGGACCTTTAATGTGAAAGACCTTAACGAGAAAGAGGAACTGACGCAGGAACAAACGTTTAAAGCGGCTAACTCTCATATCTCATTTCACCAGCATTTCACACAAAGGACACTACAGGACCATGTTAATCTCTCTGTTGCTGAACTAGCGTGTCCTCTTTGGTCCTGAGCTTTCTGATCACCACTTCACGCTTGCAGAGACTCATTACTAGTGTCCCAGGTGGTCCAACGCAACCATAATAAAATCAATGTTGATGTCAGGTGCATTGCGAGCGCATTTTGGCAGTGCGATTGTCCTCTTCTCTCTCTCTCTCTTTCTCTCTCTTTCTATCCATCTGTCCATCTTTATTTCTGTTTTCTCTCCTGCTGACAGTTTTACTTTACTCCAAACTAAAACACGAGCATGAGCACCTGTCCTTCGGAGTGGTTGCCATGGGGACACATTTACGCCGACGGACTGATGAAGAGCAGAACTGTATGCACGTACACGCACTCTCTCTTTCTTACACACACACACACACATATATACACACACGCTGTGATTGCCAGTTACTGGGGACTGAATGTTCTGAGCACAAGTGACAGCAAATGTCAACTTCACACCAAACTTCTCTCTACTTCCCTCTTCTCTTTCCTCTCTTTCTTATTTCATCCCCTATGCATTCTCTATATTTATTTCGTTTCTGTCTCTCTGGCTCCCTTTTTTCCTCAGGAAGTGGCAGCTACAAATAATTTGTAAAACCGTATGTGTAAAAGTTCTACAGGTTCTGTAGAAAGCAGGAGCAAATGAAATACAAAAAAAAAACAAAGTAATTTAGGACAATCTCAACTAACTACACTACAGTACACTGCAATTTTGCCATTTACGCCACTCAAGCATTTTAGAGTCCGCACATTTAACACATTCTTAAACCACGGCAAGTCCAATGGATGATGTTAATTTTTGCAATATTGGATTTTGACCTTGTTTCACTTATTCTCCTAGAAAGATTGACAAGCCCTCATGAACTACAGGTCAAACAGAAACTGGGGCCATTTCTCAGCTATTCATTTAGCTACTGAGACCAAACTGAAATGGGGTGATATCTCAGCAACTGACTATCATCTTACCTACAAATTTATTATAAACCCTTGGGAGATCAAGCATTGATCGTCATTATGGCTCCTAGTCTTCCTCAGGCTGAAAGGAGTTGGGTCACAAAGTGTTCAATAATTTAATTGCTGCATGTAGCTTTTATTATTATTATTATTATTATTATTATTAAGATAATCAAGTTGAAGAAAGAAGTGGTAATCTAGTATTGCTTTTGGGGTGTTACTATTTTAAGCCCTACTTTGCTTTCCTTTTCCCTTTTTCTGCTCATCTGTCGCCTACTGATGGGAATGCAACACTGTTCCCTTCCCAGTTAAAGGATCTGAATTAATCCTTAAAAGTAGCATCAGCAATAAGATCCAGTTAAGGTTTGGATCTTAGACTTAGACTGAGGTTTAGAGGTAAATTTGAGAGCTTGAGATACAGTATGGTTCCAATTAAGGGTTTAGAGTTAATGGTTCCAATTAAGGTTGGCATCTAGTGTTAGAGGGTCCAGTTAGGTTTGAGATCTAGATTATACTAGTTAAACGTGGGATCTAGGGTAAGGTTCCCAGGTAAGGTTGGGATGTTACTATTTTGTTTGGGCGCAAGCTGTTGTTTCTGCTTTTGGTCATAAAAAATGACCAAAAAACAGAATCTGTAGCCTGCTGATGTGAATGCAACACTATCCCCTTCCTGAATTGGTAAAAAAAATCAGTAGTAAGAGCATTTCAGGTTAAGATTTGAGTTTGGAGTGTAAGTTTATGGTTAAGTTTGGGGATTCCAGTTAAGGGTGGTCTAGAGTTAAGGGTTCTAGTTCAGGTCAGGGGCTAGAGTTAAGGATTCAGTTAAGTTTCTGGGTTGGGTTCCAGAGTTAATTGACCCAGTTAAGCATGGGATCTGGAAGTAATTGTTTTAGTTACGTTTGGTGTCTAGAGTTAAGTTCTACAGTTTATGTTGGGTTCTGGATTTAACGGCTCCTTTTAAGGTAAGGAGTTTCAGGGGTCTAGGGTTAAGAGTGCCAATTAAGGGTAGGGTCTGAGGTTAGGCTTTACACATACAGGTTGAGTGTACACTCACCATTCACTTCATTACAGTAGGTACACCTTGGTAGTACTAGATTGGAACTCCTTTTACCTTCAAAGCTGGCTTACTTCTCAGTGGCATAGATGCAAAAAAAAAAAAAACGTGCTGGAAACATTCCTTGTCGGGTTGAGATCTGGTGACTGTGGAGGCCATTTGAGAGCAGCAAACCCATTGTCATGTTCATGAAACGTTATCCTCTGGTCATAAAGAGCATCAATACTCAGGTAGGCTTTAAACCATGCACAATCAGAACTAAGCTCAGCCCAAAGCGTGCCAAGAAAATCCCCCCCCCTACGCCATTACACAACCAGCACCATCCTGAACCTTTGATACAAAGAAGGATGGATCCATGCTTTCATGTTGTTTATGCTAAATGCTGACCCGACCATCTGAATGTCGCAGCAGACACCGAGTGGACTCATTAGATCACGCAATGTTTGTCCTTTTCTTAGGTGACAGGAGTGGCAACCAGAGCCGTCTTTGCTGCTGTAGGCCAGGCGCTTCAAGGTTTGACGTGTCGCGCATTCAGAGATGCTCCTCAGCATACCTCGTTTATAACGAGATGTTATTTGAGTTCCTGTTGCCTTTCTATCAGCTCGAACCAGTCTGGCATCAATAAGGCATTTTCACCCAGAGAACTGGATATTTTCTCTGAAACCCTAGAGATAGTTGTGTGTATTAGGGTTTGCAGTTTGCAGTTGAGACTGTGGTCTATGCTGGCTACTTAGGGTCTGGAATTTAGGTGATTAGGAGTTACAGATAGGGTCTGGGTGTAAGGTTAGAATTTACAGTTGAACCTATTGTGTGGGTTTGGGTTTAGGTTTAAGGTTGGGTTCCAGGGTTTGAGTTTATAGCCCATGCTTTTTATTAGTCTGGATTTTGTATGTGAAGTCAGGGTTTGGGGTTCAGATGTGGCGGACAGGGTGGCACAGTGGCGTAGTGGTTAGCACTGTAGTCTCGCACCTCCAGGGTCGGGGTTCAAATCCCACCTTGGGTCTGTGTGCATGAGTTTGGAGTTTCTGCATGTTCTCCCAGTGCTTGGTGGGTTTCCTCCCACAGTCCAAAGACATGCAGATTAAGCTCACTGGCGTTCCCAAACTGCCCGTAAAGCGTGTGCAAATGTGAATAAATACAATCGTTTATTCGTATTATTTACAATCTAGAGGTTCCTGAATGTGAGGGTAGCGTTGACACTGGGATCTAAATTTAGTTTGTCATCAATTAGATTCAGTCTGGGGTAAATTGATCCACCTTCTTCGCCCAACACCGTG
>JAQQZT010000008.1:26081611-26086611 GCA_030068275.1 Clarias platycephalus | reverse complement strand
CTAGTGATGGTACTAGTGATGGTACTAATGATGGTGATGGTACTAGTGATGGTACGAGTGATAGTGATGGTACTAGTGATAGTGATGGTAGTAGTGATGATACTAATGATAGTGATGGTATTAGTGATGATACTAATGACAGTGATGGTACTAGTGATGATACGAATGACGGTGATGGTACTAGTGATGGTACTAGTGATGGTACTAATCATAGTGATGGTACTAGTGATGGTTCTAGTGATGGTACTAGTGATCGTTACGGTACTAGTGATTGTGATGCTGTTGTGGCTCTGCAGGGTTGAGCTGAAGTAAGTACAGCACTGAGAAAACTGCAGATCTAAGACTCTGATACTTAAATCACACATTTAGCTCCACGTGCTTGGATCTAGGTGAGCAGTAGAGCTAAGTTAGTAATTTTGGCTTATTGGGGATGGCAAGCGGACAGGGGGCGTGTCCACATTTGCATATTCATAGTCCCTTTCCTCTCCATCTCTCTGTGTTGATCCTCGGTTCGCTCGGTGTTGAATAATGTATGCAGCGCTGCGGGGTGCGAGTCAGCCTTCTGCTATAACTCAATCTGACAAAAAGCTCCTGCAGACAAATGCAAACACAGGTAGTGCGTGCGCGCACATATATACACACACACACACACACACACACACACACACATGCACATATTACTGATGGCCTGACCCTGACTGAACGAGGGGCCACAGGAGGTGGGATGGAATTGAACTGTTGGCGAGTGGAGCTCCATTTTCCTCACACCGCAGGCTGAATGTTAAAGTGCCCAGGACCAGACTGCAATATTATTCTAGCACACACATACACACATACACACAATGCATATTTAACCACAGGTTCCTAAGGCTATCGATGTAATGAGCCTGCAGCTGAAGCCTCGGGCCCGTGGTGCAGAGCCGGAACATCTCCACCGGTGATGATGTTAGACCTGTAGATCTCCATGTCTGCTGTACGGAGGACATCATCGTAGACAGACCGGGTTACATTCACATCACTCCACTGACCTGCACAGACTACTATGTGGATTAGACTTTAGAAACTGGACAGAATACTGGAGAGAACTAGATAACAGGACAAACTAAACTTGCCTGGGGACTAGATTAGCAAACTAGACAATGAACAGGACTAAGAGACATGCTCCTAGATTAGGGGATTAGATGAGGGGGGGGGGGGGGATACTATTAGACCAGAGGATGGGACTTGACTAGGGGTCAGGTTAGAGTAGGGAATAGGACTAGACTAGATTATACATTTGACTACGGAATGGGACAAGATCTGATCATTCTGATTCATACAAATTCACATTCTTAAATAATTATTTTGATTGCGTAAAGCTGCTTGGACTATTGTTAAAAGCGCTATACAGATAAAATTGAATTGAATTGAACTGACAAGATTAAAGAACAAACCAAATGGTAGACTGACTAAATTATGGATTGGACCATAGGACTGACTACATGACTAGACAGAGATACAGTAGAGACAAGGTGATGAAACTAAACTAGTGGACTAGGGGACGACTTCGGCTTCGAAACCGACCTGTCCCTCTATTTACTAAGCATCTCAGAGAGGGAAATCGATCCTAAGTGGACATAAATTTTCAGAGCGACACAATTTTGTTCCTACTTTTAGGAGTAGGAGTAAGAGCTATACATCAACAGTAAATCACTCCTACTTCCACCAAAATGTTGGAGAGCTCAAGAGTTGAGTGACACGAGACTCATAAAAGACATGTTTGGGCAAAAATAGAAGACTTTTTGTAAGACACTGCGTGCGGTATGTAACTGGTTCACTAACAAACATCTCGCATGCTGTCTCCACCGATACTGACCAATACTGTATATTTGTAAGTAAAAGTGAAGATGCAGCTTTAAAACAGGTTTGTTACAGCCGACAATGTTGGAAATAAAGTCTGCTCTTACAGCAGCACAGATCATTCACAGATCCATACATTTCCACACCATGCAGCATGAAATAATTAGAAAACAAGCTGCATTCATGAACATCACTGGTTTCCCTGGAGTTGTGGGCATCATCCACGGCACCCACATTAAAATTATCGCCCCGAGCAATGACGAGGAGGCTCACGTGAACATAAAACATCATCAACACTCCAGTGGTTATGGGTGTGACATGATCATGGGTTTAATATACTGTATAGATAGTATTTTAAAAAAATAACTATAATATAAGAGACATGTTATGATCATCACTTCATTAACACGCCGTGTCCCGGTGTTTCACACCCCT
The DNA here is from genome assembly GCA_030068275.1 of Clarias platycephalus. Taxonomy (NCBI): domain Eukaryota; kingdom Metazoa; phylum Chordata; class Actinopteri; order Siluriformes; family Clariidae; genus Clarias; species Clarias platycephalus. Next base: position 26,084,337 of record JAQQZT010000008.1, on the reverse strand, counting down.
CAGGGGTTCGTGCTGCAGACAGACAGGTGGCACTGATGCTTTCACAAACTGCCTCCACTCACTTTTTATCATTAGGGCAGAATTTTCCTTTAATTATTTCTTTACATTTTACTCCCTCCTCCTCAAGCTAAACACCCTCATCCTCTCACTTTCTCCTTCTGAAGTCATGTTGATCAGATTATGACGGTCCTACACAGCTCTATTACAGGGACTTTAAGCAGCTGTGATTGGAGAAGTCTGATTAGGATGACGATATGCAGCGAGTCACGCGTCTATAAGGTTTGTCTGTGTGCAGAAAACTTTCACACAACTGCTGCTGATTTCACTATTTCACTTTTTCACTATTTAAAACTACAAAGTGCCGCTACTTTACGGCTCTCAGTGTTGTAAAAAACAAATGCTTTCCTCGGCGCAGTCCTAGTCCTCGCTGAGAGTAAGAGTAGGAAGCTTCATAAACAACTGTTATGTCCTGTTGTGAGCTAGGAATATTCCTAATAGTTTAATATTTTGAGCGTGATTCCTAGGAGTGATTGAGACGTTTAGTAAATACAGGGCCTGGAGTTGAAGACACAACAAGACTAGAGGACACACGGACAAACCTGATTACACTCTATTCACCTTGCTTTCATATTTTGTGTGTGTGTGTGTGTGTGTGTGTGTGTGTGTGTGTGTGTGTGTGTGGGCGCGCGCGTGTGTAAATAAGAAGCTAAAAGGCTGCGGTCTGGCACTGGCTCTGTATCTGGCAGCACGTGCTCGGCCTGCTTTAATCTGAGTGTATCAGGCAGCTCGATGGGGAACGCTATCTGGCAGGAAGTTCCATCTACATGCTGTTTAATCTGTGCTATCAGGCTTCCAATGACAGTACAACACACACACACACGGCAATCATGCCTCATGCTCATGAGAATTAAATAAAGAAATACAGAAATAAAAATACAAATGGGGGGCATTACCCAGAATGCTCGGCGGCGTGGATTCCTGAGCCAATATTGTTTATATCATCATTTTTATGATTAGATAGAGGGAACGAAAAAGAGGAGAGACGCGCGGCACGAGACGGGAAAGTAATAAATATCTATCTGTGGGATGATGTTACACACACACACACACACACACACACACACACACACACAAGCGCATGACACACGAGACAGAAATGAAAAAGATCATGAGCTTCTCTCCCTCTGTGCGCTACAAGAACGAAGGAACGCAGGACAAATTATTGCCGCCTTCATTATAAAACTTTTAAAATGTATTTATTCACTGAATTATATCAATGAATTAGTCACTGACCACTTTAATAGGAACACCTATAATCAGAATTCCTCCACTCGTGTTAGGTGTGTGTGTGTGTGTGTGTGTGTGTGTGTAGGTAAATGGCTTTCTTCGAGACATTCTGGCATAGAAGACTAACAGTGATGAGGCGGCTTCATTTCCTTCCTAAACTCCAGCAGACTAAATGCGCGCGCGCACACACACACACACACACACACACACACACACACACACACACACACACACTTCAGGATAATGATCACTTCAGCAGAAGAGAAGGAGGAAGAGGAAGTGTGCTAACAGACTTTTTCCCTCTTTTCATTCACATAAAAAGGTTCAGTATGTTGGCTCACACACACACACACACACACACACACTGAGTCAAAGTGATTTAATAGACAGTTGTGAATTTTTGCAAATTGAGAGGGGGCGGGGGGGATCGATGAGACAGGATGAGTCAATATCTGACTGAGGAGAGAGAGAGAGAGCGAGAGAGAGAGCGAGAGAGAGAGTGATGGAGAGAGAGAGAGAGACAGAGCGAGAGAGCAAGAGAGACAGAGAGAGAGAGAGAGTGAGAGAGAGAGAGAGAGAGTGTGATAGAGAGAGAGTGATAAAGAGAGAGAGAGAGAGAGAGAGAGAGAGAGAGAGAGAGTGATAGAGAGGACAGATAAAGGTCTAAGGGAGGAAGGGAAAAGAGCATACAAAGAGAAAATTAAAAAATGAGTATAAATGGCAGCATGAAGGAAGAGAAAGAGACAAAACAGAGAAGAGATGATGAGAAAAGAGGAGAAGAGAAGAGACTTAGAGAAGGCCAGCTGGAACAAGACCCAAGAAGGAGAAAAAGAAGTAAAAAAAAGACCAAACCTGCTGGGACAAACAAGACGAGGAACAAAAGAAGAACTGAAGCTAAATGAGAAGAGAGGAGAACAGATCAGAGGAGAAGAGAGAGAGAGAGAGAGAGAGAGAGAGAGAGAGAGAGAGAAAAGAAAAGAAACTTGCTAAGAAGATGAAGATGAGAAGAGGACAGAAGACAGAGATGAGACAAGAATACGGTTAGAGGAACGAGGTGAGCTCAAGAAGAGAAAAGAGGAGAAGAAAAGACCAGACAAGAAAAAAAGAGAAAAAAAAATGACTCTGATGTCCAGACACACACAAACGTCTATACGTGTATAACACATGTGTGATGCAGAGCAGGACAGGAAGTGAAGTGAAGTGGTGCAGACTGAAGTCTAAATCAGTACTCACACACACACTCTCACACACTCTCTCACACACACACACACACTCTCTCACACACACACACACACACACACTCTCACACACACTCTCACACACACACACTCTCACACACACTCTCACACACACTCTCACACACACTCTCACACACACTCACTCTCACACACACTCACTCTCACACACACTCACTCTCACACACACTCACTCTCACACAC
>JAQQZT010000008.1:26070321-26081511 GCA_030068275.1 Clarias platycephalus | reverse complement strand
CACACACTCTCACACACACTCACTCTCACACACACTCACTCTCACACACACACTCACTCTCACACACACTCACTCTCACACACACTCACTCTCACACACACTCACACTCTCACACACACTCACACTCTCACACACACTCACACTCTCACACACACTCACACTCTCACTCACACACACACTCACACTCACACACACACACTCACACTCACACACACTCAGCTCTGTGCAGCATTACCTTTTATGGAGTTATGTGGGCGTGTCTAAATGCAAATGAGCTGACTTGCATTTGTCACCGTACACACCCGAGTATAAATAAATCATAAATAAATAAATAAAGATTCTCTGTTGTAAATCTGGAGTAAAGTGTAAAGATTCATGAGGAAAGAATTCATGTTCCTATCCGGTTTGAGAGACGAGTCAGTGTGTGTTTACGGCCTTAGCTGCTGTGTGTGTGTGTGTGCGCGTGTGTGTGTGTGTGTGTGTGTGAGAAGGTAAGATTGTTCACTTTCACGACGGCTGTAGCTTTACTGCGGCGCTGCGGCGTCTTTAACGAGGCTGTTAGCATTTCACAGAGACATAAATCTGGCAGGTTTACGGGGTTAGCATTGCGGCGCGTGATCGCCGCACGTCAGGAGATGAAACCGGCTACAGGTTTTTACGCTCTGGGAGAGTAAAGGTGGAAAATATCTTTAAAACGTTAAAGCGAAAAAAAAAAAGACGAGGCACCCGGTCCAGCCGCCGTGTGCGATTTAAAGAGACGCTTATTTAGAGGTCTCGATGAAATGTAAAATTCTGCAGAAAAATTTATCAGATTTTCTTCTAGATGATTTTTGCTGGCAAAGCAGGGAAGGGTGCCAATACTTTAATGTTTTTGAATGCATAAAACTGTCAACTGACTGTAAAATCAGTCCGCTAGAACGCTATAAGGTTTATCCTCATGTCGTGAGCGCGTGCAGGAAGACATTCTGGATTAAAGAAACGCAGACGAGGATAAACATCAACAAAATAAAACAACTTTTATGATTAAAGTTAATTATGTAATAGATTTGAAAATATATAGAGTAAATTAAAAGATAAAGAAATGTCTCTGTCCTGTACTGAAAATAAAAGCCTTTACCTTAATAAGGTACAAAGCTTGTACTGTGTGTGTGTGTGTGTGTGTGTGTGTGTTTTGTGGACTATCCTTAAAGAAAACAAAGTATTATTATATAATAATTAAACACTAAAAAAGAAGAAGAACAAGGACACAGCTTATTGTTTTTAAAGAACTGAATAATAAGGGACGAGGTGAACGACGCCACCTGGTGTTTCCCCGTGAGCGCGACATTAAAATTCAGCTCCGTCATTTCAGCAGTAGAATTTTCCAGCACTAAAGTCCATCACTGATTACGACACGCAGCGTTACACCGACATAAAGGGGATCGAACCCCCACCGAGCGCTCGTACATTATCCCCAGAAACTCCATTCCAGTCCAGCAGAGCGGACAGTGTGTGGGTGTGTGTGTGTGTACGCTGAACACACTCCACACCGCGAGGTGAAGGAAGACACGAGGACGTGAAGACGACGAAATTCTCACTTCATAAACACTAAGTGTGGATGAATAACGAGCTTTAACACTCCAGAGGTCGAGCTTCGGGAGTCTGATTAAAGACAGGCGTCATTAACTCATTATTTCACTTACATTCATAACATTTATAAACTCAACGATTATTAAAGGAAGTGTATCACTCGTGTATCTCGGAGTGCTTAACATGCAGTAAACAAAACGCTTTCTGTGTTAAAACTAACAACACACTTTTATGGCATCACTTAGCAAAATATATATTACAGCTTATTTATTTTTATTTTATAAAAGGTCCCCTATTTGATTGTTTCTTTAACATGTGGACCCAGGTCTCAGAACTCCCCCAGTGTGTGTGCGCGTGTGTGTGTGTGTGTGTGTTCGTTTCACTCCTCCTTCAAACACACTGTTTCAGTGTCTATGCAAATGAGCAACTGGTGAGTCACTGTGAGAAAACAGCAGAACAAAGCAACAAGCTGTGGGAGGAGTTAATCTTATATGAGGTCACATTAAGGGGAAAATCTAATTGGTTTGTTTAAACAGCAGCCAGAACAAGCAAGAAAAAAGTGACAAACATGAACATTAATAAACATCATTAAAAAATAATTCGTTGGAAGCGTTCATTTTATTTGTATTCTGTTGATCAACATAATATTTACTAATCAAAAACATCAATCAATAAGTCAATCAATAAGTTGACACAGATCAAAGCCAGCCCCGGACACACAGTTTCCCCCGTGTGTTTTAAGCGTTACTATTTACTGACATTTTATCTTTTCTGTAAACTTGTTCCTAAACTTCTTGTCTTGTCACAATCTTGTAATGAAGCGTTCTGTGAAAGCGTCTCCTAATGAAGTCCTTCTGCTAAAAAAGAAAACCCTATAACATGTAATTTATAGATACCCAACTATTTACAGAGCTTTTAGTAAATTATTTACCAGCGTGTTTAATTACAGGCAGCCTGGAACTGTGCATCCTAATAAAGCACCGAGACGCATCACGCATCCCTGATTCACCACCCGACTCCCGCTCGCTCTCTCCCCCGTGTGTGTGTGTGTGTGTGTGTGTGTGTGTGTGTGTGTGTGTGTGTGTGTGTGCAGATGATCAGTAAACACAAATGTGATGATGTGCAATCTGAGCTCATTCACTTTCAGAGGAAGGTTAACACAGTATAAAGGCTTAAAGTGAGGCTGAAGTGAGACTTGCGGGATGGAGGGTTTTTTTATACGATTAAAGAAACATCAGGAAGGAATATTTTTTTCAGGTGTATAATTGTTAGAGATAAGGGGAAAAAATTATGTAGTTACGCATCACGTTTCTTATTCTGTACAAGGTGGTAAAATGTTGCAGTTCCTCTGTGATCCTACAGGTGGCGCACTCTGAACAGTGTGTGGTAGGAGTTTATTATTTGCTTTAGAAGTTTGTTTAGAACTAGAGCAAAAACTGAACTTTCAAATCAGGAAATGAATAAAATCATGATACTTCGAGAATCACAACAGAAATGGAATCAGCACCTACAGAAGGTATCGTGATAACACCGTATCGGGTCGGCCCGGTGATTCCCTCCCCTAATAATTACACACCAACGTTGTTCCCTCGAAATGAACTTTTAAATGTTTGACGATTTGAGGGTTAAATAATCCTCCCTTGTTACACTCCATGATGTTCTCACACTTTGATACGAAGGAGATGAAGTTTTGATTATTTAGATCTCGTAATTCTAATGAAGAATTCCTGATATCTAAAAGTCGACGCGAGCTGCGGTTACCTGGCAGGCTGGTGGAGATGTTGACCTGGGTGTAGAAGCGTTTGTTGGGCAGCAGCTCGGACACGCCGTTCCTGGCCTCCACGCTGAAGGTGTAGTTGGTGTTGGGCAGCAGGTTGAGGACGGTGACCGTACGGCCGCTCAGGCCGCTCTGCTGAGGCACGAAGCCCACGTTGGCGCCGCACGGCTCGCAGTGTTCCCGCGGCCCGGAGACGCAGCGATGACACGCCACGCTGTAGCTGACGTCGCCGCGGTCACCCGTTTCCGCCGGAGCGGCCCATTCCAGGATGAGTGTGGACTGTTTGAGGGTGAAGAGCAAGTCTCGTGGAGGAGAGGGCGGTCCTAAAAGTCGAAATAAGAGGCAATGTTAATATCAAAAAACTAATTCAACAAATTCAACAATAATAACATTACACAAAGGTTCGAAGATTGTACTGTTTATACTTTTTTTTTTCTTTTTAATCATGAAATAAGACGAGTACCTCACTTTGTACCTCACCTCCTTACCCTTAGAAACCTTTCAAGAGCAAATTCTATTTAACATAAAAAGGTAATTGCTAATTATCTATTCTTCAAATTTCTTCTTCCAAACAATCATGTTGCTTAATACACAATTAAACAAAAAGGTTCTAGAAAGAGTCTTTAAGCGATCTGAGCCTCTTCAAGGAAATGGCAGTTTTTTTCCTACATGAAACCTTCCCTCACTGGATTTGCAACCCAACATCTACACTACAATTTATCTGAGAGAGCCATCCATCCATCCATCCATCCATCCATCCATCCATCTAGGAACCTCAAGAACCGTGGAGGCCAATAGTGACCATTTTCTTTGTTTTTACGACTGTGGTCGGACCTTCGGTCAATATCACAAAAATATTAGTATTAATTAATGTTACAGGGAATTTGGGAACGCCAACTAGATTAATCTGCCTGTCCTTAGGAGGTAACCGGTGTACCCGGAGTAAACCCACCAAGCACAGGTAGAACATGCAAAACTCCACACATGCAGACACAGATGCGGGAATCGAACCCCGACCCAGGAGGTGCAGGGCCACAGTGCTAACCACTACGCCAGCATGCCGAGGTTCGAGAGAGCGAAGAGAGAAAATAGCAGATACGGTAAAGATGATGGACAAAGTTTTGACCGTTCTTTAGTTCAGCTCATGTGGGTTTATTGCAAACCAAAGTCACCAGTTAGACCTTCGATCACGGAGCTCGCTTGACTCGGCCTGGCTGACAAGAAAACTACTTCCACTCTTTCAATAATAAAAAAAAAGTTTGAACTCTTTCAATATATAAAAAAAGAAAACTGTTGCTACAGACAAACTCAGATCTTGAGGCCGACACCGATAAGCCGATCGTGTTTAGGAGACAATTTACACAGATAATACATTAAAAAAAAAAAGAATAAGTTCTAGTCTTTAATTTTGTCTTTACAAGGTTAGGAACGATGTAGGAGTGTGTAAATGAAGCGGAGAGCGAAAATACCACAATAATAACGCTAATTAAAGTTCAGTCAGTCTGACATTTACACACTGTACAGTTTTTTTTTTCTGCCAGCTTCAATTACACTGTACAATAACTGTGTCAGGACACACATCTCCTCCTCTGACTCTGTACATCATCGCTATAAACACGCTCGTGTACATCCTGTTCTGTTCTTAATAAATCTGCTGAAACCCCACAAAGCACCTTAATGCCGGAGATTATCCACCTGACTGCACTGACAAGATCATCTACATTCATCCTCTTCTCCTTTTTTAATATTATTACACATATACAGTCTGTGCACCTTCACGTGCAAGTACTTAACGTGTAGATACAATTATAACGTACATAGGATGATCGTATTCTTATTAATACGCCACAAATTAACTCATTAAAGCACTTTAATGTACAGATTCTCCACCTGATGGCGCTGATGAGTGTCGCAGCTCTTCAGGAATTCTCGTTTATTTCACTGCGACACGACAAATGGAATCAGGTATTAAATAAATTTATGTTTATAGTTCAACAAGGTCTATCTGGATGCCAGGGTTATTACTGTATCATGGCCGGATACGATCAGCATGAATGTGTTTACGAGGAGCGCCTCAGAAATCTCTGTATAAATCCTACTTTTAGAATATTAAAATGTCGTTTTAGGATTAAAACATTGTCAAATCTGCTGAAAGATCAGAAAGATAAAGGATTTATCACGCAATTTTTGCTGCAATTTAAGCTTTGATTCGATTCAATCTGTATTGCGATTCTTTAAGTACAATAAGTCCCCAACATACAAACGAGTTCCGTACCGAGAGCTTGTTTCCCATGTCCAATTTGTTTGTAAGTCCAACAAACATTGTCTAGATACTGTACTAGGATACTAACACTATTGGCTATACACAGTATAAAACTAACATGATCTCGTCCTTGTTCTTTAGAATCGGGAATTTATCATACTGAAATTGCTGAGGAAGTCCATATCTTCGAAATGTTCACATGTAGGGGACTTACGGTATCATGACTTTCCCAATCTGGTATCTTAGATTTTGTAACATTTCTAAACAAACTTTGCAAAAAAAAAATTCTATTTCAGAGTCAGCGTGATGATAAATGAATTTCCACACAACAGAATCCCGATACACAACGGAATCAATCCCCCACTGCCCCCGCCACCCCCCCAAAACCCGTGTGACTTAATACCTGACTCGATATAACGACTCACAATTCATCTACTTTTTGGGAAGCAATTAAAAATTTGATCTGTAATACCCTGTAATATTCTTCCACACCGTGTTTGTATAATTTGTGAACCAGCTTCTGTAGAACAACAGTTTCTCTTTGGGATTAATATAGTTGTCTGTCTGTCTGTCTGCCTGTCTGTCTGCCTGTCTGCCTGCCTGTCTGTCTGCCTGTCTGTCTGTCTGCCTGCCTGCCTGTCTGTCTGTCTGCCTGCCTGCCTGCCTGCCTGTCTGTCTGTCTGCCTGTCTGCCTGCCTGCCTGCAACACTACAGGTTGGATTGTGCACGGCTGTTATTCATTCACCTGAAACTCTCTCACTTATTCGGTTTTTATAAAATAAATTTTATACTAATCCCACCGCTTTTAACATTCTCTCATCTTTACGTTCCTAACCTAGATTCACGGGCCGGTCCCGATGATGGTAATTACGCAATCAATAACGTAATTTACGCAGTAATTGCAGCTCTATAAACGCCATCACGAGCCCCGCCGGCGATATAAAAGCAGCACGAATCAATACTGTAATTAAAAGTGCAATTACGATGCTATAAAATTCATCACCGATCCCTCGTTCAGCTGAAAGCCAGAGAAACTCATTCAACCTGTGAAAGCCGCTGCAAGCCCCTTGGTTTTTTTTTTTTTTCTCCTCCTCTTTTGTCTCCTCGGAGTATGATGAGTGGGATAACCTCTCGGCCACGAGCGCCGCGCTCGCACCATAAACAAAATTAAAAAGGTAATCAATGGGATTGTGTAGCTGATAGAGAAACACACACACACTCAGACAAAAGCGGTTAACATGATGGATGAGGTTTATAAGAGTGCATTGTGGGTAAACATGCATTTCAAAAGTATTAACACCTCCGCTTTTGTCTCTTTTATTTATTTATTCTGTGTTGGTAGAACCTCAGACTGTTTACACCGCGTGTAGCTGGAGCTGAAGGTTTTCTTGCTAGCAGGTTGGAGCACACCAGGAGCTCCATCAGGGTGACGTGACCTGGTGATGAGCGGTGTCTGGTTTCCTCTAGTCCAAAAAGTTCCTCTTGGTTTCATCTGGCCTGAGAATCCTTTATTAAGTGCCTTTTGGACAAAATCCCACCATGAAGACCTAGATGGCTCTCCTTCTGGCATGTTCTCACAAGCCTTCCATCAGAACCCTCACCCCTTCTGGCTCTTACTCACCTCCCCTGACTAAAGCTCTTCTCACCTGCTTTCTCTGTCATTCAGGATTTCTTCAAGCTGACTGTGCTACTCCAAAGCCCCAGGTCCTTTCACAAAAGGTCTATGGATGACGTCAAAGCTTGTTTTTGCACTGAATCATTTCTACTGAATCACATTCGGTGAATCACGTCCAATTATGTGGCTCTGAATTACGTCCAAAAAGCACGGCAGAATACAACCTGGAGTTTTAGAGAGCGCTATTCGGGCTCTGAGAGTTGGTGTTACAGTACGTACGTGTGCAGGGAGCCGACGGGGGATCCAGCAGCTTTCGGAAGTGGCTCTCTTCACACACGCACACCACGGAGCCCTCGTTCTCGGCCACGCTGTGAGCAGGACACGCTAAACACTCCTGCTGCTGGGAAGACATCTTATAGGTGCCCGGTGGACAAGCTGCAGACAAAAAAGACAAACCAAACAGAAGGAGGTTATATACTTACAGTAAAACATGAAGCGTTATCATTTGATCATTGGGTTACTGTAATGTCTCTTCTTAGTGTATTTACAGTATATGACATTGAGGCTGAATCAGCTCCTTGACTCAAACACGTTCATTTGCGACACTCAGGACATCATCAGGGGCATCAGGGTCAAACCGGTGCACTATAGTCTAGGACGACACACAAAGGGAACTCAGATAGCACCTTGGACAGCACCAAAAAGGGGCGGGGCGCCGCGTCTCTCCGGTATCGGCGAGGACGAATCATACATCGTCCACCGATTGACTGCTCATTATAAAAGGACCGCGGCGGCGCGTACCGGTGAGTGGAGAACGTATACAGGAGACTTGTTCATGTCTCTTCTCCCCGAGCACGTTTAAGTTCACCGCATCACTGTCTCTCTCTGTGTTCGTCATTTCTGCCCCCCCGTCTTTACAGCCTCCCAAAAAGTCCTGGATGCTGACAAAAGAAATCTAGTACAAGAGGACCCTATAACACCAGCACTATCAGAGCATCAAGACTATCGGAGTTATGACATCATGGTTATGATGTCATTGTGCTTGGACCCTAATAGTCGTCTATATTTGATGAGAACGTTTTGCTGAATTTCTTTCTTTCATGATTTGTACACCGCGGCTTTAAGAACAGCTCACGGCAATGGGCTTGTTTTTATTTTATCAAGATGGCCGCCGAGGATCCTGCCACGGATTTACACACACACACACAGTCTAGGAAAAGGATACAAGGTACACAAGGAGTGCGTAAATCAAATGGAGAGCAAGGCCACCCCAGTTACAGACACTACTGTAGCAGCTCGGCGTCATTAGCATTAAATCGTCCGTAACAATTTTAAATTGAACTCTATATGAATATAAAACACTGGACTACGTCCTCAACACATGCAAACCAAAAAACAGAAGAAAAAAAAAATCAGGTTCGGCCCCGCCTCCCTGTCAGAACTGATCTGAAGTCTGTAGAACACGACATTAATCGCTACGCTAATGCCGGTCATTACAGCCATAGAGACAACACTGTCCTCTAACACCACTCTTTAGTCTCATTTTAATCACACTCACACACTCAGGGCGGGTCGGAGTCTGGAGCCTCGTCTGGGTTTGTTTGCGCTTGATGTAGACGGCATAAGCGGAAAATCAAATGGAATAAATCAGAGCTGAACGATGCTGCTGCGGCACTTTCTTACTTTTGCTTCTTTCTTTCCTCGCGGGATCAGATGCTCTCGATAATCAGCGCTAACTGTAGCGCACGCGTGTTACATACAGTAGCGTCCTGCACGTCACACCTTGATTATTTTTTATTATTTATTTATTTATTTGTGAACATGATTTTGCATATAAACAGCATGACGAGAATTGAACTTGGTGGGAAAAACAACAACAACTATAACAACACACACAACAACAACAACAACAACAAAGGCTAACCTTCTCCCCATACAGACGTGGAAGTGACAGAACATCTGCACAATTTGTTCCCTGAACGTGGCACGGCGAACACTTATGAGTGCCAAAGTGTTTTCTGGTTCCCTCGCAGAACACCAGGGCCTCCTGCCAAGCCAGCTGGCTCCGAGCATATCGCTTTGTCTCGTACGGCGTTTAGCGGGGCTGATTAAAGAGGCGCGGGGATTCGACTCCCTCCAGGTGCACTAATGCAGATATAACGCTTACAGACGGACACGCTTTCCCGAGGGCTAGGCCGCGCGTGCCGCAGCTTTATTAATAAGTACGCCGGAATTCTCAACACGTACATTAGCGCTGCTTGATGTTAGGCCGGAATTTCACTCGGACGTTTGACAGACACCATAAGAGCAGCAGCGCAAGGGGGGAAAAAAAAAAAAAAAAAAAAGAAGATGAAGGGCAGAATATTTTTGAAAAACCCTTCCAGCACCTCTAATGACTTCTCAAATGATTTAAAAATGTAGCCCATTTACCTCGCATCCTACGTCTATAAATAATAATAATAATAATAATAATAATAAAATAAAGTCTAATACGTTAAGCCTGAATAACGAACCCTTATTTTCAGACAGGAGGTATTAATGAATATTAATCCGCGCGTTTGCGTTATACGCGACTCTAAAGCGACGTCGTTATTCGGAGCCGTAATTCTGCACCGTCTTATTTCCAGGATGTCAGGCCAGATTGGTAGCGCGCCGTCGGAGGAATCAATAATTCATATCACCTCGTTCAGATCACTAGCTTTAAGCTGAGAATTTTAATTTATGAAAGGCACTTTAATAAATGGAATAAATCCACATTACTGCTGACAGGAAAGGGCTATTTTGAGGGTCCCGTCAATTAGGGAGCAGGATCGTGTGGCCTCCTTACACGGCGCGCCATTAGCATGAATCAGACTCGCTCGGTCCGTTTCTTTTCTTCTCTTTCACTCAACACTTCTTCCGCACGGAGCAAAGTAGGACACGGCGTCCTGTTCCGTCTTGGGGTTTTTTTCTCGAAGGTGTACAATTCCACCTGGAGTTCGGGAATGAAGTCATTTCTGTACCGAGAGATTATAAAAGCTTTGACATTTTAATCAGAACTCTGGGAACTCTCTCACGTGTCCTAAACAAAGATTACATCATCATAATCAGCGGCTTGTAGGAGTCAGCAGGGTCTAAATCACAGGGATCGGTGAGGACGGGAACGTCATATAAAACTTACCGAGGCAGGATGATTTATTACGGCAGAGGGAGGGAGAGGGAGAGAAAAGTGCTCCTGCATGAAATCCCCTGGATTTTCCTCCATCCTCTTTCTCCCTCAGTATATATGGAGCATTTTATTCTAAATCAGCTTTTATTCTCATTATTCGCTCCATTCTCACGGCGGATCGTGAGCCGGTCTCTAACTTTTACATTCGAATCGATATGATTTGTGCGCATTAAATAAAGGTGATTTTAAATCATAATTGACGCTCAGGCGGGCGATAAACAGCCTCCTGACTCCACACCCTCCAGTTTATTGCGACAGAATAATGGCATCAACGCGGCCACCGTGCCCAATTACAGGATATTACACTGCTCAGCCTCAATCATCATCTCGGTGGCGACGCTCATTCCAGCGTCACGCTCCTCTTCCTTTATGTCTTATCAGTCCTGATCCATGTAAATGTTTGATTAAAACCAGGGGACGCTGCGAGCGCGCTGGGGCCTGTTGGCTTTTGTCTTCTTTATTGGGAAAAACATCACGCATTCTGTCTCTCTGTCTCTCTCATGTAACCCACACCACTAGCAGTGCACCGCTGTTACTAGTTTTTTTTTCCTTATACGGCTCTATATGAGGGGATTCACAAAGAGACCAGCTAACATTCTAGGATCGCTACAGGGGGCCAAAAAAAACAAAAATTAATTATATATATATATATATATACACACTCAGCAAAAAAAGAAACGTCCCTTTTTCAGGACTGTGTATTTCAACAATAATGTTGTAAAAATACAAATAACTTTACAGATCTTCATTGTAAAGGG
>JAQQZT010000008.1:26055639-26066724 GCA_030068275.1 Clarias platycephalus | reverse complement strand
AGCTTCAGACTCATCACCCTATCTGATACTCTCTTCACCTCTAGAACATTCCTTACAAATTCCTCTTTCAGAATAACTCCTACTCCATTTCTTTTCCTATTCACACCATGATAAAACAATTTGAATTTGAATTCAACAATTTGAATACCTCTACATCTTCATCTACTCCTACCTCTACATCAACACTTACATCTCCATCTACACTTTCATCAACAGCTTCATCTCCATCTCCATCTTCGTTTCCATCATCTCCTCCTATCTCTACATCTCCACCTACATGTGCATCTTCATCTCAATCAACACTTTCATCTCCAGTTTCATCTTCATCTCCATCTATATCTCAATCTTCATCTACTTCTACATCTCCACCAACATCTTTATCTCCACCTCCATACAATACATTCAAATCTCCAGATTCATCTACAGTACATAGGTCATCTACATCTGTATATAAATCTACACTTCCAGCCGCATTTCCATCTTTATCTCCATCTAAACCTACATTTTCATCTACACCTCCACCTCCATCTTCATTGTCTTCTTAATCTACACCTACATCATCTTTATCTTCATCTACACCTCCATCCAAATCTCTATCTCCATCTCCATCTGCATACAGTGAATGGAGCAGCTGGTTTCTCTGAGGAGTGAAGCCGGTTGAGGAGCTCTGCTCTCGAGAGCTCGCTGTTAGAGACTGGAAGCAGATTATGAACAGAAATACAGGCTGCCGTTCTACAATCAGCACAGGCTTCGAAAATCTATAAAAATAGGGCAAGGCTAAGAAAACAGCCGAGAGAAGTGTTAGATATATGGACCTGCGAGCCGGAGGAATCAATAGAGAGGTTAAATGAAGAGTACTTCACACTATGGATCCTCGATTGCTTTCTCAGAAGCCTGATACTTTTCCTTACTCATTCTGAAAACAAAGGAAAAAAATGTTAGGGTCATAAAGCAGCTGCTAATGAGGCAGTCAGCCAGGGGGCAGAATAATCACAGAAGAGAAACGCCAGAAGAGAAACGCCAGCGGAGAGAAACGCCAGCGGAGAGAAGCGCCAGCGGAGAGAAACGCCGCTTTTTTAAAAGGTGCAAGGTGACAATTGTTCCATTAACAGTATAGAAAAACTTACAGCATTAAAACAAATGATGGTTACACGAAGACGTCTCAGAATCCAGACCTTTATTTATTTTGTTTTTTTTTTAGAATGTCAAGAACGTATTATTAATTAATAACTGTTAAGAATGTGTACTTATTATTAATGTTTGTTTTGCATCATATTTCTCTAGCTCACCTGTGTATTAACTTGTGACCACTAAAAGTTGTAGTTCAGACCGAATTAGCAAGTGTATTTTTAGAGACTTTACAATCACGTGTTTCCTCCGAACCACGTGACGTCAGCCGACCGCATCTTTTCGAACTGCTCGCTCACGCACCGTTGGGGGCGTCGTAACACACTCGAGGCCAGCGCTATCCGCTCCCTCCGCGTGCGTGAGCTCGCAGACGCCCCGAATGGCGTAGAGCCGTGCAGTTAATGTGGGAGCACTAATACCCCTCATCCCTCCCCGCTGAGAGAGCTCGGCCAATTTAGCTCTCTCTGTGCCTCCGGCTGTGAGCGGAAAACAGCATCGCCCGGGGTTCAAACCTGCGATCCCAGATGATAGGGCGAGTGCTTTAACCCACTGCGCCACTCGGAGGCCTAATCTTTTTGTTTTAAAAATTCTCATAAGGGAGAGAAAAAAATCGTCGCCGCTACTGAGTTCACAATCTGACTTCACAACTTCGGATTAAAGGAAGCTTTTTTGTGGTTTATGAAGAAATGCAAAAATTTTCGCGCAAGTTTTTCAATTACTGTCGGATGTCAGTTTCCACTTTTGATTGTCTGCTGCAGTCGGTGCAATGCCGACATTTATTTTTGCTTTTTTTCCGCATTTCCCTGTGTATAGCATGTTGGATCATGGGATATATCCGGTCCTCCGAAGCGTAAAATGGACACGGAGAAAACGCACTAGACGCGTTTTCCTTGCATTCGTTGGGATTTGAACGGCAAGAAAAAGCTGCATGCAGCGTTTTTTTGACGCCGTATAAACGCGCAGCCGGACAAACGCACGTCACCAAAACCCGTGTGAACACTCTCATTGACTCCTATGTGTAGAAAACCCTCGGCGCTTCATCCGCGCTCACCGGACGCTACGAACGCCAGAAAAACACTCGATTTTAACTCCCGTGTGAACAAGGCCTTACATAACTCATTCGTTGGGGAAAAAAAATAAAAAATCTAAATGACTGGTTCCAGTAACTCTAATTCAGAGCGGCACGAGTGACAGAACCGGATCATGGTGTGGGTTTGGCATCATTTCTGTGCCGCCTGTTATCATTTTGAAAGGGAAACTGCAAAGTTTTTCATCTCCGACCAGACAAGGTTGCAAAAGCGTGGAATAAGTCACGTTTATCACGTGTCTGAGAATCTGTTTGAGGTCTGGTGCTCGGAAAGCTTCTCACAGAAAGACAGAGGATTCATTTACACACACACACACACACACACACACACAGAACCTGCCAAGAGAAAGCGAGCAACAATTAACGGCATCCGTCATGCTGCCGGTGGAATCGAGAACGAGTCAGGAAGACAATCAGAGAGCAGCAATTAAGCTGTGAAACGGAAGCACAGATGACCTTGTTGTGTAATTAATGGCTCTTCTTTTATTAATCCCCTTTTTTTGGATGGGCTGAGAATTGATTAAAATACAGGATGTCATGTGGGTGTGTGTGTGAGAGAGAGACGGGGTGCATGTCTGCATCAGATATACAGTAAAGGGAATGAAATGAAATAAAATAGAAATAAAACGTAGTGTTGATAAACACGCAGTGGAGAGAGAGAGAGAGAGAGAGAGAGAGAGAGAGAGATGATATGGAACCACGCTCGATAGGAAGAACTGCTAAGAGACGACCTGAAGAGGAAGGTCATGGTGTCCAAGAACCTCTCTGAACCAAAACCATAGACCTGAGGACCAGCGTTGTTCTCTAGTCCCCCCTGAGCACCTCTCCGGAAAATAACTCAAGTTAACGTGACACAAGTTAACGTGTGTGATTACCTCTGAGAAGAACCGACAGGAAACTCACATACAGTATGTAATGAATAAAAACACTGTGTGTGGCGCTGTTGAGGAGAAATAATCAACAGTGGAGCGATGTACAGTAGAACGTGTGTTCTAAGTCGATATTAATGCGTTAATGCATGCGATTAATCTAGAAGTTAACGCATTTTTACTTTTTTAATGCAAATTAATCATATGACCCAGGATGAACCTAATGGCTGTTTTGACGCAGATACATGGGGAGCGGTGTCTCAGGTGGATAAGGCTCCAGGTTCCAGGTCCGAGCCCCACCGTCAGTGGGTTGCCACATCCAGTACTATCCAGCCATGTGCATTGATGAGATTTTAATTTAACATTTGATTGTTAATTTAAATGTTAAATGTTTGAGATACTATAAAACTGCATAATCTGTTTCCTCTAACTAGTTTCTCGTGCATTTCTTTATTCCAGCCTTTTATAGTGTTTATAATTCAAGTTTAAATTTGTGATTAATCACAGACTATGAATGTGATTAAAATTCCAGATAAAAAATATTATTAGTTAATTAATATTAATAACTTCAATATTTCCAGATTATTATTTTTGTAATCCATGGACAGCACTAGTTGTACGCTCTCTCTGCGTTACAGCAGCTGTAATCAGTCTCCTACAGTATTTGTAGTAAAGGTAGACACAGAGGCGCTGCTTGTGAACAGACAAGGTGGCCGTCTGCTTCGTGCCCTCCAGCCACTAGGGGGCCCCCAAGGGCTGACAATCTTATTTATTGTCTATGAGATAATGGTGACGAAGAGCGCAGTTGCAAAAATTCTTGCCTAGAGTATCAAATGTGCTCAGATGAAAATTTGACGAAATATTTCTACAACTGTACGCATTTCATATCAGCACTTATTGATGCCCTTCGACTTCTATATCAGTAGTATGTCGCAGACTCGATGCTGCTTTGCACAGCATGAAGAGCGTTCTCCTAAAGAGCTCTGCTTTCCATTTTAAAACCTCCTGAAGGTGCCATTTTCATGCAGAAAGCATCTTTATGCAAACAAGAAACACAAAGATGCCGAGTTGATTTGCATCACAACAAAGCGGATTTCACTCCCCCTCACCGATTTAACCAAAAACATTTTTTTTTTTTTTTTTTTTTAAACATGCGGTTGGAATCGTATCCTGACACAGACTCGAGACGCGTTCAGGCGCGGCGTGTCCCAGACGGCGTCTGATCAGGTGCACCAGAGGCAGCGTTTCCACCATGCACTAAAAGTATATAAAGTGTTTAGGATGTTCTGCTCTCTACAGCGCCTGGAACATTTGTGCGTCAGCACAACGTGCCCCCAAACTCCATCCTCGAATAACCACGAGCTGTCAAATCCGCTTTCCGTCTCTTTTCTTCCCCGCCTGACTCCACTCCTGCAGAAAACCAGGTGAGTCAGTTTCCAGACTGCTGCTTATTTTGCACTTGAAAGATTTTAACCTTCCCTGCAGACTGCCTTAGAAACCCAGGAGCATTTAGACATCTTGCTCTCGTTTCCGACAGGTTCGAATATGGCTTCTTCAAAAACACGTTTGTTTACGTTGCTTATCGCTCGAATTTTTGGTAAAAGACCTCCGGTTCTGAGCCACGGTAACTTCAGAGCTGTCACTTACACGTGAAGGGTCAGCAGCATCAGGTCATCTGCATGAGAGAGAGAGAGAGAGAGAGAGAGAGAGACCTGACTCTGCAGAAAGCTCGCTGCATCACCGTGTCACATCCTGCAGCTGCCATGTGAAGGAAAGCTGACACGCTGGAAACATAACATCACTGAAGAAACACTGCATTATTCACGCACACGTACATACTTTTTTGGAAGCACTGGTTCTGGTTTCATTGCAAAACTCCGGGGTTCTGCTCTGAGCTGTGGACATTTTTAATAGTTTTAACATCTTTATGGTGGTTTAAGGAAAAACTGGACATACAACCAGAAAACACAGCGCCTCCATCGCCTAATAACATTTCCTCACGTCACTATCCTTCCATCCATCGATCCATAAATCCATCCATAACGGGGGGACTGGAGCCTTTTCCAGGGAACTGGTGGGGTACAACAACCTGGATGCAGTGGATTGTTGTACCCCACTGGGGCAGCAGTAGCTCGTTGGTTAAGGCGTTGGACTATAGTTCGGAAGGTCCCAGGTTCAAACCGCACCAACACCAAGTTGCCACTGCTTGGTCCTTGAGCGAGGCCCTTAACCCCTTACCTGCTCAGATGTGTAATGAGATAAAAATGTAAGTCGTTCTGCATATGGACGTCTGCCAAATGCCATAAATGTGGATGGGGTCCCAACACACTCACTGGACACATCAATCAGCCCACTTTGCATGTCTTTGATGTGTGAGGAACCTGGTGTACCTGGAGGAAACCCGTCATGCATGGGGGGAGGGGACACGCAAACCTGAAGCGAGATTCAAACCCACAACCCTGGAGGTGTCATGAGACAGCGTTAACCAGACTCAGTTCTGGCATGGAATCTCCTCCATACACTTTCTAACTGTATCCTCTAAAGATCTTCATGAACTCGCCCCAAGACCTCGTTTATTACCAGACGTGATATTTTACTACAGCTTAAAACTCGCTTTCTCAGCAAACAGTCATAATTATTATTATGATACAACACTGTAACTTTCTGATCAATACTAACTTTTGATATGCTTCATTACTGCTCTCGAGAAAATGATGGAATTTGCAGCATCTCTCAGCTTTAAATTAAGCAGCTTATGCTTTAGTAGTCACAGACACTGCTGAAGCTTCTCCTCAGCATTCGTCTTTCGTTTCATTTAATTTCACTGCAATCCGTGTGCACATGAAGAAGCTGGTGTCACCGATTAATGTCTAGCACTTCTTCAGGTTTATGAGTAAATGTCTTGCTCAGCGATGCGACACTGGCTCTTTAAATATTCTAACACCATGTGAAGCATAAGGTTCATAAGCTGTGTTGTACAAATGTACGATTCTTCACCTTACTGGCCATTATTCACTGTAAGAACATTACTAATAAGACCCGTATCCGAGTACACCGAGTGCTGTATACACTCTCCGCTACAGCAGGTGGCAGTATGCACCTAGTTTGTGAGATAACTGTTGATCTGCAAATGAACACAAAGAAGTAAAAGAGTACAACAGAGCTGACACTCTTCAAGAACGACCACAAGAACGACATCTTCTCGTGCGGCTCAGACGATGAGAACGGCGAGAAGAAACAGGAGGCGGTGATGATGTCACTTCTAACCGTTGTCTTTATTTCATGCTTTTAGGTTCAGCTAGTTTTCCTATTCGATTTCATCTGTGCCTTAAGACTACCTCTTCAAGTGGACCCGCGTATTCTGAGCTGATCCAGAACCAGGTGGAGCGTTCGCTGTAAGGGGTCGAGTGTACTCGGATCCGCGTCACTGATGTAAAAGCAAACAAACGCTCGTACCGACCAAACCTCAAACGAGTCCGTCCTCTACACCGTGCAAAGCCTTCCAACTGCTCGTACTTACGACTCTGCGCTAGTTTGGTTTTTATTTTCCCCCCAAACTTTCTTTCCCAGGCAGGTCAAATGAACGCTGACCTCCGCCGTGTTCCAGCTTTCCAACAAGCTCCAGAAAACACGGCTTGATTGATTAAACTGTTCATAAAGTTGAGAATGTGTGTGAATGCGCTTGATTTGCTTGCTCGCGCTCTGAGGTAGCGTTGTGTTTTCTCACACACCAGATGGCTCTCGAATGTGTGTGTGTGCATGTGTGGGTGTTCCTATTGATTTTTCTTGGCCTGCGGTCCTATCAGCGTCTTTTTGCTCATATCTCACGTTCGCTCTTATTTTTATTTATTATTTTTAAACCCATACCATGGTGCGCTGAGGTCTTCATCGCTCCAGGCGAGTGTTGGGAAAAAATACGCTAAACTCAGCAAAACATCCACTTACACGTCCACATGGGAACGAGCGGTCTTGACTCCGATGAACTGCTCAGGTTATTTGGCATGAAGCACCGAGTAAACAAACAAACAAGGAAAAAAAAAAACCAAGTACAAAAAACAGCACTGTTGTTTCTGGAGATGGTTTGGTCCTTATTTTACTGTAAAAAAAAGGAGCTGCCTAGGTTCAGTGAGATCTTTTTCTAAATATATCTCAACGTGGTACAAAGATCATTCGGCAGAAGCAATGTGAACGCTGACGGCCTCAGGACAACACAGCAGCCTTTGTCCAGCTTGTCTAAAACAACCGTCCGAATCCTCATCAAACATCTCGACACCATGAGAGCAGGCTCTGCAACAAACACTGCTTTAAGCGCTGAGGAACCTGGTAGAGCTTCAAGACCACGACACGACCGCAGAGCATTTAAACCGACACAAACCGAGATTTTCACCTGTGATGAAGAGGAGCTTCCGAACATCTAAAACCTCATCATAATCCATGATAACGAGGAGGAGATGATGATGATGATGATGAGGTTCTCTTCCTTCATCGCGCTGATTGAGGCAGTTGAAGAAAGACATCATCATCCAGCACGTTCTCCCTCAGTGATGCTCGCGAGTCGGCTGATCTCTAAGCTGAGAAAGTTCTCCTGCCTCCTGCTCAGACTGTATTAGTTTTTTATGAGCGTTTTTTTTTTGTTTTGTTTTGCTTTACAGGAAAATCTCCGGGATTTCAGAGCCGTCCGAGTCCGCGCCGGATGCGTCTGAAGAAGATTACGCTGTACTTTACCTTGAGCAGGAGAAATAACTCCAGGTGATGTACAGTACATCCCGTCTGCATCGGCATGTCGGTAAACACCGCACTCTATCCTGTGGGAAAAGGCCTGCTTTATCTCCTTCCTCTTTATATACCGACACTCGGCCTCATCTCTCACGGAAAAAACTAAACTTTAAAAGACAGAGCAACAAGACACACACGGCACCAGGTGGGTTCGTGAGCTTCTTGTACGGTCTACACACACCTGACCTGCTCATGATCCTCTGCAACATCTCCATCAACCAAGAGGAACCTGTAGAAGAGCAGTGTGGAACCTGGACCAGCCTCAATGCTGACTTCCTGCCTACTGTACATAAAACTCCTTTCACTGACTCCCTGCCTACAAGTCCTTCATCCCTGCCTTCCTTCACCTGCTGTCCATCTCCACGCTGCAGACACGCCAGGTCCTCTTTTATTACTGACATGAAAAATCAAGCATTCAGTAGAAACTGAGTAAATTAACCCAGGTCATGTGGTCATGTGTTTGTTTGTTTGTTCGTTTTTTCTTTCCCTACAGTTTCCCGCAGGCGAGCGGCGAGATGAAGCTCACGGGTGCAAGCGAGCCGTCTGATATTTTGGGAAAAGGAACCAAGTAACGAGGTTAGAAAGTACAGCTGGCGGATACAAACCTGCAGGAGAGGAATAAAAAGACTTGGAGACACCGAGAAAACGAGAAAGAAGAACTTGTTTAGAGTTGAAAGAAAGAAATACAGAACTGTTAAAGAAAGAAAGAAAGAAAGAAAGAAAGAAAGAAAGAAAGAAAGAAAGAAAGAAAATAAGGAAGGAAGGAAGAAGGAAAGAATATTTAAAATTTTTTAATTAAAAAATAGAAAGAAAAAGAATATGGAAAAAGAAAGAAAGAAAAAAATAGAGAGAAATGAGTTAATGAGAAAAGAAAAAAAGGAAACATGGAACAATGAAAGAAAGAATTAAAGGCAGTTATTACGTTTAAGCGGGCTGACAGACACAGACGTACTCGCTCCCGAGACTGAAGGTTACTAAAGGTTACTAAAGGTTACTGAAGGTTACAAACTTGCAGGTCAAAGTTCACTGAGATGAATAACCGTAATCGCGCCTTGGATGTGTGGCGTCGTCTCCCGTCTTTTTGACCATTTTGAACTACAGTTTATCTGCAAGTAGAATAAGAGGAAAGGAAGGTGTACAGCAGTGGTTCCCAACCACCGGGCCGCGGACCGGTACCGCTCCGTGAAGCCACTGTTACCGGGCCGCAGAAAAAATAAAATATTTCCATTTTTTGTATTGTCTGAGTCTGAACGATATTTTAATTTTGAAAAACCTTGTATTTTGAATAAAAATTAATTCTTTTGGTTACGTGCCATTACGAGAGCAGCCGGCACCCCCTACATCCCCCCTATTAACAACATTAACAACCCAAATAACACCCCCACCAACCCCCAGAGTCTCAGTACAGAACACGCGCGCGAGACTGAACGGACGCTCAGGCCGGATCGAACCGCTCTGGGACTTGGACACGAGACGCGCACAGCACACTGGAATAAACACTCAGCAGTAAATTATTCAGAGTTCAGCCACTCAGTGTCACTGCCAAAGCACTTAAATAGCTGGAGAACAGAGAGACACAGAGACACAGACAGCGAGACATTTCAACTCTTTTACTTTTACAATCATTCGGACTGAAGGAGGAAAAACAAGAGCTTTTAAAAAAATAAAAGAATAAAATAAAACTTCAACATAGCAGCGAATCCTGAGCGTGAGTTTTAGAGCAGAAGAGAAGGAAAAGGAAGCTCGGACCGGCTGAAGGTTCTGGAGCGAGACCTTAAACTGCATCATGGCAGTTTAAAAGGAGGAGTGGTGTTAAAGGAAAATAACTGGCAAATGTCGTCCACTTTTATGTCCAATCTACGCCTGCGGCAGAAATACAGTACAACCTGATGAGTGTGAAGGGAGATCACCTGGTGAAGTCACATGATCTCAAAGAAATGTCCAATAGAAATCAGAGCCATGTTTAATAAATAAAACCACTTGTTATTGAGACTCATCAGAAAAATGTCTTCAGTTTGCTAGAGAGCATAAAGACTGGACTTTGGAGTGATGGACAAAGGTCATGTGACCTGATGAGTCCAGACTGAGCCTATTCCAGAGTGATGGGCGTGTCAGGGTAAGAAGTGAAGGACATGAAGCGATGCTCCATCATGTATAGTGTCCACTGTACAGCCTCTGGAGACAGTGTTATGATCTGGGGTTGATCAGGTGATCAGGTCGAGACTCAGTAACGTTATGGGGCAATAAAACAAAGTCAGCTGACCACCTGAATGTACTGAATCACCAGAGGATCACATCTATGGAGATTCTCTTCTTTCCTGATGGTACACGCCGTATTCCAGGACTCAGAGGGGTTCTGGGAAGACGAGGAATCACTTACACACATGAACTGGACGCCACAGTGAGAGACTCTGGGACGCGCTGGAGAACCACTCACTCAGGGGTTCGACTCTCTCATGTCATTTAGTCCGGAATTATCTTGCAAATCTCATTAACTCCAACTTGGATTAAATGAAAACAAATCAATGGATAGAGGATTTTACACACACACACACACACACACACACACACACATTAGAGCAGTGGCAGCTTGTTAAGGAATAAGTGACAGTCCGCAAAAGCAGCCATGACACATGGACCTGAACACAGCCAGAATCCTGTCATACTGAACCACACACACACACACACACACACACACACACACAGAGAGAGAGAAAAGGAGCATGATCCAGAATATGACTACATCAGCTGTGATGAGTATCAGTGATGCAATCGATCCTCGTTATCACACACACATACACACACACATATACACACACAATGTGATCAGTCGCAGCTCATCAGGTTACTGAGAAGCGTAAAAACTCCCCTGTGAGAAAACCCCCGGCTGTAACGGCGCTCTGACGCTGGAGAACCCGACGCCGGAGACCCCGATGCCGGAGAACCCGACGCCGGAGAACCCGACGCCGGAGAACCCGACGCCGGAGAACCCGACGCTGGATCCTGAGGATCAGCAGTGATGTAACGACGCTCTTTAATAAAGACAAAGTGTAACTCGTGTAAGAGGAATCAATCACTCGGGGTCGAGCTGTTACAGAGAAATAATCAACTTCAGTGTGGTGACATATAGTCTTTTAAATGTCATGCTCATGTGTGTGTGTGTGTGTGTGTGTGTGTGTGTGTGTGTGTGTGTGTGTGTGTGTGTGTGTGTGTGTGTGAGAGAGA
>JAQQZT010000008.1:26020365-26036521 GCA_030068275.1 Clarias platycephalus | reverse complement strand
TTTCAAGTCAAAATTTATTAAAAATCTTTGCTCGTCTTGCGGAACACTCGTAAACCGCGTTACTCGTAATCCGAGGTGAGGGAGCGTGGAGACCCTGTGATACCTCATTAAAGAAACAGTATAAGACCTTTAATCAGTCAAGCATGTCTGTACAGTTCACATTTTGCCCCTCCTCCATCACCAATAAATAATATTAATCTTATATATTTTTAAATAATAAACAAAATTTATTTAACCAAAAATAAATAACTGAAGCCAGTTCCAGGAAAAAAAAAAAAAAAGTTAAACCATTAAAAAAAAAATTCCGGGAAATGAGCAGCGCCTTTATCAAGTATTTATTTAAAGATAATTTTCCCTGACCGTCACATGGTGCGTGTTCAAAATGCTAACTGCATGGAACATTCATTAGCGCTCATTAAATTAGCAAGAAACACAATAGTCATCATTGTAAAATAGGCTAAAAAGGTTATTGAATTAAAGCGCACTGTAATGATATTAGACTGGGATCCATTTATTCCATCCTCAGGGGCTGATTCGGGTCCAGATTACGGTACCAGTACCTGCTCAGGGGTCACATTATACAGTACCTGCACGTCCTCGTGTGAGTCTCTGTGAAATGAGTTCAATGATGGAGTAAAAATGTAAAATCAGACCAGAGTTCATTACTGCGCCCTGTTGAGAGTAAAAAATGACGGCTGCGAGGACGACGTCCTAATGGGCTCGGCTGGACACGTCTCGGCTCCTTCCCGCGCAGTTATCTCCTCCTCGGCTCGGCTCGCCGCCTGTCTCTTCATTCTCACATCAAATTAGGTCGCAACCCCAGGAAGCCTTTTTTTTTTTTTTTTTTAAACTAGTGCTGATGTAACACTGGCACTAAAAGAGCCTGAATTATGTGATGAGTCACTGATGATGTGTCATTCAGGAAACGTCTGGTTTCTGGGTCGTGTTACACAACTACGTAATCTCCGAATATGGCGACTATTTGCTAAAACACACACGACCTATTTCACAAATCCAGGACAAATATGCACTGATTGCACATCTGCTGCTCTGCTCTCTGCCTTTTTGCTTTTCATACAAAATCAGGTCACAACTTTGGAGAAAACAGATTACAAAATAGTCGCTTTGATTTATTTTTTTTGTTTCATTATTAATGCACCAGCTGTTGCATTCAAAGTGAATTATTTAATTTCTTGCCATTCTCTTAACTTCTTTAGGTTTTTTTTTTTTTCTTTACCCCCTGCATTGTTTTTAATACTTTACAATAAAGTTACATTAATTGGTCACATTAAATTGAGTAAGAAACACAAACAGAATAAACTAGGGATGCTCTTTTTTATTTTGCATAATATTTCTCCGTAGCTCACATAGCTAGTATCTCGTGCACTACAAGAGGACACACTTGCTATCCAGAAGTGCACATTATATACAGTAGTATTTATAGCGGTTTCAGTACTGATTGAGGACAGAAAGACAATATCTTCCTGTCGGTTTGTTTGAATTATTTGAGCATCACAAATTTGTCTCGCAAAACATAACATGTTTCAATTGTGTTGTTGTGGTTTGTTTGCTTGTTTGAAGAACTAAAATCTAAAAGGAGCCCAAAGTGTTTCTCCTTATGCAACACCAAACTATTAACCTGATGCTTCCTGTTGTTCAAATTCTCCTGTTGCTCCAAGGCGGCTAAACATGTGGATGTTGAAACCTGCTTGAACAACAATCATCATCGTGGAAACGTCCCTCGGGGAAACGTCCCATACAGCAGAATATCTGTCATTTAGATTTAATAAAAACAGTCCCTACCTTCACAGCTACTGTGTCCTTCCTCGTAGCCGGCGCTGCAGCTACACCTCCCGATGGGCACAAGCCACTCCCCCTCAGCACTGCAGTGCATCCTGGGAGGTGAGTCTGTGGCATCTGGCTCGGAGTTGTTGACGCAGACGCCCCGGACCTCCACCAGCGTGGCGAAGGCGGCCTCAGCCACCGTGTCGGGGAAGACCGCGAGGTTCTGCACGGCGGCGCGGCAGCGTTTGTAATAAACTCGCACAGAGACGATGGCGACGCACGCACCGACATCCTGGAAGGCCAGGTGAAAGCCGCGGCGCGTCAGCGGCCCGATCTCGCGCACCTCCGTGTTCAGCTTCATCTTCCTCTCGCCCAGGTCGCCCTGCGTGAAGCTCTCGTCAGCGGCGATGGTGTCCACCTTACTGTAGCGCGCCTCATCGTCGTCGTGGCCCCCCAGCGCCCGGTCCGACTCCGCGTACAGCAGGTTGAACGTCTCCTTGCAGCTTCCCGCTACACCCGGAATGCTGTTGCAGTCACGCAGCGTGAACTGCAGCTCCACGAAGATGCGCTGACCTCCACGCCGCCCGATCCACCCCGTCCGCAGCCAGTTGTTCTGGTTCGGCTCCATCACGTTACACACCTGGTACGTGCGGATCGGTTTGTACTTCTCGTCCACGCCGCTGATCTCCTCCCACTGCATGCGCACAAACAAACACGAGATCAGACTTTAATCCTGTCCAGGACGGCGGGACTTCAGGAGACATTTCAGAGATTTTTACACACTGAAGAAATTGAGCCTTGAAACGACAAGATGCTTTTGATGCAAGTCAAACATTGAGGCAATTTCTTAAATTCTAAGATTATTTCATCAATTTATTCACTCATTCTAGTTTTAAACTCTGCAATCTAATTCCAAGTTTGATTAGAATTTTCTGATTGAGTTTTATTTGTTTTCCATGAGCTGAGCAGTTTACCAGCAGCTCTCAGGTGGACCTCGAACTCCAACAGAAATACACTTTTAATGATTAAACTACACCGCGATCACGTTCAGATTTTCCCGAAAACAAACAGCGATATTTTGATTAAAATGATTGTAACGAGGCTGTAATTGTTGTTTGTGACGGTGGTGTGTTTTTCTCAGCGGGAGAAAGCTGCGGTAATTCCCGACTGTGAGCCTGAAGCCAGCCGCACTTCCTTCCTCCTGTTTCTCGGGGAAAAAAGGCAGAATCAGACAGTTGAGCGTGGAAATATGACAGTGCCTCAGGCTCTGAGGACGAGGACGAGGACGTGTTAATCCAGCCATCGCCGCCGGAGCTTCTGTTCCACACACTGCTTAGGTTTAAGCCGAGGATGATGAAAATGCTTACGAGTGAATAACGGACGTGTAGCGAAATAAACTGGTCTAATCCTCATCCAGTAAACTGACCTCAAACAAACGTTCCGGTGGCTTCTAGCACCGACTCGGCCCGACCGCTGAGGTCAGGTGTGTGTAATCATGTGATGTGCCATCCTGAAGGCGATTCCTCGATGCTCGAGCTTCCTTATCCTGACCCGAGGCGGGTTCTCAGTTTGATTTCGTTCAGAACGATATGAAATCTAGCCAAGTTAATCGCCGACCTCGAGTTCTTTCTACTCTCAGGTGGATAGAGAGGAGCCTCGCATGGCCCCGATCATCTACAAGTCAAATACTGGCATTTTGCTCGCATTCGTATCATCTCATGCTGCACAAAACAAGCTTTTTTAAAAGCAGCCACGGCAAAGCAAACATGGATTTTCACTTTTTTCCATTAGATTAACACACACTTAAATCACATAAACTCCTTTTATTTATTTGTTTAAACAATAGCTGTTTACTATAAACGGTGATCTGTGAGTGTGTACCAGTTATGAATGCGCACTAATGACACGTCAGGTTAAATCACTTAAGCCCGGATTAAAAGCCCGCCTCTTCAAACGCTTTTTAACTTCCTTTTATTATTTTATGTAAATCAATGCGATTTTGAGGTTAAATGAAAAGTACTATAATAAATAAGATTATTTAATAAATATTAATATAAAACTAAATAATCCTGTATGTAAATGAGCATTAATAAGTAGCACAGTTTTAAATGTTTATTGATCAACAATGTTCATGACTTACAGCAGCAGCAGCTAAAAATGCAGAGAATCAGAAGTTTTACAAGATAAATGTTTCTCACATCTGCATGCAGCTTATAAAAGTTAAGAACTGTTAGTGTAACTCATTATGATTACAGGTAATTACAGCTGCAACTACAAATTACTGTTCAATACAATCAACTATAGTAGTTACAGTTAAATACAGTTAAGAGTTTATTACAGTTAAATTATATCTCATACTATTCAGTACAATTTATTACGGCTTTTTACAGTTAATTAAATGTTGAGCATGGTAGTAAGGATAAATTCATTACAGTTTATTACTTTTTTTCTTTACAGTGAATTACAGTTAGACAGCTTACAGTTAATTGCAGTTGAATCCAGCTATAAATATACTGTTACAAACGGTAAACTATAGCACTTATAGTTACACTTTATTACCGTTATTTACCGCTAGCTACAGTATTTACAGTTTATTACAGTTAAATCATGCTTAATACACTCAAGTGCAGTTTATTATAGTCAGTCAATACTGTTAAACAGAGATAGTTATTTTCAGCTAATGACCTTTAAATGGAGTCATAGCTATACATTACTGTTAACTATGGTTAACTATAGTAAATTACAGTTTATTATTGTTTAATACAATTCAGTCCGGAGTTTAAGTTAATCACAGCGGAATGCAGTTTACTACAGCTAACTACTGTTACCTCATCGTAATTATAATTTATTACAGTTTAATAAAGTTTAGCTATAAATTACTGTCACGTATTGCTAAATAAAGTTTATTAGAGTTTTGTAATTTTAAATAAAGTTAGCCATTTAGTGTTTGTTGCAGTAATGCATAGTTCAGTTAATTACGTTTATTATAGTTAATTAGTGTTAAAGACAGGACAGCTTAAGTAAATTATACTGCAAATTGAATCCTGTTTTAGGTCTAGATTCATTTTAAATATGGTTGACTACAGTTAATTATAATGTAATGTTCGGGTCAGGGGTAGCACAGTGGTTAAGGCATTGGACTACGTTTGGGAAGGTCCCACGTTCAAATCCCACAACCACCAAGTTGTCCATGTTGTGCCCTTGAGTGAGGCCTTAACCTTCAACTGCTCTGATGTATAATGAGATAAAAATACAAGTCGCTCTGGATAAGAGCGTCTGCCAAATACGTAAATGTAAATGTTATTACTGTAGTTAAAAACTGTTTACTACACTTTAATCTACCTATTTATCATTTACAACATTTACATTAGAGTCAACACTGATCGTGCAGTTTATTTCAGCTTATTATAGCTAGTTATTGTTAAATACAGCTAGTTATTTACAGTTAAATGCAGCAGGAGCTACACATTACTGTTAAACATAGATAATTATACTTAATTGTAGTTTATTATTGTTTAACACCGTTTAGTTCAGTATGAAGTTATTACAGTTAAATGCAATGTATTATAGCTATTTACTTGTAATATTTACCTCATTACTGTTATAATTTATTACTGTTTAATGTAGTTGTCTTCATAAATTACTTAAAAATGTAGTCAGCTCTCACTAAAGACATAATAATTATGTATATAATTATGTAAGTAAGTAATTATGTATGTAAGTAATTATGTATGTAACATAAGTATATAATAATTAAAAAATAATTTTAAAATGTTAAATAAAGCTATAATGTATTACTTATAGTTTATTACAGTTAAACTGTATAGTGTAGTTAGTACTATATGTATACATGTATGTATAGTATTGTGTATTATAGTTAACTGTTAAAAACAGCTTACAGTTTATTACAGTTTTATGATGTTAAAATAGCGTTTTCCCACAGTTTAGTACTGTTACAATAAAAAAAAAAAATAAAATACACATTTTCTATTTTCTATTTTAGTTTTTTTCCTATTTCTATTTTTTTTCTATTTAAAATTTTTTTCTATTCTATTTTTCTATTTTTTTTTCTATTTTTTTCATATTTCTCTTATTGTATATTTTATACTGTACAGTTATGTTATTTTATTTTAATTTAATATTTTATTTTATTCCTTCTTAGTTAAATTTCCCTTCTGTTTAAATTTTTTTAATATTTATTCCCTATTCTTTAGTCTTTTATTTTAAGGTCACGAGCAGTTGTCTAAGCATTTCACTGCATATCGTACTGTGTATGACTGTGTATGTTGCAAATAATATTTTAATTTGAAATTGCGATTATTTGGATGCATATTGAAATTTAAACTGCAATATGTAACTATAAAATGTACAATTTTGTATTGAGTTTTATTAGTTAGTTTTATGTTTCCTTATATTTCTATCACCTTAAATGTATTTAAAGTTAGACATCAGTTCTGTTGATAATGAAATATTATGTAAATTATTGACAAACTCTGCATAAGTTCCTGACTGTGTGTATTATAATAAATTACAGCCTTTTGTTATTACAGAATTGCACTGTTTCACATTGCAGTTAATTTTTTTATGTGATTAATTGTGCAGCACAAGATCATTTTCCTTAAATTTCATGTTAAACACCAATATATTTCTAATAAAGTTACAGCGTGAAAAGCATTGTAAAAATAAAATACAGGAGTTGGGAGGATTCCAGGGTCTGGGTTCTCATGATTTAAGACGTAAACACAGCAAAAGTACTGAGTCTGTAGCTTCCAAAAGACAAGGTGTAAGGAGGACTTACTCCATTAGCAGGATAAGACGTCCAGCCCAGTTCTGCCTGGGACTCTTTCGAATTCAGCAACACCACTGAAAAAGACAGAAAGAATGTAGTTTTAATCAGTGATGATCAGGGAAAGAGAAGAAAAAAAAACCCCATGGAGGCTCATCGTGCAGTGTCAGGATACAAGCTGAGGCTCGTGAATCAAACGATTCGTCTTTTTTTCTCTTTATGTCACCCAGACGCTCGGTGAAAAACCTGTAGTCACCACAGATGTTTCATTGAGACGGGGTGAAAGCGTCCCGGTGTTACGGCTGAAAAAGGAGCTGAGAGAGCGAGATAAGGTGCTCAGTTAAGGAGTGTGATCATGAGGATGTGTGTGAAACAAGCGAGCGCTAATTTAACATTCAGCTCGTTCGGATGAGGCTGCTCGCGCCTGCAGCCGCATCACCCACACACACACACACACACACACACAGAGAGAGAACATGGACCTTACAAACTTCAGAACTCCCACAATGATGTTCTCTCATCATCAAAAGTCTCTTACTTTTTAAAAATATATAACTATTAATTACACTTTAATGCAGTTTATTCGAGTTATTAATTACGGTTTCATTATTACAGTTTAGTAATAATGTCAGGATAAATAAAAATGACTCGTGATCTTTGTGTTCAGCCGAGCTGATGTAATTATTCACGGTACAGTAATGAGACGGTAACGCGCGCTGTGTGATCATCTGAGGTCGAGCTTTCTGGCGGCTTCACGACGACCTGAAGCAGATCCGCTTCCTCGCTGAGCCAACGCAGCTGCTGATTTCTCCTCTTTCCTGTCTGAGAACACCATGATCAACACTCAGCTCTCAGCTGTCTCACCACCACCACCTGCTATTTACATCTTCACCCGAGAGAGAGAGAGAGAGAGAGAGAGAGAGAGAGAGAGGAGTGAATGAATTAAGAATGAACGGATGAGAGGAGAGCAATAAGAACAAAAGGAAAAAAGGGAGGTAAGAAGAATGAATGAGAGACAGACAGCAATAAAGATAAAGAGAGAGAGAACTTGAGCAGAGATGTGCAGCAGATCAAGGTCTATGGATTTGGAGCAGAATATCGAGGACATGAATGTAAACAGCAAGGACAGAACGAGTAATAACGAGAACAGCATGGACATGAACAATGAGGACAAGAACAGAGAGAAAGTGAACAATAACAATGGGAAGAGCAAAGACGAGAACGGAAAAGACATGACAGACAGCGTGGAGATTAACGGCGAGGACGAGAGAAGTGAGGACCTGAACAACGAGGATGAGGGAAGCGAGGACTTCAAGGACGAGAACACTGAGGGCATGAGCAGGAAGGACAAGAACTTCAAGGAGGACAAGAGCGAGGACTAGAATATTGAGGACGAGAATATTGAGGACATGAACAGGGAAGATGAGAACTTCAAGGACGCGAGCAGTTATAAGTGCAGGAGTGTGTGATCGCGAACGCTCGCTGTGAGAGAGTTACTGCACCGCGTTATAAACTGAGCTGATGAGAATACAACAGGACGGATTAACCACGTGCTGGTACAAAGTCCTCACAGCTTCCTCCAGGCGCTTTATCTTGGGGCACACACACTCATCACACACGTTACACACACACACACACACACACACACACACAAACACACACACAGGATTCAGAGGCTCGACCAGTCAGAAACCAGCGTCTCACAGGACTCTCATAGGCCAAGCATTATCCCTCTAATAACCATACAACTGAAAGACAGATGAGCTCTGTGAGTGTGTGTGTGTGTGTGTGTGTGTGTGTGTGTGATGATTCCACAGTGGCAGTTAGCTCCAACAGAACAGAGCACATTAACTCTGAACCCTGTTCAGCCTTTTTACGGCCTCATTAAACTTTCAGCTTCAGTAATGGGGTCTAAAGAGTGCCTTCTCTCCTCTGAGATGTTCACAGCCAAATCTCTCTCACACACACACACACACGCAGAGCGAGAGAGAGCATGGTGTGTGTGCCATACCGGCGCACCTGATCCACCGCTCGGCGGGGCGTCTCGCTCCACCGGAAGTCTCAGCTGCCCTTTTTATTGTTTGCTTTGTGGCGGTGTAAATGTCACTCGGTGACATTCATAGCTGCAAACGAATTCGTTTCGCCTCCTGTTCCCTGAAAAGGTGAAGCGCACGGCACTGCCATCTACTCCATCACCATAACTAATGCACACCGATTCCAACTATTTGGTCGCTCGTATCGACAGTTACATCGTCTCTCGTTACCGCGCTCGGGTTTAAATAAACATACGTTCATGGCACAGAGCACGAGTTCAGGTACACGTTCATATAAAAAAAATTATGTCTCACGTGTGAATTTACCCACAATTTATACACTTTGACTCGTTTAATACACGGGTTACGCTGTAGAGCTTCAAGCACTCACACTGAATAAACACTTCTCCTTAGTTCTGTAGAAAGAACACGATCCCACAACAAATCCACATATCACTATAACAAACAACCATCCAATAAGCACGAAAGTTATGACTTCCTGTGAAAACAGGAAGAGTTAGCGTGTGTCCCGGCAGCTGAGGCGCTCCATCAGACCCTCTTTCAGCATTTTAATCACCAATGAGCCATTTTCCGAGTTTTGTGGGCGGAGCTGAAGGTCACCAAAAAAGCGTTTGATGAATTATAACTGATTGGCATTCCAGAAAGAGAATCAGACATAAGAGATGTTAAATGATTAAATGCTGAGTAATTAGTCACCAATTAATGTGTATAATGTATTAACTGATAATGTTTTGCGCAATATTTCTCCATAGCTCACAGTCTATTAACTTGTAAACCACAAGGAGGCGCAGTTGCTGTTCTTGCCATTGGACAGCGTACGTAGTTTCGGCTCTTTGTCTTTTTTAAAAGAACTCCGAGACGAGAGCAGGATTTTCAACAGCCTTATTGTTTTTCTTTGTTCTGTTTGGGCTTCAATAATTTCTCATAAAACAATTTTTTGGGATTGTACTGCAAGTTCAGTTTACATAAGAGTTCAGTTGCTGATTAAGAAAGAAAAATGTGAAATATGCAATATTAGAAACTTAGAGTCCTATTAGAAACTTTTGTAAATCTAGTAAAAGTTTTTTTTTTTTCCCCCGACACAGAACTAAAAAAAAAAAAAAAAAACTGTCTGAGTTACAGCAGCATGCAAATGTTTTCAACCTCTTCGGACCAAATTTAATACAACTAATGAAGACGGACTCATTTCTATCTCAAGCTGTGAATCAGAGTTAGACTGTTGATCCAGTTCAATATGATTTTTTATGCTTTGTGATTTCTGATTCAATTCGATTCAGTAACAATAAGGTTTACTGTCTGATTTGTCTCGAACAGCTATATTTCTTACAGGAACTACAAATAACTAACAGTATCGAATAAACACCGAAATGTTACGTAATTTGATTGTTTAAACGTTGTGTCTCGTACAAAGCACTAATTATTTGTCCTTCTTATTATTATCTTCCAGTCCAGTAGGTGGCAGTATTGCACCAACTGCACATCAACACAAAAGGAATAAGAAGGCTGGAAAAGATTCTTATTTTTTTGCAAACCTGTTATGTTAATGAGGAATCGACAGTTTTAGAGGATTTAATGTTTTGCAAGTTTATAAAAACTATTTAAAAAATGAATCGATTCTGATTCAATTCATCACATAAATTAGCAAAGGAACAAATCAATCGCACAGCTCTAAGGATATCAGTAATATACCATGTTTAGCGTGTTTGGTTTCACAGATGTTACTTCAATATAAATTATCAAAGAAAGGCACGTTAAGATAGAAAAACAAAGTTTCTGCATAAATGTGGGTGTGATGTACATTTATGACTTCCTTCAAATCTTTTCCCTTTTCTCTGAACAGCTATTTCTATTCCCTTAGCAGTATATAATGTTCAGCTAGTAGCCATCCTCTCCCTCTCTCTCTCTCTCCCTCTCTCTCCACCACAGATTTATTCAGATCAGGTCTATTAATAAATCCGCCTAATAAAACAATTTTTCCTGGATAATGTTATAGAGCTCTACAGAGTTTTTTTTCTTTTCTCATCAATAAAACATGGGGAGGTGCAAACTTTTGCACTGCTGTCTCTCTACCATAAACGTGCTCCAGAGACTAAACCACAACCTTGAAATGTTCTTTAACACAATCAATCACTTTTTATGAACTTTTTAAATAAGATGAAATCTGGTTAGTGTCGTGTGTGTTTTTTTTTTATTTTTTATTTTTTTATACACTTCTCCCTTAAAATCTACACAGTCAGTAATTTCATTAGCGCGCGCGCTCTCGCTTGTAGAAGCCGGCACTCACATGCTAACAGCTCGTCTAGACACAGAAATCTAATTAAGTCCAGAAGAAGCAGCAAATCAAATTTGCTTAATGTGTCCAGGCTAAACATCACCCAAGAGAGCGGAGGAGAACATTAATCTCATCCAGCTCGAGCGCTCTCCCTCGGTCACTGTCCGCTCGCCATCGCCCCCCGGAGGCTACCCCGCCACACCTGCTGTCTCACCTCAACCTGCTTCTGTCCACATTAATGTCTATTAATAAATACTTATTTATCAAGTCCTCTGCTACACATTGCTTCTCAGTTTGGATTTAAAGGATCTGGATCCCGAACGCCACCACAGCACCGACGCCTCAGCCACCGGCGCCAATAAACCATCACAGTTATTAGCAAAGTGTTCAATTTGTAGATCTCACGACTTCACTGGAAAATTTTAATCTCATAAAACCTAAAGTACAGTGGACCCTCGGCATACGAATTTATACGCACGACTGAAGTTTCTTGCAAAATTTCATTCTTAAGGTCAAAATTCTTAAGCCGAAGGGTTTGTATGCCGAGGTACCGCTGTAAATTATTATTTTTTGAAATAACATCGCTATTGCATCGCATAACTAATTTTACTAAAATCAATTAATACTTAAAACACAGCGACAGAAAGCTTAAGCGCGGCGCGTTCACGTCACAAGTTCACACGGATGGGCACAAGGGGTGGGGCTTCTAGACTGTCAATCATTCCAGACTGATCGTTCCTGCTGTTTTATTTTATGTATGACCGCGTTCATGAATGTTTATCTGCGGTGCTTCAAAAGAGGAAAATCTGGCAACAGAATACAGTGTAACATGATAATAGTCTAAATCAAAGCAAATTTTATTGACAGTGTGATAAAGGAAAAGTGAGATCGTGTGTTAAATCGGTTCTTAAAATGTCGTTCCAAGAAATAAAAACTATTAGGAGAGTTTTTTTTTTTCCTTAATATTTTTCAAATCGTTAAATTATCACCATTTTTCTGTCACGCATTATGACTAATTCATCAGGCAGAACATTTCATCATCCTATCACTGCTAGAGCTGGTTTCAGTGTCGCGTCTCCGGTGACGCGGTCAGGACCGAGTCAGATTAACACTCGACACGTAATGACCTCCAGCTTTTCACAAGAACCGAGCCGGAACCGAGCTGCGTCTCGCACCGGCTGTGTGTCGCACGCCAACATGATTTTATAAGAAGCTCATGGATTATCGGACATGATACTGAAATTAAACTCGTGTCCTTTACACAGCTGAGGTTTACAGTTCAGCATCACAACCTGGAAATGGTTCTGGATTCTGATTGGTCAGAAGCTGTTGATTAGTTTTCTGGAACAGCAGCTCTGACCTTAGCGGTTCACATCACTGTGTGTGCATCACCGTTTCTATAGCAACGACACAAACAGGGCCAGCACTAAGGACAAAGATACTTCTTACAAACCTGGGAAATTCTCTCTATTATGTGGAAGGAGTCTCCAGTGTCAGCGCTGTGTGTTACACTTCTGTACATCAGGAACACGACAAGCTGGGACTTCTTATCTTTAGGAGTGAGAATAAAGAGAGCCAAAAAAGAGACACGAGCGAGAGACACAGAGACAGACTGGAGCAGGAAAAAGAGAGAGAGAGCGAGAGAGAGAGAGAGAGAGAGAGAGATGAAAATAATGATGAAAAATATTTGGTTGACGAGCTTTTTTCCTGTGACTAAGACGAGACGATGACGAGACATCGCAGATATCAATGAATAGTGACAAAAACAGCAGCAATATTGTGGATGAAAAAAAAAAGACGAGACTAAAATAGGTTTTTAAAGAATTATAAGTAATAAAACATGAGTGACGGTGTTTCCCCGGGTCACGGCGCGCGGCGTATCAGCATAGTTGCCAGTTTTGCTAATAATACGCGACTTTAGGCTTCTTTTTCTTTAAAGTCGCTTGAAAATATTACAGGTCACGTTTTTTGGGTTTGTTTTTAAAAATATGGTTGCTTAATAGAAAAATCTGACAAGCGACTTCTTACAAACCAGTTTTTTACATTTTACGGTAAAATTTTCCCCCAAATACATTGTTTGACGCGGCCTCACACTAATCAGCATTTTAAGTGTTTAGATAATTATTTTGTGAAAACCCTTAAATGTTTTTTTAGATTGACTAATAATATAGGTTATTAATAATAATAATAATAATAATAATAATCTTATAGCTAAAATGTTATGTTTTCATTGACTAACACTAGATGAAAATGTCCAGACTTGTAGTCGACTAAAACGTGACTAAACAAAAATAGGATAAGACTAAATATGATAAGAACTAACGGACATTTATCCAGGGATAAGACCAAGAGTAAAATTTTAAATAGCTGATGAAATGAACACACACGACTATGCAGTGAGCACAGGGAGTGAGGAGGAAGTGGTTTGTGATTTGGACGACCTGTGGAGGCGAAGCTTAGAAAAAAATAAATGAAAAAGAATCTAGATCATTATTTATTAGTTATAATAATATTTATAAATACTAATAAATATGATCAATAATAAATGATTAAAAACAATCTATATTATTAGTAGTAGTAGTAA
This sequence comes from Clarias platycephalus, assembly GCA_030068275.1. NCBI lineage: Eukaryota > Metazoa > Chordata > Actinopteri > Siluriformes > Clariidae > Clarias > Clarias platycephalus. The sequence goes on along the minus strand of JAQQZT010000008.1, from coordinate 26,023,040 downwards.
AATTTATGTTGATATTATTGTTGTTATTTATCATTATAATTGTCTATAATAATTTATTAATTAAAAAAATTATTCTCATTCATTTTTTTTCTTAACCTGAGCTAGAACTGAGCCTTGGAGATTTCCAGAGTCTGAAAATATTCTCTGTGTAACAAAGATAAATGTTATATTATTATAAAATATAATTATTATTAATAATAATAATAATACAATTCTTTAATAACTGTTAGACATTCCTGTGTTGTGTTCAGTCACACTCTGCACTCCTGATTACTGTCGCACGTGTGGCTTGATTTATCACCTCCAACTTAACTGAACATGATTTCTAAAGTGTCAGACGCAGCACTCCATCTGAGCTCAATTTAATCCTTTTATCTAATTATTATTATTATTATTAGTCTCTCTCTCTCTTCATGGCATCTCTGAACACAAGAGCTGCTGCTGTGACGGTCTGAAGCTGAGTGACATCAACACCACCACCATCAACTCCACCACCAACACCATCATCACCACCATCAACACCACCATCATCAACACCACCATCATCAACACCATCATCTCCACCACCAACACCATCATCACCACCATCAACACCACCATGATCAACACCATCATCTCCACCACCAACACCATCATCACCACCATCAACACCACCATCATCAACACCACCATCATCAACACCATCATCTCCACCATCAACACCAACACCATCAACTCCACCATCAACACCAACACCATCAACTCCACCATCAACACCACCATCAACACCAACACCATCAACTCCACCATCTCCACCATCAACAACACCAACATCAACACAATCATCAACACAATCATCATCAACTCCACCATCAGTACAGCTTCAATTACAAAAATAAATATGTTTAAAATAAAACACACAGTTACACCATGTCCAAAACACACACACACACTGCAGTCATCTCCATCTGTAGTGTTACTCATGCATTATATTTACATTCCTACCCATAGGGTCGTGTTTATTTTACATAAATGTGTAATGAATACTGACTAACATTGTGTGTGTGTGTGTGTGTGTGTGTGTGTGTGTGTGTGTGTGTGTGTGTGTGTGATGTAACATGGTCAGATGGTCAGACGGCTGTAGTCCTGTCTCAGGGACAGATTGCAAAGGAAATGCCAGTTCTTCTGCATCGTCCAACTCCACACACACACACACACACACACACACACCCGCTCACATAGGTGATTAAACGATTAAATGAGTTCTGTTCAGGATTGGATCATTTCCATCGAGTCAGATTACGAGTGTGTTTTCAAGGACGGAGTAAGGACATGCTTCAGGGTTAAGAAAAAAATAAAATAAATAAATAAATAAAAGAATAATACATTTTATTCTTTAAAAAAAAATATAAACCAGAACAATCTTTTTTTTATGTATTAACATGAAGAATAAAGTGAGTGAACTATTGATTATGGCTCTATAAGGTTTAGTTTGAGCTCTTGCTTTGATCGCTTACATAATAATAATAATAATAATAATAATAAAGCAACATAAAATAAAATAAAAATATCCCTGTGATGAGACGAGAGATGGTGTGTGTTGTGATGTTACAGTAAGTTAAGGCTCAGTATAGTTGGGGGTCAGAGCGCAGGGCAGCCATGATCTGGCCCGCTGGAACAGTTAGGGTTAAGGGCCTCACTCAAGGGCCCCAACAGCGGCAACCTGGCTGAGCTGGGACTCGAACCGCCGACCTTCGGATCAGTAACTCAGAGCCTTAACATGCTGAGCCACCAGTGCCACAAACTTATTTAAGTAGTAGCTCTCCTTCACCCGTGTGAGGATCGAACTCACAACCTTCAGATTACGACACTGACGCACTACCTACAGTACTGCACTAACGAGGCTCCATGGAGTGATGGTGTGTGTTTAGTGATGGAGTGTGTTGTGTGATGGAATGATGGAGTGATGGAGTGTGTTTTGTGATGGTGTGTATTGTGTGATGGAGTGATGGTGTGTGTTTTGTGATGGTGTGTATTGTGTGATGGGGTTATGGAGTGTGTTTTGTGTGATGGAGTGATGGAGTGTGTTTTGTGATGGTGTGTATTGTGTGATGGTGTGTGATGGAGTGATGGAGTTATTGAGTGTGTTTTGTGTGATGGAGTTATGGAGTGTGTTTTGTGTGATGGAGTGATGGTGTGTGATGGAGTGATGGTGTGTTTTGTGATGAGAAGCTCAGCGCCGCTGCGTGGGTGTGTGTGCTGCGCTGACTGACTGTGAGGTGAGCATTCGTACTCATCACACCGGGAGTCAGCGACACCGCGGCTCAAACCTCAGTGTGTGGAAACTCAAAAGTCCCGTCAACTTCCTGTTTTACGGAGATGATCATATTCACGACTAACGAACCAGAGACGAGAAGTCGAACTCACCAACACTCTCACAGCTCGTTCAACTCAGTTTCGAGAAAGTGTCTCAGTAATCCAGAAATCGAGCGTTTGTGTGTTTATCTGCGTGTGATAAATGTTTGGTGAAGACACTCAGGACACTCAGACGACCCCGAGGGCTCGAGACCGACCTGACTCTTAGACTGGCTGGCTGAGATCCTCCTTGCCCCGAGCTCTCGCTCTCTCACACACACACACACACACACACACACACACACACACACACACACACACACACACACACACACACACAC
>JAQQZT010000008.1:25960019-25973888 GCA_030068275.1 Clarias platycephalus | reverse complement strand
CACACACACACACACACACACACACACACACACACACACACACACACACACACACACACACACACACACACTCCCAGCATGCCTTGCTGCACGTGATGCTGATTCAGCCACGGGTTAATGTACACAGACGCTGATGTCTCACATCCTGGTAAGGGAAAGAAGGATGGAACACATTTATGAAGAAATGTGTGTTGTCAGAAGATAAGAAATGAAATAATCCTCAATCTAATCTATCCGGCTGTAATCTGGATTAATCCAGAGCTGAGAATAAACCCGGGTTGGGATGGGGTGAGAGAGAGAGAGAGAGAGAGGATCACAGAGCTGCACCGTCTCAGGGGGGTAAATTAGTCAAAGGTCAAGTTACAGGAGATCCAGTAAAACTACTCTCTCCGGAGTTCTTAAGTGTGAAGCTGAAAATATTTCTTTTAAACTCAGTTATCTTTAATCTTTACACCGAACAGCCTCGGTGCTCTGTCTTAATAAAAATACAGCACTTTCACTCAGGTAAATGTGTTTTAAATGGGATTTAGATAAAATGCACAATTTGTCTCTGGCAGTTAAAAAAATGAAGATGAATAAGATTCAAAGGATTTTTTTTTTTTTTTACTGTTTAAGCCCCGCCCATCTTCCCCATCTGTTTCTGTACACAAAGCTCCGCCTCCAGAACCTATAGCGGCTCGACCAGCACGCTACGCTAACTGACTTTCACTGCACCGTGTGTATTATTATAACACAAGCCGCCCCGCCCTGGTGTATAATCGGGTTCATGGGCTTCAGTATTAGCATTGTTAGCTGCACTAGTTAGCTAGCATTACGTACAGTTCTATGAGGGAGGTTCTTGCAAAGGATTTTCTTGTACGTACCAACAACAAAATGTTCACATGTAAAACAAATAGTTTCCTCAAGTATTTTGATTTTTTAAAAAGTTTGTGGTTAAGAACAACTGCACTGGGGACCAGTTACATTATTTATCTCTTTCTTTCTTTCTTTCTTTCTTTCTTTCTTTCTTTCTTTCTTTCATACATCACTCCCACTCCTCAACAACACAAAAGCAGACAAGACAAACTTGTCTGTGTGTGTGTGTGTGTACACACGTGCATGCACACTTGGCACTGATCCAGATTCCCCTCCAACTTCTGAACGTGTCTAGATATGGATCTGAATAAGGTCAAAACTCTCTCTCTCTCTCTCTGTCTGTCTCAACACCCACCCACACACACAGACACACAAGCAACACACACACAGGGATCAGCTCTGCCTGTGGGAGAGGCGTTGTGGAGGAAACTAAAGATGTGGTTATTGATTTGAAACAGAGTTAGCCTCTACATTTTTTTTTTGCTTTTTATTCTATTAGTATTTATTTTCTGTCTGTACACTAACCACACCCTGAACACAACCTGAGCACTAACCACAACCTGAACACACCCTGAGCACTAACCACACCCTGAACACTAACCACACCCTGAACACACCCTGAGCACTAACCACACCCTGAACACTAACCACACCCTGAACACAACCTGAGCACTAACCACACCCTGAACACAACCTGAGCACTAACCACACCCTGAACAGTAACCACACCCTGAACACTAACCACACCCTGAACAGTAACCACACCCTGAACAATAACCACACCCTGAACAGTAACCCCACCCTGAACAGTAACCCCACCCTGAACACTAACCACACCCTGAACAGTAACCACACCCTGAACAATAACCACACACTGAACAGTAACCCCACCCTGAACAGTAACCCCACCCTGAACAATAACCACACCCTGAACACTAACCACGCCCTGAACACTAACCACACCCTGAACACTAACCACACCCTGAACAATAACCACACCCTGAACACTAACCACAACCTGAACACTAACCCCACCCTGAACAGTAACCCCACCCTGAACACTAACCACACCCTGAACAGTAACCACACCCTGAACACTAACCCCACCCTGAACACTAACCCCACCCTGAACAGTAACCACACCCTGAACAGTAACCACACCCTGAACAATAACCACACCCTGAACAGTAACCACACACTGAACAGTAACCACACCCTGAACACTAACCACACCCTGAACATTAACCACACCCTGAACAGTAACCACACACTGAACAGTAACCACACCCTGAACACTAACCACACCCTGAACAGTAACCACACCCTGAACACTAACCACACCCTGAACAGTAACCACACCCTGAACACTAATCCCACCCTGAACACTAACCCCACCCTGAACAGTAACCACACCCTGAACACTAACCACACCCTGAACAGTAACCACACCCTGAACAATAACCACACCCTGAACAGTAACCCCACCCTGAACAGTAACCACACCCTGAACACTAACCACATCCTGAACAATATTGCCACCCTGACTGCGTACAAGTGTAAGATTAGGCTGGAATGACACGTGAGTAATCGCATTAGATCAGGCCGAAGATGTTCTTATAATTTAATTAATATTAATAATTAACAATTAATAATTAACATACAGATTTTTTTTTTTAAGAAACTCAAGATGAAAAACAAAGAGCTGTTTGTGTCTGTTCCTCACTGAGGCTGAGAATGAGAAGGATGAGGATAAAAGAAAGAGAGGAGTTCACTCTTTGTTCTCACGTCAGGAGCTAACTCTCCTTCAGCGATTATCTCTGAACAAAACAAGTCCTCCACCTGTCTGCGAGTCGCCCCTAGCAACAAGCTCCGCCTCTCATCACCTCCCTCACACTGTCACACTAATCTCAGAGCTTCACACATTCTTGGTTTATTAAACCTCATCTAATAAACATTCTGTGTGTGTGTGTGTGTGTGTGTGTTACAGAGTGATGAAGAGTAACTGTTGATAAGTGTTTTATTCCTCTTACACCACTGCAAATTAACCAAATTTACCATTTTTGATTAAATGACACACAATATTTTTTATTCATTTAAAGTTACATGATGTGGAAGTTTGTTCCTAGAGAGACACAAAAAAGGAAAGACGGAGAAAAAGCGCGCGAGAGACAGCGAGAGAGAGAGGGAGAGAGAGAGAAGTCAAGGGAGGGAACGAGGGAACGAGGGAGGGAGCGAGGGAGCGAGGGTTAGCCACATGGTGACTTTATAATTATCTGACAAAACTGACAGCGAACGACTCGAGCATTAGATTAAGAATTTTCTGGATATTTAACACATAGTTCAACACGGATTGCTGCTCGGCTAGTAACCTGCATCACACACACACACACACACACACAAGGCTGACGGCTGCCCTAATTGGTAATTACCCCGCGCTCTCCTTGTGGATGGAGAGTGTTTTATTGGACGCTCTTTATCGCTGCTCGGTTGCTGAGAGCCGCCATTGCTGTAGCTCAGGTAATGAAGGTGACGGAGTCCCTCTGGGTTTTCAGGTGGAACTGATAATGACGAGAATAACGTAATGTTCAGAGTGTTACAGTCTCCCGAGGGCGCGATTTAAGATGAGATTACATGGAGCTTTTCATTTTATTTAGTGCTTCTTCATCACGGCATCACGGCAGACTATTACTCTAAACAACCAAACTGCACATAACATCAATACACATCTGTATAAAGGTGACGATCCCACCTCTGCTGGTATCGTCATTCATGTTCAGCTAACTTTTAATATTTTAGTTGCATAAACTAACAGAAGCAATGAAGTGAACTAAGCCCAATCGTTAATGTTTTTTTTTTTAAACATGTTTAAATGTTTAACATTTTTAATGTTTGAAGTAAACGGATATAAACGGTTCATATGATCACACTCTCTTTGTGAGCTTCTGATGCTGCTTACTATTTTTAAATGTAGACTTATAGCAAGACGCGGCTCTGATTAGCGCTCATTCCGTCATCTTAGGAAAGAATCCTGACCAAACAGTGTTTGCTCTTACACAAGAGATGAGACTGCATGCTTCAGGGTCAGATGCAGACTAGTGTGTTCACACACACACACACACACACACACTTTCTTCACGCTAATCACCGTCCTCCTTCTATCACTCTGCACCAGCTCTGAACTGAATTCCCAGCCGTGAATATGTTTTGAAACCAGGCTTTAAAAATATCCAAAGAGATTTCAAGCTATATGAGATTATTCCCATCTCCCCTCCCCCCCCCCCTCTCTCTCTCTCTCTTTCTTTCTCCTTTGTGTTTCTTTTTCATTTTTTCACGCATGTGGCAGAGGAATTCACAGTTTTCTGGTTCATGTCCAGGGCAAAGAAGGATTCCGAAAGAAAAAGTTTCTCCGCCGTGTGACTTCTGAACTCTGCAGTTTGGCTTCGGGGTGTCGGCCTTCGTCTCCGTCAGAAAGGCCGAGTCTGAGCTGCGTGTCGTGTTTCAGAATCAGACGGCGTGGCCAGGGAAAGTGAGGAACAGGAAACACTCGGACAAACAGACGGACCCTCGGCACGCCCCTGACCCTCTGGCTTTTACAGTCTTGCCCTTTTTTCTTCATTTAATGTGTTTTTAAAAATGCTGTTTACTCTCTCTCTCTCTCTCTCTCTCTCTCTCTGTATCTCTATCTATCTCTCTTTTTCTTTCTCTGTCTGTCTCTGTGTTTACCTTTTTCTTTCCATTTCTCTCTCTTTATCAGTCTATCTCGTCCTGTCTCTTTGTCAATTCAAAAACAGTCGTTGTCAAATTTCTCTCTCTCTTTCTGTCTGTATGCCTCTCTGCTGCTTTCTTAAAGTTTCTCTCTCTCTCTCTCTCTCTCTCTCTCTCTGTAAACAATGCGTTGCTGTAAAGTGATTACTGGAGAGCGAGGTGAAGGGAGTGTGTTTTATTGTTAGTGGCTTTTATTTTCAGCGCAGCCCACGGAGTGATAAAAAAAGGAAAAAAAGAAAAAAGGAGCCCAGGCGTCTGCAGCAGTTTTCTCAGAAATCTTGTTTACGCACTTCAAATGAACGATGAAATGAGTCACTCTCGCCTTCTGTTAAGTGTGTAAGCACAGCGCTTGTATTTTATATTTTTACACTCCTTTATCTACCTGACGCTCGCTGAGGGGGTCAGAACTATGGAACGATGCCTCAGCGCACCTTTTCACTCCGGGACGCTCCTCCACCGCGTCTCTCCGGAGCGTCTGGTTCGGCTCGCGCGTCGCCGCCGACATAAACAATGTTAACCAGAGTTCACAGTCCTCGCTGAGGGATTCCTGGGTTTATCGTCGCTCACAGCGGTCCGTTTGATCTTCTTCTTCCGTATAAAATGAAAGCGTACCTGCATCCTCTCGGGCTGGCTGTCTGTTTGGCGGCACGGCGCTGAACCCAGACCGCTCCTGGGCTGATATGGAGTCGTGCTGCTTTCAGACCACAAGTCTTCTGGTGCTGAACTTTAAAGGTCCCATATTTTACTAATGAATTTTTTAACAAGTGAATGCAGGTCTCAGAGCTCCCCAATGTGTGTGTGTGTGTGTGTGTGTTTGTGTATGTGCTTGTGTGTGTGAGCTTTGTTCAAACTCTCTTCCTCTGTATGAGCTGAGCCACACGCCATGAGAACACCAGAGCTGAGCAACAACCCAGAGGAGGGGCTCTTCTTATATGAGGTCACAATAGGGGGTAAAATTGAATTGACCTGTTAATTCAAAAAGAACAAATAGAAGCCGGTAAACTTGTCCTCTGATGTTATTTGTGTTATTTTTTTGTACATGCACTCTGGAGACCCGTCTGAACGTCTAAACAGTTTGTGAATTTTGGATAATAGATGCCTTTGTTAAGTTTCACTCTGTAATAGTGTGTATGCTACACAAACAAGACCTGGCTTTAGTTTCCTCTAGCGAACAAAACAAACCCTTTTAACGATGTGAAAATGTGTTCCATTGAACTCACATTATAAAATAATATTGTAAAGTGAAGATGTGTGTAAATCTGTAGACTCACTCCACGGCTCCAGACTTCACCACAGGGAGGAATTCGATGAACGGCAGAACCTTCAGGAATGTGTAAAGTGACCGAAACTTTAAAAGAATAAAAGTTCGTTAAAGAAGCTTCAGCATGACATCACGTCTCTGCTTTTTTATGTGAATCGTATCGTTTTTTGAAAAGTTATAAGAACTTTATAGATATTTCCTAGAGTTTCGAATAAAAGGCTCGAAAGCGTCCGATTCTTGCCTCGGGTCTGTGTGTGTGTGTGTGTGTGTGTGTGTGTGTGTGTGTGTGTGTGTGTGTGTGTGTGTGCGTGTGTGTGGAGTTTACTCCGGGTACACTGGTTTCCTCCAACAGTTCAAAAATATCTTAGATTTTGTAAATTGGTGTTCCTAAGAAGGACTTTAGCATGTGAACACTCATTGATGTGTGTGTGTGTGTGTGTTTGGCCCCACATTTGGATATACAGTACCCTGCCGCGTGCACGTAGTTTCCTGTGATAAGCTTTATTGAGAATGAGTGAATGAATCTTTGTATTTTGTAAGTACAGTATTTCCCCTTCCTCTTTCACACACAAAGAAATAAACACACACACACACACACACACACACACACACACACACACACATAGGCTAGTTTAGCTACTACGACAGCAAGTGACTTTTAAAAAAAAAACATAAAGCCTGCAAGAGGAAGTAATTTGGAATCTCAGCACGGGAGGCCGCAGCGTGCAAATAAAATCTCTAAACGCCGCGGTGCCGTTTTTCCACATTTCAGACTCCCTGTTATACCAAACTGATTATATTACTGAGACCTGAGAGGGAAAAAAAAATCAATCCCCGAGTGAGTGGTGGAGTGACAGATAACACGAGGCTGCGGAATAACTCTGCATGATTATCGCACGTGATACAAGGATTACTGCGCTGACCTTAAACACTCGCCGCCTGCATGCGCAGGACACGAGCGACCAATGTACTTATACATATTAATGACCAATATGATTCATACTAATGAGCTGGCACTGATTATGATATAGCTATGCACTTTAACGTTATATAACTTACTCTGTTTAAGTGTCTACTGCTGCGGTAACACAAGCGAGTACAACACACTTCCTGGACAACATACAGTATAATTTAAATATAAATGGATAAAAAAGTATAAATGTTGTGTTTGATAGCCTGCGATGTTGTGTTTGATGTACATGGCGATGGTCTGAACTCGGCCTGCATTAGAGATAAGCAGGAAAATAAAACGGAAGATGAAGCGATAAACAAATGGCGGAGGGCGATAAATACACACGCCTTTTAGGAAGCGAGTAAAGGCGGCTGAAGATAAACATCCATGATGCCGTCGCTCGTGTGTGAAAGCGCGCTAATGCTATTCATACTACGTGCTGATCTTTATAAGCGACGCCCTCTTCCTCCTGCCTCATGAATAATTCATCACAGCCAGTAAAAAAACATCACATCTTTTTCACAAAACATTTTCAGAACGAGCACCCTGTTTATTTACAAAATATAACATAAAAAGTAGATCCTTTATAGATTGAAACAATGTATTACACTTATGTAATGACGGAGCATTTGAAGTTCTGTTCGCTGTTATCGGGAAAAAATGCAATTCATTCCACCGGTGGGTTTGTGGACCCCAGGGGGATTTATAACTGTGTGTGTGTGTGTGTGTGTGTGCTTTGAGATATCCATGTTCTTTAAAAATATATAAGGAATAAAGTTGTTCATTAGCATTGCAAAAGACCAAGGTGGAAAATAAATACAGTACATAATCTACTGCTAGATATTGTTAGCATGCTAGTAATTAGCGTAGCTTTGTGTTTTTATCTCGAAACCAGCTTCTCAGCGACCTCTGGTGGTCAAATCTAGTGTAAAATCATAAACTGAATTTTAAGTTCTCAGCATGTAGCCAGGTCTCAGAAAGGAGGCGTGGCCTAAAGTGTATAGGCGGAGCCTATTTTTAAAAGCAATTTATAAGATATTGTACCATCATTAACATGGCGAGCAAAAAAGAACATTTAATATAACAATACATTTACATGCACCAAAAACTTCCTTCTGCGTCACTCTGCAGAGTAAAAGCCTGTAGAAACATGCTAACACTAGAGGCTGAGCTAATTATCATGACTGGACAAGCTAGTCAAATCAATCAGGGTTAACACACAGACTCACACAGCAATTTAAAAACACGTCCCCTTCTAGTCCTCGCACACTTTCCATCTGTCGTTCTGCAATAAATAACAGCCGTGACATGTTAGCGCTGCGAGACAAAGAGCCGCGCTTAGCGCAGACGCTCATTAAGCAGCAGGAAGGCAGAGATGCAGTGACAGATGGACAGATTGAGATATAAATACACTTTTACTTTACACTCTGCGCTAATCCACATCAAATCATGACACATAGATACAATTACAAATACCATGGAGATGTTTGGAACCTTATCGTCTTTACACACTGGATTGTCCGTGGGCGGCAGCGACAAACTTTTTGTTTCTGTCCTGGATTTCTTTTATACAAACGACTCCAGACAATTTTCTTGCTTTACTAACGGAATGTAAAGGTTGTACCGGAATAAACCAGAGTGTGTTGAACGACTCCAGTGAGAGAATCAACAGCAGGGTGGAGTGATGGAGATGAGATACCACTTAAAAGCTGATCATTTTCCTCTAACAGCGTGTTCCTGAAGTTTTTGAACAACATCAGAGCGTGGCTTTTTATCCATTAATAGCTGTAGCATTTAAAAATCGTCACTTATTAATCCTCTCATTTTTGTGCCATTTTTAAGATAATAGGACAAAAACCCTACAGTTTTGTGTTATTTACTGTATTGCAAATGAGAGACTGTAAAATAACTGATGTCTGAAAATCTTTGGAAAATTTATAGCTTTACTTTTGACTGCTACAATGCGGTCCTTATATATATATATATAAACTTACAACCTGTCACAGATTCGCCCATGACAGGCACATGCGCTGTAATTTTTCGCTCCTCGCTCGCTTTATAGAAATTTCGCTTCTGAGCTTGTCAAGCATTGCGTCCATCACATCAAAAGGGAATGCGAGGGGGTGGAGTCACAGAATATGACACAGCTATTGGCAGCTATCTCAGCTGAAAGCCTTGGACTCGCTGTTCCTGCGAAAAAGTGTCAGGTCAGGGAGGTTCAGGAGAAATCAGAGATAAGGGGTTGAAATGGTGCAAGGCATGCTGTGAGTGCCACGGTGTGTTTGCGTTCTCTTTCAGGCTTCCACGTTGAGACATGGTCTTCGAAAGCTGGACCGCTGGTTGAGGGTCAGCCACTAATGAACTGAGAATCGCATCCCTGGCACTTCGGTCTCTATTTACAGCTGGAGATTAGAGATCCAGAGCCACCGTTAAGATGTCGGCCGCTGCCTCAACTATTACGCCTCCAGTGCTGGTCTGCCGTGACCAGACAGCAACAGCCATGTCAGCTCTTTCGATTCTAATGACTGTGTCATTGGGGCTTTTGGCCTAAAATGTGCCGGCGAACCTGTGAATGCTGCCTCCGCTTCATGCACCCATTATGTGCCTGCCACTGCCGCAGCTCACCGGCTTCGTGCTGTCATGCCGGCTGGACACTGCTCCTGACCCCGACATCTTCACTAACACCTTCCCCATTTCACCTTTAATTTGATTAATAAAAACACTCCTTTCTTGTGAAGCCGTCACCTCGTGCCCGTGTGCCGGTGCTGCCCCCGGGTCAAGCTCTTACACAACCTCTTTACACAAAACTCATTTATTACTGATTGCGAACGATTACTATAGAAACGATAACATGTCAGAGTGAGTGCATAAAAATAAACCAGTGCTAATCTGTTTCAGAGAATTAATCAACACCTCCTCACCAATCAGAACGCAGAACTGGTATAAATGTGTCTGAATGAAGGAACGAGGCAGGAATCAGGAGACTGATGAAGGTTATACTGTATCTGTTTCTCCTCCAGAGTACAGCGTGACTAAAATCATAAATAAACCTTCCTCGATCGGGACGCATGTGTCTGCTGCGTAACCTCGTAAAGCTGTCAGGAAGAACGTCTGGTTTGGAGAGAACGAGGGAAGCGAGCGGAACTAATCCAGCCTTTACGTTTCAATCTCCCTGCACGCCGATTCTCCTTCAGCACTCTCTGATCTTCCTGTGCTTTGTTCCTCGTAATACGGATAAATCTGCTTCCGCACGTCGGTTTCAGCTGTTTATAAATTAAACCGGGCCACAGAGAGAGTTCTGAGACGAGATGGACTTGTGTTGATCCAACAAGTTTGCTTCTTTAATTTTGGAATTGAAGCGAATCTGAAATAGCTAGTAGAAGTGCGAAAGGCTAGCAGTTTAACTATAAATAACACACACACACACACACACACACACACAGCTCAAATATCATTTGTTCAAGTATTTTCAAGTTATATTCAATAGAACAACTGTTAACAATTATTAGAAGTGTTATTATCATACTGTATAATACAATGTAGCTCCACCTCCTAAGTCAAGGCCACGCCTCCTTCTGAGATCAACGCCTGAAGCTGGAGTGTGTTAGGACGGGGACACGCAGCTTGCACGATTTTAAAATCATCGCTACATCTCCACCGCTCAGTCAGTATCGAGTGTTCAGCCACGCCCCTTTTCCTATAAAAGGAAATTATATCGTTACTTATCCTGTTTTATCCCATACTGCTTTTTAATTCTGAATTCTGATTGCTTTGAATATTTTTTTTCCCTCAGGCAGTAGTGCAGGTGTGTGCTGCGCTCGGTATAATGCATTAGCGTTTCTATAGCGACAGCTCGATCACAAAGATGTGAGAAGCGGACACTCCACTGATAATAAACAGATTTTTAAAAACAGGTGCAGTGTAGTTCATTTAACATGTCAACGCTTATTAACAATTCAAGAGTTAAAACTCTCCAAGTTTCTGCAATATCTTAAGGACAGAAGAGCTGCATGTACTTTTACACGCGATTTCTCAGTAACATGGCGAGAGTAAGAAGCTGTTTCTAGCTTATACCTAAATAGCTACACGACACAGGTCATGATTACACAGCTACGTTCTAATGCTAACTCTAACTGTAAGTGGATAAAAGCTAGAAAGTAGGAATAAAAGAATTGTATTAACTGTACTTGTTGTAAAATTCCTGTGGTTTAAAAGGAATCAAACACCTTCGGGGCCAAGCTGTTAGGGGAAAATAATCAACTTTGTTGTCACACAATCACAACTGAAAAAAAGACAAAAAAATGTGTCAGGTATAAAAAGCATACCTTTCCTACATAGTCAAAGCTTTAATTAAAATTCCAGCAAGTCAGTGATGAAGACCAGCATCATCTTAAGTCCTTAAGTCCCCAACTGGCTGTAATTGGTACACACAGAGACAAAAACAAAAACCAGAACCACAGAGAGAGAGAGAGAGAGAGAGAGAGAGAGAGAGAGAGAGCAGTTCTCAGAGGAAGCTCCGGCTCTCATCTCCAACATAATCGAGCTGAAAACCGGCCCGCATGGAAAGAGAAAGTTCTGGCTTTTTTTCATCTCCTTGCTCTCTTCTTCACCCTCACTCTTTCCCCTCTTTGCCTCGGTTCTAATCTCTCACTCTGCTGCAGATGAAAGCCACGGGCCGGACAAGTCCTGGTTCATGAATATTTATGAGCAAGGCTTTTGTTTACGCTTGCACCTTTGAAGACGTCCCTCCTGGGACCTCACCCCACCTTCACCTTTACCTCCCTGTCATTCTCTTATCCTTTCATCTACATGACAGCTAACATGAAAACACATTTTTACCGTTTATGCGCTTACTTCTTCTTTTCTTTCAAATCCGGAGAATGAGACCCATCCTGGAATTCGATATGCACATGTATATGTCACTTAAGCGGATTTCGCACTTTTATTCCATGTTGTGTAACATTTGCTACAGGCTAGCCTGTGAGTGCTGATGAGCTTCATGAGCTTCAGATGCAGACTCTTTTTTAAAGATAAAACTGCTTCGTTACTGTACATGGAGGATAATTTAGCTTATTCAGGAAATAAGTAAACAGTCAGTTACAGTAGAGTAACATTTTAAAAGAATGCCAAAAAGGTCTTACAGTATATTCATTCACAATAGCACAAATATGATGTTTTTCAGATCTGAGTCACTTTAGTAGGTGGTCCCGGGTGTTTGATATGCGGTTACGGGCCGACTGCAATTCAGGCGTCCTTATGCCTTTGCACATGTGAGTGAAGCGGGCATGATGTCATCATTCAGCATCAGTTGTGAGTGGATTTTATAGCAGTGCTAGCAACAGCTGCTGAAACTGCTAAATCAGGGTGTCTGGCTTTATTCCTTCTTCTGGTCCTCAAAAAATACAGCCGACAAACTGTGTGCCGTCCTCCAGAGCAAAAAACCTCAAGCAGATGTTTTTGCAAAAATTGCATCAGTAATTGCATTGAAATGAATGAGTGGTTGCATGAACTTGTGATGTGTTTTAACCCAGATGTCATGAGCAAAGTCGTGTAGATATGCGCATGTGTGTCATTTCAGAGGACAGACATGTCCACACTAGAGTCAGATAAAAGTCAGTTGTAATTATAAATGTAATCTGCAAATCTGATCAAAAAAACATGGCACAGCAATGTGTCTTGTTAATGTGAACGTAGTTACTGAGCGTCCAGTCACACCCAGATGCAATTCGCATTACACATTTCTTTTAGAATAATACTTTTAAAAATCACAAACACAGTTATTCTGTTGAATTCTGGATTCTGATGAATAAGGTTTCTGTAATGACAGCAGTAACTCCGCTTCACTACACCACTTTATGTTTGATTATTATCTTGCTACGGCATGACGCACAGTGTTTGAACTTTCTACACCACACCACTTCCTCTGATAGAGCTGGTGTTAACGCCGGGAACAGCACGCCACTGCAGAAAGGTGCTGCTGCAGAAGATCCTGGAGTTTTCCCCAGGGATGTGAAGACGTACTGGCCCAGAATTATGGAGCAATCAGGAAGTAAAATCTCACATCATTTCCGGCCAATGCGGAAGAACATCTACGAAGACGTCCTTCAGGAACAACATGTATGTAACAAACAAATATGACTGACAGCTTCCAGGGTCTTCAGAACATCTAGGACATTTTCATCTGCACTTTGTCCTACAGTACATCTTCTTGAATTATGTATTGTCCTTTTCACTTCCTTATTTCCATATTCTTTCAGCAATGTGTTATTCCTTCCTTCCATCCTTCATTATCTGTCTTTTATCTTTGTAAGGATTCCCCTTTTCTTTCTTTTTGTTCCCTACATTTTCTGTTTTTTTTTTTTTTTGCTTTTTGCTTCTTTAGTTATCTGTCTTTTTTCTTTTTTTCTTTTTGCTTCATTTTTTAATATTAACATTTAGCCATTTTGTTTTTTTTTTTTACCTCCACTTTGTTTGTCATCTTTCTTTTCCTTGGTCCTCAACTTAAAATCTGATTGGTCCGGAGGTATAAAGAGTCCAAAAAAACAAAGCACCCATATCACACAACCTTCAGTTTTGGATATGAGCATGCAATGGGCAAAAGTGTGTGTGTGTGTGTGTGTGTAGGTGTGTGTGTGTGTGTGTGTGTGTGTGTGTGTGTGTATGCGCACGTGTGTGTCAGTCACTCTTTACCAGGACTCAGAATGTGTAGGTGTGTAATTTCATGTCTAATCTGGGATATCAGTCCATTAAACAGGACTGAGGCACCTGAAGGGCAGAGAGAGAGAGAGAGAGAGAGCGAGAGAGAGAGAGAGAGAGAGAGAGAGAGAGCGAGAGAGATAGAGAGCGAGAGAGAGAGAGAGAGAGCTGTGCTAATGTTATAATAAAGGAATAATCACATCAGGGTCATCTATGACACGGGAGTGTAGAGAGCGTAAGAGGTGTTTTAATGGAATCTGTCACAGAGAAGTGTGTGTGTGTGTGTGTGTGTGTGTGTGTGTGTGTGTGTGTGTGTGTGTGTGTGTGTGTGTGTGTGTGT
>JAQQZT010000008.1:25923082-25940274 GCA_030068275.1 Clarias platycephalus | reverse complement strand
CTGTCCAATTACAGGCCAATATCAAACCTCCCCTTTATCTCTAAGATTCTGGAAAAGATAGTAGCAGAGCAGCTATGTTCATATCTACATAGAAATAACATAAACAAACTGTATCAGTCAGGATTTAGGCCTCATCACAGTACAGAAACAGCACTCGTTAAAGTAGTAAATGACCTCCTATCCTATTATATAGCTTAATCTTGAATCAAGTGACTAGTGACGGCAAAACTTTCAGGAAAATTTTGCAGATTTTATGTAGTACAAATATTTTAATACATGCATTTCTATACTTGAGCTCTTACTCAGTATTTAAACATCACTCCACTGATTTAAATGATTATATACATGAGTTAGGATTACTGGAGGTCAAATATAAGCCGAGTGTATCTTTAATACATGAGGGTCTGGAGACATGACGGACACACACACACACACACACACACACACACTGGAGCGTCACAGCTGATCAGTCGTGTGTGTTTGGTTGAATGATTCCAGCCTCAGTCCGGTGTTGTGTCGAAGTTGGTTCCCCCATCGGTATGCGTTTCCTAGCCCCACCCCCATGAAAACCGCGCAGGGAGCACGCATGTAGGAGAAGGCTCATCCACGAAGGGTTATGCGCGAGCCACTGAGATTGTACGGAGCGCGGTAAAGGCCAAAAAATTACATTATTAACATTTTTTTATCCCTGAAACGAAAAAGACGGAGAATTTCACGGGCCTTGAACAAAAAACTCATAACATGCGTTGACTTGTTTTTATCACTAGTATCCACTATCCATGATGTATTTATGCTATTTTACCAATGGAATTTTTAAAAATATATATATTTAATAAGTTTTATCATTTTAAATGTCCTTTATAGCAGCAGGAACACATCCTGATGGCGAGAGTTTGTGCTAACAGATAAGGTTCCCTCTCTACTTCACATACAGATGTGTCCACAGCTGTCAGAATGGTACTACAGACATGTTTACAGCCGACAAGCGACAAGTGTCCATGATAACAGCAGAAACACATCTTGGTGCCAAGAGTTGGTGCTTATTTTATTATTTGAACAGATGACCTGACAGACTTGTACAATTATTTAAAAAAAAAAAAAAAAAAAGTAAAGTAGAAAAAAAATTACAATTTATCAAATTATTATTAATTATTTGCTAGGAGAAATTCACTGTATTGAGAAAGGATCCATATATCTCCCTATGTAAATTATGAAGTGAAAGGGGTGTGTTTCCGAACACGGATGGAACAGATCAAAGTAATTAATAGGGAAGGAGGGCAGTACATTCTCATGCATACAAACACGCGCTCATCCACCTGCGTAGAAAAGAGTATATAATTTATATATAAAATATATAATATATTTGCGTCCTGACTTGGGCCGGTCCACATTGACCAGCGGGAAAACTCAGTGCTCCAGATGGCCAGTCCGCCACTGCTGAACTGTATATGGTTAAAATGACAATAAAAGCCCAGGGTTCTTGACTTGTACAGTAGTTCCCTGTGAAGTGGACTGCAGTGGGTATTCAGCCATGTTGAGCACGGTTCTGATCTGCAGGGGGCGCTAAAGAAAGAAAGAAAGAAAAAGAATCTCACAGGAGACCTGGCATTAATTTCATGGATCAAGAATGGCACAATATTACTATTATTTAATAATCATTTGTAAGTGATCTACATATATTTCTAAACAATTTATGAACATTACATAAGCTATTAATCTGCATAATATTAATCTCTAAAGAAGGGCAGCATCCATCTAATAAAATAATTAAATGACATTTATTTATTTACAAGTTCTATACATTGCAATGATACAAATTTTATGATGCACCAGTTTTTGTTTTAACATATGCTCCATATTTTCATGTCATTAAAATGTCATACCTTCATGTCATATCTTACAGATTATGTACATCCTGTTTAACTTATACATTTAATTTATATATTTATATTTTATATATATATATATTTTTTTTCTGCAACCTTTGTAAATTGTAAATTTGTACACTTACCCCATATTTTACATTTCTTTCAGTGCAATGTTGTCCTATTGCAGTAAAATCTTGACACTCTACTCTTTGTTTTAGGTCATGAACAGTCGTATAAGTATTTCACTGCATATCATACTGTGTATGGTCGTGTTTGAATTTAAATTGAACTGAAGTGAATTTTTATTCACAGCAAGAGGTATCCAAGTGTGTTTACCACCTGCCCTGCACATTTTAGTGTTTTTCCTGCTCTATCACACACACTTAAATTAAGGAAAGGTTGTTATTTAGTTAATTAGTTAAAGCAGGTGTGCTGGGAGCTGAGAAAACACTGAAATGTGCAGGACAGGTGTGCTTCAGGAATGAAGCTGAGAACCCCAGAGATTCACCAGGTGTAATCAGACAATGAGGGATGGAGTCAGTGCGCCCTCTAGTGTTACACTCTGATCTGCACAAAATAAATAAGTGAGTAAATGAACAAAACATAAAGTATAAAAAATAAAATAGAATTTAAAAAAGCAATGATTTTAACTGATGAAAATTATTTCATGTTATCATGACATTTTTACTGATCTCTTTATTTTCAGACTAGCATCCAATTATTCACAGAAATAATTACTATGAAAAATTATTTCACAGAACGTGATAACCTGAAACAGACTTTTTTTTTTTTTTTTTTTACATTAAACTAGCATAAGTACGTGTCGTTGACGGTTAAAGGGTTTGTATAAGCAGTTAAAAGGTGTAATCAGTGATATTATTATTATTATGATTATTATTATTATTATTATGATTTGAGGTTGAAGTCCACGTACAGGTCTGTGTGTCTTTCTGTACAGCAGAACTCTCTGTCTAACTTATTAATACAGTGAAATCACATTCTGTAAGGTTGAGTATCTTACGCCTTGTTTACACTAAGTTGTCCTTCTTTGGTGCTCAGACAAATACACTCCCTGTTTAAAGTAGATTATTAAATCCGGCACATAACTGTTCATAACATCACATTCACTCAATGTTTTGTTTTTAGCGCATAACACCGGGCTCTCAGTTTGGGTATTTGACACGCCCTGACCTTAGCCTGCTCGGATATGTTTGCTCTAACGACCCGTGTTTTATCTCATAGTGCTGCTTCATATGACTGCTTTTTATTAGCGCTACAGTTTCATGAGACAAACTGGTTTTAAACTTCCTACATGAAGAATAAACATCCAATTCAAAACCGAAGATTCAGTTTTCAAAGGTTCCAGACCTTTTTTTTAGAGTAAGCCATGCTTGGTCGTTTCTGTGCCTTCTGCATACTCGAGTAAATTATTGCATTGATTGGTTCTGTTGAGCAACGCGCATAGCCACGCCTACTTAGAGGGGAAAAGCGCTATATTAATCCAAAAAAAGCTCTGCCTGCTGTGACGTAATCTGGCATAAAACTGCTCATAACATCCCTTCTCAACATTTTGATTTGATCTCTGGCGCTGGTTTAACTTCTGGCAAATACCTGAAATAATTTTTTTCATCACTACAAGTTTTGCATGATGTTGTGGCATGTCTAGACAGACTGACAGACATACATACAGGCAGACAGACAAATTCTGAGACTGGTTTCTGGGCCTTCAAACTATGAAATGTAATTGAAGAAGCGAGTCCTGACCGATGTACAGATAAAACCTTTCATTTATTTATAATAGATAATAGATGAAGATTGCCGATCTAGTCAGTGTCTTCCAAACCTCCTCCACTGTTCCATCTCTGCTCACACACACGTTACACCTATTCCCTCCATGCTAACTCATGCTAACCCATGCTAATCATATGTGTGTGTGATTTTAGCCCGGACAGACCCACATGCTGCCTCTGGAGGTGGCGTTAATGGAGCTGGTGTCCAGGCCTCCTCGCTGTGAGAATGTGGTGGAGCTTCTGGACTGGTTTGACTCGTCCACTTTCTACATCCTGGTGGTGGAGCGACTCAACCCCTGCATTCACATCCGTGCATTTTGTAAACTTCACAACGGTCGATTGCCCGAATCAGTGGCTCAGAAGGTCATGCAGCAGGTGGTTCGAGCCGTCCGTCACTGCTATGAACATGGAGTTTTTCACTGTGACTTTGAGCAGGATCTTCTGATCAATCCGGACACACTGGATGTGAAGTTGGTTGACTTTGCCTCGGCTGAGCCGATGACAGACAAGCTGTACACAGACTTTGCAGGTTAGCTCACTATACTGTAGATACGGGATACATTTAAATAAAGGATGCAGTGGAGAATCATGATTTCTGACAGTTTCTCTCGTTTCTCCTTCAGGAAATCCAGTGTTTCCTCCTCCTGAGTGGGTACAGGATAGTAAATACTTCGGATTTCCTGCCATCATCTGGGGTCTGGGTGTTCTCCTGTATGAGTTGGTCTGTGGAGAGTTGCCCTTTGCCAATGAAGAGAAGATTGTTAAGGGGCATCTGTCATTCGTTCCTGGTCTGTCTGATGGTGAGAAAATGCAAAAGCATCCCTTTTCAGAATTTCTGTTCATTTGTAATTAAATTTTATATTAACATCTGTGTCCTCACTGTTCTCAAAGAGTGCTGTGACCTGATACAGAAATGCCTCATTGAAGACCCTGAATGTCAACCAACTTTCAAGGAAATCTTAGACCACAAGTGGTTTGAGGAAGGAATTCAGGATACAGCCGGGTTGGTGACTGAAGAAGCTGATGATCAACCGCGCAGGACAGGTAGGACACACTGAACCTCCTGAGCTCCACACTGAACCTCACTACTTTTTGTTTCCTACAGCCACCGTTTACAACAAACACATCTCTTTTCTTTTTCGTTTGACTCCAGGGGAGTCTGATGTCCTGCATTTGGATGAAAGCTTTTTAGATCTTTCCATCTCTGCTAGTGACTCAGAGCAGGCCAGCTCAAGTGTCTCTGATGATGGAGATGTCCAAAAGTTCCACCCTTCACAACACAGTAGGTTACAATCCAAAGTAATTAGTTATAAGATTTACATTTAATAGCATTTACCTACTGTAGGTGTGTACAGTGCTGAATAGCTAGACATCTCATAACTCAGGGACACATAGATGAGGAGAGAGAAAGAGATGTTATTCTTTGTTTCAGGAGACACCTTGCACAAATGTACACTAAACTCTATTAATATATGAGTTTTATCAGATACACACAGATAAAATTATCAGCACAGGACTGTTTTACCATTTTGAACTGGACGGAAAAGTCTTATATAATCTGTTACTGTATTTGCACTATATAAAGGTACGAGCACAGTGTTATGTACACACAGTCTAAAGTTAGTTAGAAGTCATCAGAGCTTATGCAGCTGCAAAGATGAGATAGACTAAAAAAAAAAAGAATTGTGAAGTTTTGGGAAGCTCCACATGCAGAGTGAGACAACATGGCTTGACTCACTTATATGTGTGTATGCATGCATGTGTGTGTGTAACAGGTGAGTTTGATGCGGGCTACACTGTGGTCAAGGTGGTAGCGGCCGAACGTTACGGCGCTCTCTACACTGGAGTCTGCAAGGCAGATGGGAAAGAGGTCTACTGCATATTATAATGGATTATTTATCCTAATTAGTAAGTGATGGCATGCAAAACTGATTAATTCTGTTGTGTCCATGTAAAAAGGTCGCCATTAAATGTGCAATCAAACATCCTGAAGATGAACTCATCACTATCGTAAGTAAACTTACTTTACTTCTGAGATGCTGCAGAAAAGCCAAAAGCGCTAATCAAGATCACGTTATAGAGCAAATCTCCACCAGACCGATGCGTCCTTTTACTCCTCGCAGTTTTTCCCACAGGCCTGAAGTATAATTGTGGTGGTAGCCAGTGGAACAGGGGCGGCATTACCGGCCAGGACAAAAGTGGTCGTACAACAAACGCACAAGAAACAACTAACACATATGCACATACCTTTAACACAATATTTTTGATTTATTTGATATTTCTATTAATTTTACATTTCAGAGATCCAACCTACTAACCCTCCCCTCCATCTACATCTACCCGTATGTGAAGCGAAAGATGAAGTCAAAAACAAAAGAACTAAACACTCTACAACGATGGCACTATTTGTCAGAACATGTAGCCCTTAAAAACCCCTTTTTTAACCACAAAAAATTTGATTAAACCACATTTTCAAATTTGATGTCAAATGCACAGCCATACACAGTATATTAATTATTATGCAGTGAAATGCTTCTACAACTGCCCGTCACCTAAAAAGGACTTTGTTGCAAGAAATACATTTCACTGGAGAGTACAATTATTTATTTATCTATTTTTTAAATATAAAAATATGTAAGCTGAAAAAATTACAACATTTACAAGATTGCTAAATTAAGTGGAATTAAAATAGAAGTGTATAAAGTGTATTAATTATGCAGGATAAATTACAGACTGTACAGAAAGGGATTAGAACCTCTGAAGGCAGTTATTCCTCATTCGTGTGAAAAATGAGCAGTGCATAAACAAGAAAAAGCGTATCAGGAAGTGTACATGTACTACGTGCAAATATGCAATGTAAGTAGTGTGCTACATCCTGACTTTGATGTGTTAGCAGTAATGTAAGTAGAGTGTTTATTGTGTGGGTGTACAAAAAAAAAAAAGATCTGGTTGTTTGATCTTTGTGGTGTTCTGGTTGAGGACCTGAATAGCTTGTGGGTAGATGCTCTTCCTCAGTCGCTCTGTGTTGACCTTCAGGGAGCAGAAGCACTTTCCTGACCGCAACAGAGAGAACAGGCCATTGTTGGGGAACTTCACCATCTTCCTGGCTTTGGTCTCGCACCGCTTGCTGTAGATTGGGTGCAGGTCAGGGAGCTCAGTGCGGATGATGCGCTCAGCTGATTGCAACACCCACTGTAGAGCTCGTATGTCCTGCATGGTGCTGTTTCAGAAAACCAGGATGTGATGTTTCCCATCAGGATGCTCTCCATGGTGCAGGAATAAAAGTTTCAAAGCACTTTAGAGGGCAGTCTAAAGTCTCTTAGGTGGTAAAGATGATACCGGGCCTGTTTCACCATGGTGTTGATGTGACAGGACCATGACAGGTCCTGCGTGATGTGAACACTAAGGTATCTGAAGATGTCCACTATCTCCGATGTGCTCTTGTTGATGATCTTGTACTGTAGTTACTTCTCCTGCTTTGTACTGATGTCCACTATCAATGCCTTTGTCTTGCTGATGTTAAGAAGGAGTTTGTTGCTCTGGTACCAGTTCTCCACGTATTTAATTTCCTCCAAGTCGGCGGTCTCATTGTTGTCAGTCATCAGGCCCACCACTCTGGTGTCATCAGCAAACTTGATGATAGTTTAGTGGCTGTCCAGTCAAACATGTACAGTGAGTACAGCAGGTAGCTCAGGACACAACCCTGGGGGGCTCCAGTGCCGAGGGTGAAGGAGGCTGAGACATCCATACTGCCTGTGGTCTGCCAGTCAAGAAGTTGGAGATCACATCTTAGTTTCACTATTTATTACCTCTCATTTATAGTAGATATCAGACAAAGACTGCTGATCTAGTGTCAGTGCCAGTCCAAACTAACTCATGCTAACCCACAATATACAGTATGTGTGTGATTTTAGCCCGGACAGACCCACATGCTGCCTCTGGAGGTGGCGTTAATGGAGCTGGTGTCCAGGCCTCCTGTCTGTGAGAATGTGGTGGAGCTGCTGGACTGGTTTGACTCGTCCACTTTCTACATCCTGGTGGTGGAGCGACCCAACCCCTGCATGCACCTCCATGAATTTTGTAAACTTCACAACGGTCGATTGCCCGAATCAGTGGCTCAGAAGGTCATGCAGCAGGTGGTTCGAGTTGCACTTCACTGCTGTGAACACAGAGTTCTTCACTATGGTTTGAAACAGGATCTCCTGATCAATCCAAACACACTGGAGGTGAAGTTGGTTGACTTTGGCTGTGGTGAGCTGATGACAGACGAATTTTTTACAGACTTCACAGGTTAGCTCACTATAGGTACGGGATACATTAAAATCAAGGATTCAGCAGAGAATCATGATTTCTGACAGTTTCTCTCTTTTCTCCCTTAGCAAATCCAGCATGCTCTCCTCCTGAGTGCATCCAGGACAGTAAGCACTTTGTGTTTTTTGCTATCATCTGGGGTCTGGGTGTTCTCCTGTATGAGTTGGTCTGTGGAGAGTTGCCCTTTGCCAATGAAGAGAAGATTGTTAAGGGGCATCTGTCATTCGTTCCTGGTCTGTCTGATGGTGAGAAAATACAAAAGCATCCCTTTTCAGAATTAATTTTTATTGGTAACTAGAATATTTGAATATTAACATCTGTCTCCTCACTGTTCTTAAAGAGTGCTGCGACCTGATACAGAAATGCCTGAACCAAGACCCTAAATGTCAACCAACTTTAGAGGAAATTCTGAACCACAAGTGGTTTAAGGAGCATCTTCAGGATACAGCCATATTGGTGACGGAAGGAGGTGATGATCATCCATGTAGGACAGGTAGGACTCACTGAACCTCCAGACCTCCACACCTCACTGTCCTTTCAGCCGATGACGAACAACATTTTTTCTCGTCTTACTACAGGGGAGTCAAATGTCTCGCAGTTGGATGAGACATTTTCTTTTGCTGATGACCCTGAGGAGGCCAGCTCAAGTGTCTCTGAGACTCATGATGTGGATCTTGAAAAGTTTCACCCTTCACAACACAGTAAGTTACAATCCACAGCAACTATTTCTAACAATTGTTCTAACACAAAGGGTTCCATTAATCGAAAATTTTGACATCCCCTACCTTCCCCAAAGTTCTAGTGTGGGAGAATGGATAAACAGAACGATTAAGGATAGGTTGGCCATGATGAGTACAGGTAAGAATTGTGTTAACATGCTACCATGATTTGTAAAATTAGAATGACACCCAATTCCACAACCCTCACTCTCACCCTTTGAGATAATCATGCGATGCCCATTCCCCACCCCCTGGGTAGAAGGTAACCCTGGTGTTTCTTTTACAGGTGATCTAGACATGATTGCTGGGAATTATAAACAAGCACTCACTGAAAAGCTAACATCTCTGCTTCTCTCCATCTGCCTACAGATAAGCCTACTCACCCTTTCGTCCCAGGTGATACAGTGCTGGTGAAAAGTTTAAATCCCAGGAAGGTGGGAGACGCCGTCTACAGTACACCCACAACTGTAATCGCTGTGACTCGCACAGCTGTACTCACAGACTCGCAGCCACGGTGGATTCACACCAGCTTTGTGGAGAAGGCACCGCAGACGACTTTTGACTACTTGAGATAATAAACTACCTCACAGGATCTCCGAGCTCGCACCGAGGGGCGAGTGCAGCAACACATGGCCCGAAGACATCTCAGAAGGGGCTTCTCTTCTCACCTTTCCACATACACAAAGAGTTTTGTCATGTTTTTTCACATTATGGATTACATACCGTATGTGATGCATTTTCAGCTGCCTATAGTCACTTATCTCTCGTGATGTTTCTGCGTTGCTTAGTGGCTTTACATTAGCAGGACCTTAACCTGTAGATGTTTAACTAACAGACCTCTGTAAATTCTGTTAGGATTATTTAAAGGGTCGCCTGTTCGTGTTTTTGTTTTTTTTAATATAAAATTTGTTTATTCTCACCCATGTGTTTATTCTGCCACAGTTTGGCGATATAGTTGCTGGTATTGCCGTTGTGTTTCTGGTGTGTATTGGGTTTTGTGGTTGTGTTTCTGGTTTCTTGTTCCTTGTTTCCCGCTGTACCTTTGGCTCAGTCACCGAGCGGTCTGGTTGCCGCTGAAGATCTGCCTGGTGCCCAGATGACGTTGAGAACGAGAGGAACTCTTGAGCATTAATAACACACTGACCTGAAGGAGGTCTAGTTCCACAAAGTCACTAACACAAATGCACAAAGCAGGAGGTGTTATTTTGTGAAATGAATTAAAACATTTGAATCAGATAAACGTTCTTCTCGCAGTTTTTGTCTGTATATCTAGTAGAAGGTTGTTGGTGGTGAAGTTTCCTGTTATGGACAGATGTGGCTTTAGAAATGCATTCAGTTCTCCAGATATGGATCGGGGTCATGTGTTCAGCACCAGTCCTTTAAAGAAAAGGAGAAGCACTCGACCCTGACGTGGTGTTAATTACAGAACAAAAATAATGACATGTGGGATTAACAACATCACCTTTAATCAGGTTTTCAAGGTGAACCCTCAGGGGTGTAGAGACAGGTGAAATAAGGTAAAGGACAAAAGAAAGAACTACACACAAACACACACACACACACACACACACACACACACAGCTCCTCGTATTGATGTAATGGTTTCGCACTTTCTCCATTCTGTCCTTGTCTTGCCTTTCTTCATTTATGACTGTCTTGGACCCCCTGTCCCAGCGAGAAGTGAGACAAATATGACACCTAGAGCAGGTGACAAAGAAAAGAGTCGAGAATAATCGAACAGAAAAAGAACAAGTCTAAGAGGAGGAAAAATAACACATGAAAGAAATACAAAAAAAAAAACCCTGTCAAGCTGCAGCTGAGGAAGAGCTCTGTAGGATTAACTCTGTGTCTCTATTACACACTGGCCAGACCGCAGAACATCAAGTGGATGCCCTTAAAGAAACACTGTACTGTACTGTACAGTGCTTACACAACATCATTACCAACAAATCATCTGTCTGGTAACATTGTGGTCATGTCTGAGCAATACACAGGAGTTGAAAGATGAACAAAAAAGTTGCATTTCTTAAAAATGGCCTGAGATTGAAACTGATCGAGATTCTTTTATTCTAATAGACAGTTAAAATGATGTGCATGAGTGAAAACCTATATAAAGCACGGAGAGGATGAGAACACAGATCTGGACATCGCTAATCAGACGTCTAGCAGTCATTATGGAGTCTGGTGATAATTTCTCCTTTCTTCACCTCATGTCATTTACTGCATTAATTAACAAAATTCCGTGTCAGTTGAACATAAAAAAATGCTTGTTTAAGGATTAACAAAATCCACCTTCATTTCCTCTATGGTTAAGCCTTGACTAAATATAACTCCATATACATTAGCAAAACATGTAACGATCCCAAACATTCTCATGCACTGATCAATTTAAAAAACATTTAGGTGTAAATAGTAAAAGAAATTATTTTTCCATCTAACAGGTATGAAGGAGATAAAGGTGGACCCAACTGCGGATTTTTATTCCTTTATCCTGTGAAAAGTTCCTTAAAGAACCAGAGTGCAACTGGCCTGAGAAGACTCACGACATGTCGAGGACAGAGGACGACAATGAGATTAACTGAACATTACAGCAAGCAGGAACTGTGGTACTATGCAATGGAAACAAATACTCTGAACAACGCAAAGGACATTTCAAAAGAACACGCATTACACAACAGAAACAACTAAAGTGAGACACTGAGACAGAAACCCGGATTTTAAATAAACAGTAAATAATGAGACACCAGTGAGTGTGACCAGAGATAACAGGCAGAAACGTTAGATAAGAAGATTGTTAATCAACCCTTTTACTATTTATTTCATTTATTTATAAAATCATGATTGTTTGTTAATGCCGGAGGTCATTATTCATTACATCAGTTAAAATAAGTACCAGTGCTTTGTTCGTTTTTTCTTCATTAAACATGTCTATATAAGTCACAAACATTATTTCTATTTCTGTTCATACAGTATATACAACTAATTTACATACTACCTGAGCCAACTACAATAAATTAACACCAATAACAGCATAGTAGTTGGTATTCTTGACATGCTACAATCCAGCCACAAATTTCAGTAATTACTTTGCAGAAATATGACCACATTTGCTGTATCTGGCAAAATACGACACCTCTTGACTGTGCTGCATTTGGTCTGACTAAATGCGTTATACAATGAATTGAACTGAATATAGGGAGAAAGATTTTACTCATTCCATTCTAACAATAAAGTGATTTTTATAAAGTATGTAACACAAAGCAAGTTCAAAATATCATCTAAAGAGAAAATTAAAACCAACCTGAGCTAATTCCAGTGGTGGAAGGAATCCAAGTACATTCACTTTGTTACGGTGCGAAAATGCCAAATGCCCTTCCTGACACAACCCTCCCATTTTATCTGGGCTTGGGACCGGCACTTCATCCAGGTGTTGGGAATCAAACCCGGGCCTTTCGCATGGCAGAACTTACAGGCACTTCAAATATCAAATTTGTTCAGCTAACTGGAAAAGTGTCATTTCTACAAACGCATAAATACCAAAAAGTTCTAAATACTCATCAAGGTCTATTAATTTGAACTAATTGTAATTATTTAAGTTAACAGTACTCAATATGTTTAATCACTTTGAGCATTAGGGTTTACAGGTACAAAAGGTCTAGAGAGGAAACAGGTTTCATTACTCTACAAAATCTCAATATATTCAGTAAATTTATGAATTACACATTGGTATCCAACTATGAAGTCTGATTTAATTGGTACCATTAAACATGTTAGTTCTATTTATGTTTATGTTTTGCTGGCGAAACACATTTTAGACAGAGACGTCTGCTCGGTCCTGTTAATTCGTTTTAAACCCCTCAAGTCTGCGAATCCCTCCATCAGCGAAACCGGATTGATAACTTCACACCTATCGTGATTGAAAGGTGAGAAGAGGGATTACAGTAACTGGGGTTCTGTGGGTGTCACCTCAGAGCACGCTGTCGCGTTGTATTCAGCGTATAGACTAAAACAAAATCATGTTTGCTTCAGTATTGGAAACAATATTGTATTAGGCTAACTTTATTAAAGATTATTCACTTTTGTATTCTTTGTTGTACTTCGCCTTTTTGCACACACGCGCGGGCATCTTTAAATTTTAACAGAAAATAATAGTGGGCTGGTAGGAACGTTATTTTTCATATAACTTCAACGGCTGAATGAAGTTAAATATACACAATAAATTAATAATAATAAGAGAAATGTGGGCGGCTTTTAGATAAAGTCCTTACTTGATATAATTTTATTATGTAATTAATTATCTTATTATAAATATGATTCTTATCCTCTATATTCTTGTCGAGTAGAGTCCTTCAGAGCAAGCACTGTGTCAGAAGATTCTGCGGAATCTCTTCTCACCTTTCATTCACGATAGGTTTGAATTTATCAAACTGTGTGCGCTGTTGGCAAATACTGTAGGGGGTTTAGATGAATTAACGGGACAGAACGGACGTCTATATATATATATATATATATATATAAACTCATGCTAGGGTACTTTCTACGCTGAAGTACCATTTAAAGCTATTTATTCATTTATCTTTTATTTGCTTACTTACTTACTAACTAGAGAATGCTTTAGTAAAGGGCTCTAAAACAACGTTAATATGAATGACAATGGAATATTACAGAACGTGCGAGTTGACGCCCATGCACCAATCACTAACCATTAAAATGTTGGATTTGAATTAAAATGGCACTTATATATATTAGTGTTTAAATAAATTTTCATAAATCATCGTGTTCACCCGTGGGTTTACTGCATAAACACCGGAACAAAAGGTCTGGGGAGGAAACTGAGACATTTCTTTTTCCGTTTTTTGCATTGAGTTTAATCATGCAGCACTTTTAGTATTCATAGCAAAAGCGACCCAACAGTCTGATTAAAGTACCCGAAATAACACAGAATTTTGACCCAACATAAACAACCCAACGATGTGTTTACAAAAACCCAGCATTTTTACTAATGAATGGAGGAAGCGCAGTCAAAGCCCGGGGATTCTGCGTGCTGTCGCCTTGTATTCAGCGAGTAGCATATATTTTTGTGTTTGTTGCATTTCATGTCTGTAGTTTTATCGATAAATCTGCTCATATCTGTGCACGAGTTTATCAGCCTTTTGATCAAAAAGTCGCACGCGTAACTCACTTTCACTTTGCCCAAGGCAGTGTTTATTGTTTAGTGTATATTTAAAGCGCATGAACACAATAAAACTATATTGTTTTAGGCTAACATATCATACATTTCTGTATTCTTTGTTGTACTTCACGCGCGGGTGCGTTACAATAATAAGAAGAATAATAACAATAATAATAAATTTGGAGCACTACGACTACTACTACTAATAATAATAATACTGAATGGAGAAAGCGCAGTTAAAGAAGTATCATTACTGAAAGAGAGACGAAAATGAAGAATAAATACATATCAGTATTTACAGTTTGAGCTCGACACGTTTATGAGCTCTGTCGCTTGCTGTCAATGGGCGCCAAAGAGACATAACACATTTTCGCTTCAGTAGACACACAATACTTCGGACTGAAACACGACTGCCCCCTACAGGTAATGAAGGGCATTTTCACAGCGCGGCAAGTCGCGGGATCCCTTTTCTCGAAACGTGCGTTCTTAATGGCCAGATCTGTAGAGTTTTCAAATATCTATACTTTACTTGAGTAGTTTTGTTAGATCATTTTTACTTTTACTCCACTACATTCTGAAACAAATATCTACACTTTACATGACCACAGTGCTGTGTAGTACTTCATGTGAATTTCAAACATTGCTGACGATTATACGTAATTACGTTTCCCTTGTGATAAGCTTAATAACGTTACAAGTGTTTGAAATCAGTAGCAGAGCCGGTTAGAGACAGAAGTGACAGCAGCACAGCAGAGAGAGAGAGAGAGAATACTTTTGATACTTTAGTAAAATTGAAAGTGACTACTTGTACTGAAGTTGCAAGTGAAGGACGTCGACTGTTACTGGGCCGCGGTCTCTCTACCTATATTCAAGTACAGTGTGTAATTTGCTCTCCACTTGCTATTTCCTACGAGCCTGTGAAGACAAGACAAAGAAACTTTTTCACAAACGTGGCGTGAACCGATACACAACTATACAGTCAGTTATTGTAGACCTACAAAGTTCAGAAGATGGGCCTAAAAACTGTTAGTGTGTGTGTGTGTGTGTGTGTGTGTGTGTGTGTGTGTGTGTGTGTGTGTGTGTGTGTGTGTGTGTGTGTCGCCGTTATGATATCATTCCTAGACCTGCACGCTATCTCTTCAGTCCATCAGGTCATTCAGGAGCTTTAATACTAATCAATTCCTCCGTACAGTATCGAGCTCAGTGTCATCGTCTAACCAGGATGAGTTTCTGAACATCATGCCTTGCGTCTTCACACCTCCAAATCCCTCCTCGGCGCTCTTCCTGATATCCCTGACTCCTTCATCCCTCCAGCTCCTGATCAATTTCCATCTCCATACAGACCCCAGAGCTGCGCGCTCGGCGATCGATCCCAGAAAGAGATCGCGGATGAAATTGAAAATTGAACGACATGTCGACTCACAGAGCAGAGGATCGATAGAGGAATGCCTTGCATAGAGACGATATCGAGATTAATTATTAAATTAATAGTGTTGCTTAAGAGAAAAGTGCTGAAGGTCATCAGGGACTGCCTCTGGGGTTAGGAGAAGGTGGTAATGAGGTTGTTAGTGTGCTGCTGTCTCCAGGGTCAATGAGGAGGATGAGAGGACAGGAAGCACAACACTCAGGATTCTCTAAAGCACTCCAGGTACAGGTTGTGTTAATGTGATAGAAACAGGTAGAAAAACACATTAGAGTGAAAATGAACAGAAGCTGAGAATTCTCTCGGACTAGTGCACCAAGTTCTACAGCTAGAACCCACGTGTCTGACTCTGAAAATCCCATAAACACTCTTTTTCAGATTTTTTTTTAGCAGTTCTACAAATGCCATTTATTACCAACAGATTTCAGTTCTAGCGGATCTACAGTAACTATCTGCGAGTGCTGGAGCTGGCGACAGAGGGTGAGTGTAATCAACAGGAGTGAACGTAGTTTTAAATTCTTACTGGTACTATGGAGGTAGTGGACATTCCTGAGAAACTGATGAAATTTACTTCCATTTATTCAGATTCAGAATATCAGCTAACATGCTCTGGGGTTGAATCCCAAATAACATTAAATGGAAAGCGAGTGCACTATGGTGATCCACAAACCAAGTAGTGCTCTTGATAAGTGTTTAACGGTTATTAGAGCACCTGTGAAGTGGAGTGATATATAGTTAAGCATCCCAGTGATATTCCCAGCTATATCGGCACTCATGGAATGCTTCTTGTCTAATCAAATAAAACGATCATCTTACTCAGTTTATAAAATAATCCGCTACATTTATAACCCATTAATGTCCTCGTTCATGTACTGTAGAACCTTAAAACAGGGAAGCTTCAAAAAGACTCTTTGTGGAGGACAGGATTACTGAATTCTCCACTGATGTGTAAAAGAATACTAAAGAAGGAAGAAACACCTGACAGGTTGGACAGGTTGTGCTTAAATTAAGTAAACAATAGAATGTTCACTTGCGGCTCCCAAACTCTCAGACGTCTACATGAACACTCACTAAACAGAGCTAAACAGGGCTCTTTATTTACTCTTCTGCTGAAAATACAGAGGCTCCCTATTCTAAAGAGTTCTATGTAGTCTATAAAAATGCTTGATTATCCATCGGACCCTTAAAGATACCATCAAAGGACCTGAGAGATCTCCTGGTTGGATCCACACACTCACTCAGTTGATGCACACTCTCTTAAAAGGTTCCTGGGTTCCTGAATCACTTGAACATTTCTAGACCCCCCTCAAGAAAGTTTTCTCTGTCTGTTCTTAGGTTCAAAGAAACAAAAAAGACTCCTAGATTCTTTAAAAGGTTCCTAATGTACTAAAAGTGAACCAACTATCAAGGCATCTAAATGTTAAACTCATGAGAAGTTCTAGACGTTGAAAAGAAAATAATGAGGAATCATTTTAAGTTTGTAGCACACACTTTACACTCTTCACAATTCTCTCTCTCTCTCTCTCACACACACACACACACACACACACACACACACACACTTCCTCAAGGCTTCTTTAAGGGTTCTTTAAGGGCTTGTTAGATGATTAAGGGTCCATATCTTCCCAGATTGTTTCTACTTTGAATCATTTTGGATAAGGCATGTTGTGAATGCTAAACAAAACGAATAACACGAACAATTGCAGACAGTTTTGGGACAGTGGGATGAAATGAGACTGTGAGAGTGGACAGATTGGGGACAGAAAATAACCTGAGGGGGGGAGGGGGACAGAGAGAGAGAGAGAGAGAGAGAGTGAGAGAGAGAGAGAGAGAGAGAGAGAGAGAGAGAGAGGACACACAGTACAGAAGAATATGGACTGGGACAAAGAGCATAATATTAAGCAAAAA
>JAQQZT010000008.1:25881700-25894501 GCA_030068275.1 Clarias platycephalus | reverse complement strand
AAATTACTTTAAAATACAAAAACAAAGAAAAGTAGGTCGGAGCGATCGTGACGGCAGCCGACCTCACCGGCGCCATCTTGAAGACCTCCTCAGGGAGGTATATATCCTCAGGGCTTTTTTGTTTCTTAGTGTGAAACCAATCCAAAAAGAGGATGAATCAAAAGCATTAATTTCAATTTGATTCAGACATGACAACAAAATAATGCTCTTATATCTTTACTGAACAAATTACAGACAACAGCAGCAGTGAGGAGAAACTTCTCCCCCAAATGATTTCATCCTCTTCTGGGTGATACCGGATTATAAATCATTTTTTTACCGCATTATATATAAATCAATCGTATATCCAGGTGAGGAACAGTAAAGACAAACGAGTGTGGCTTAGTGATTAAGGCCATTTTCACACGAGAGTGATTGATTGATTCGTACCGTGAACAGGAACGATCGCTCCCTCCTCCCCCTCTCCCCCCGCTGGCCAGCGTTCACGTTGACCTTTGCTCTCCTTTGCGGTTGTGTATTTACACTTACACTTATCGAGACAGCAGGTGGCAGTATGCAGCAACTGTACTTGGTCTGTGAGCCACCATTACACACAAGAGAAGAAGAGAACAAGAAGGATAACTTTCGCACTATACCTGTTATTACTGATTATTATTACTGGTTATTACTGACTCGTGAAAACGTAGGTCGGAGGATGGGAATGGAGCGTGCTACGCGATCTCTCGCGTTTTCAGGTACAATTGCTTCCACGTTTGATTCGATTCATGTCGAAGTTTGCTGTATCGTTCCCGAGACTCTGGAATGGTTTCCGATCACAGAACAATTGTATTCTCACTGATCAAAATGAGTCAGACTTTGGGCTCCAGTGTTCACGGAAACGGTCCCGGGGCCCTGATGTGAAAGAGTCCTAGGAGTCCTGGAATGAGAACAGGATTGCATCAGAATGAGCAAAAAGTGTGTTTGGGATCCTGCTGGCCACCAACATGAGCAGAACCTCCAAGCAGAAGGAGAACACACGCCCATATTTCATATAACAGTAAATAACAGACTATGAGATGCAGAGTGCATAACACATCACTATCCACTAGAGGAGGACGCACTTTTTGGCCTTCGCTCACGTCTCACGGTGACCTTCTTGTCGCCATTTCTTAATTTCCCCGAGCCATGTCGAGTGTGCCAGGAGCGCCAGTCCATCCATCACACTTCACATGCTGAGGCGGAAAATAGATCCCTCCATGAGGCCAGTGGCTATGCATCTCCTAATTTATTTAGCTTTCTAAAAGAACGCTGTCTGAGCCAGGATCTGTAAAGTCACCCTGCGTCGCCTCCACTCGCCATACGCTCCATGTCAGGGCAGCGAACTTTACACATCGCTCACATCTTTACTTCGGATTTATGACGTGTCCGATCTGGTCAGTTTGTCTGATTAAGCGAATCTGAATTCACTGGAATTAATGTAAGTGTAACAAACTCAGATAGTAATTGAAATCTCAATAGCTTGTGATTTCAAAAACCTAAAATTTATATCGTTCTCAAAATTACCCAGATTTAGCCAGGAAAAATAAAACATCCTTAAATCTTTATGTTCCTTAAAAATGCCAATACATTCATTCATTTATTCGTTCTCTATAGCGCTTATCCTGTACAGGGTAACAGGAAGGATGGAGCCCGTCCTAGGAGACTTAGGGCCTTGGGGCAGGGTACAGGTGTCAATCCATCGCCGGGCACACACACACACACACTCATGCACTCATTCACACACTACCAGTAATTTGGGTATGCCACAATAACTCTACCCTGCACGTCTCTGGACTGTGGGAGGAAACCGGAGTAATGCCAACGCGCAGATTGAAAATTATGTTGGAACGTAACGTTATTACCATGACAACCACCATCTGTTCATTAATAAAAATGAGTGAGACCAGCTCCGGTACTTCACTTTCCAGGTACAACATGCTCATTGTTTAATCTTGAACACAGTACACAGTATTTTCAGGTCTAGTTCAGTGATTAAGGCTTTGGACCAGTGATTGAATGGGAAGGTTCCAGGTTCTAAACCCCAGCACCACCACAATGCCACAATGTTAGTGTTTTCTTCGTTCG
The DNA here is from genome assembly GCA_030068275.1 of Clarias platycephalus. Lineage (NCBI taxonomy): Eukaryota > Metazoa > Chordata > Actinopteri > Siluriformes > Clariidae > Clarias > Clarias platycephalus. Next base: position 25,892,398 of record JAQQZT010000008.1, on the reverse strand, counting down.
TTTGCTGAAATTCCATCACTCCATAGAAAATCCATCATTTTGGTCCTTGAGCTCAAATTTATAACGGGATAATTTAAAAAAGTCTCCCTGGATAAGAGATTTCCAAATTCCATAAATGTGAATGAGTATTTATGACATCACAAATGACCTCCACATGAAGCTCCACCCCAAATCAGTTTTATAGAAAAGCATATAAATCATTTTTTCTTTTGTATCTCTCATTTAAAATAGAACATTAACACTGCTGTATATAAAAGCACTTTATCGTTAACGTTATAGTTTCTATATCAGCAGCCCGAACACGAGGACTCGCACAGCGCACGCGCCACTAATAATCAACAAATCTCCACCGTTAGTGCTTTGTAATAGTCAGAGATAAAGCTGTAAATTTTCTGAACTCTTTAAGATTGAGAAGTTTAACTCTTTTGGAGTTTCTCTGGAACATTAAACAACATTAACATTAAAAGAGAGAATAAAGTGAAGCTGGTGAGGGAATGAATGTTTATAGCTGATATGAATCATCACTAACTTACACTGTACTTTTATTATAAACAGATCAAATTTTATCTAGATATTTTCATTGTTGGCAAATCAAGAGGACTGAAAATTAATAAAATAAAAAAAAAGACAATGTGTGAGCTACACAAAGAAAGCGTTACCTTTAGTGTAAAAAAGGCTAATGTGCCAAATTCACAGCACGTTTACGACTTTCGGAGGTGAGAGCGCGTACCGAAATGGACAACATCCAGGATACAGACATACCGTGTGTGACTGCACGCCTTTATCAGGATTTTTTTTTTTCCCCGCCACCACATATGGCTCGACACTGACGGTTTTCTCGGCTGTATAATTAGCCTAGCTTTTTCAGCGTAAACATGTCAGGTTATTGCTTTTGTCACCGGCGGTCCCGCAGAACCGCGGTGTAATTTCTCTCCGCGACTGTTTCATTTTACAGCGAGAGTGACTGCGAGCGTGCCGATGTGTATTTGCAATAAAAGGGAATGAAAGTGCCTCTCCGGTAAATCTGGGTTGGTCCGGGTTCGGAGGAGAGTAAATAAGCCGTTTATTGCTTTGCTGCTTGCGATCATGCGTGGCAGCGAGCAGCAGAGTCATCGGCGATTTAGAGGAAACTAGGCCAGGGTGAGAGAAAATGAAGCTGAGGTAGAGGAGATCATCCCCCGTGTCTCGCTGGTTATCTAATAATAATAGAGCCGAAGGAAGAGAAGCGACATGTAATAAGTAGTGAAAAATAAGTCAAAGACGTTCGGCGAACCCTGATGAATGCGCACAAAATATTAGACCCGCACCTCATATGCGGTTTATTAAGCTGCACTTACATTTCGGGGACGTTTTCCCATATCAAAGACAACACGTTTCCGCTCTAGTTTCCCGCTGACATTTCTCCGTTCCTCCACATGTAATATTCGGTCTGGCGGAGAAACGGAGACGGAAGATAACCGAAAAGGACAGGTGTGTTTTTATTATTTAATGTTTTTATCAAACAGGTAAACATCCTTTAATGATGTCATTCGTATGCAAATTAGCATCACTCGCTTCTATGAATGTTTTTGTACGGATGGATGATATGAGTCTGGGTGGCTTACAGTATGTCCTTGTTAGTTCCAGAGGAGGCGTGGCCTATGTCTGTGGCTGTATCAGTGCATGAGGTGAAGCTTCTGTACCACAATCACACCGAGTAAGGTGTAGCTTTAGCACTCTATCCTTCAGGGTAAACGAAGAGCACTCGTGCCGAATGAAGGCGGCGTGGCCTCTGTGAAATGTTAGATTTGCTAAAAGCATTAAAAGCAGTTTGCATCAGTCCCAGTGCAGTGGGCGTGGCCCCTGTCCCTGTCACGCCGGTGAAGAAGTCATAGCCTCGACAGCCCCCATCTGTTCCCATCAGTAAACTCCAAACACCAGAACCGTGAGAACCATGAAAGCTAGAAAAGATGCCACTAGAAGTAATTAAAAGACAAATAGAACAGAAGAATGAGAAATCGCTGCTCGATGTCTCTAATTAGGCTCCTTTCTTTATTTAAAGACCAGCTCATTAGTGAAATCAGGGGCTGGTTTTGTCTGGTGCCTCACCTTGACTCCCCCGGTGCATGATGTCCAGTGTGTGTGTGTGTGTGTGTGTGTGTGTGGTTTATTGGAATAAATATCGGCACTGCACTTGACCTGTGATCAGTGCTGCAGGAATAATTGTTTTGACCGGAATAAATAATTATTGTTTTTAAAGGAGTTGAAAAAAAAAGATAAATGTTATTATTGCTAAATAAATCATTGGAATTAAATTGCATTGTTGAAAAATGAATTGGTTCCTCCAGTCTGTTTATTAGTTGTCTGGATCTTACATTAAGCTGCTCCGTGACAATATTTCATATTTTTTGTAAATAAGCAGGCAAAAAGCGTCTAAATGTTATTTGTTAAAAGTTACAGCTTTACACTGACACTGGAGACTCCTTCCATTAATGTCAAATGCACGCTTCCTTGCATAATCTCTCACTATATGATATATTTCACACACTCTAACTGCAGAGCTGCTGTTAGAGAAAATTAATCGACACCTTCTGGCCGAGCCGGATCCAGAATTTCTAGACTACAGTTCGACCCGAACTGTAGTCTAGAAATTCTGGATTCTGTGCTCATTCGTTTGTATTTTGTCCTTTCGGTAAGATGAAGGACAAAAGAATCCGACTTTGAGCTCCTCTTTTCTTCTCCTTCATGAACAGCTCCTCATTTTTCCCCCTCAGGCCTCTTAATGAATTGGTTTTACCCTGTTTGCTAGCAAATTACCCTGCCCTCCCCTCCTAATTTTCCAATTTGCTGTGTCATTTATCTGTAATTTGGGATCGCACTGGGCCATATTACTCTCACAAACAGGGTGATAGACTTTATCAAGCCGCTGTAGAAAAGAGATGCAGACGGCCAAACAAACAGCAATCACTAACCTCCAGAGACTCCACGCTTTTGTAAAACTGAAAGATTGAGACTCTTGTTGTTGTTTTTTTGTTTTTTGCTCCTGATTATTTTCTCGAGGCCAAGTTCTGTTCGTTTCATCATTACAGACAGTTATGTGTTAATGGCTAAAAGAAAATTAAACCATCTTGATTAAGTGCTGCTGTGTCATCTTTAAACCGGTGTGAAAGTGTGATATACTGTTGTTCTCTCTTTATTCATCTATAATCACCTTCATGGCAGATTAAGATAACTCAGTCATGTGACATCAAACAGAAGGAACTTATATTCTGGTGAAACTGATTTATCCATTACAGCAGTCTTACTGCAGACACTGAGACTATTTGTATGGTTTTTTTTTATTTTATTCAGATTCATTTATATACACATTTGTCCATCAGAATGTATCACAATACACTGTTTTTGTGTTCGACAGCCGTTTTGGAACCATATTTGGCTCATCATCCAGTCGAAAAACTGTTTAAAACTATCTGTGGCCAAATCGTAACCTCTTGGCAGAGGCAGCCAGATTTAGGGATGAAGCACCTTGGCAGAATTCATTCATGGTGAGCTTTTCAGATCCAAATCTTTTTCCTGAACAAAGTCCACATTTGCTTGCCAAGTAGACTATACCTGGCCAAGAACAATCTCATACACTCTAATATTTTGTTTGACCACCTTTAGCTTTGATTGCGATGTGCAATGTGGTGGTCAACTCATGTGTGTAAATGATTCCTCGTCCTCCCAGAGTCACTCTTTCACACTCCAGGAGTTCTGGAATATGTCCCGTCCCATCAGGGAAGAAGAGAAACCCTCCACAGATGTGATAACCTGGTGATTCAGTACATTCAGGTGGTCAGCTGACTTCATTTTATTGCCCCATAACGTTACTGAGTCTCGACCTGATCACCTGATCAACCCCAGATCATAACACTGTCTCCAGAGGCTGTACAGTGGACACTATACATGATGGAGCGTCGATTCATGTCCTTCCCATCACACGCCTTTAGGATGTTTTTCCGATCACATTTCTTCCACGCAGTGTTGCAAAGTTTATAACACAATTCCAGTCATTTGATTGCTTTCTTAGTTGTTTTCTTTGCTTGATGCAGGCCCTGACTCTTCTGAAACAGCGTCTTTATCTTTTGGCAACAAAATTGAATCGTGAAATAAAAATATGGTGGTTTATTTGATATTTTTAGAAAGGGTGCCAATAATTCTGAAGGGCATTAAAAGAGGAACAGTTATTTAGTGCTACAGACGGTCAGAGCGAGCTAAGCGTGCATAAACATTCTGTAGATGAGCTGCCCGTGGTCTCGGTGTTGGCAGTTAAAAGCACAACGACATCCCGGCAGCAGATGTTGATGGGGACGCCAGCGCAGGTTCCCGGGGACAGAAGGTCAGTCCATCAAAAGCCCATTAAAGCTCAGGACCAGTTGGCAGAACAGGACGTGTCCAGACTGGCACAGTGTCACTGGGGGTCGATTCTGCTGTTCTGCGGCCGTCCATCAGCCAGGGCTTGTTAGTGATTACGGTTTTAAAGGGATTTGACATTAGCGCTTAGCAAACAGCACGTAAAGCACAGAGTGATGTAAAACGTCACTGGATTACGTTGAGATACAGGCCTCATCGGGAGGTTAGTCACAAATTTCATGGTGTCTGATACACAAAAGTACTTCTTTGTGATAGTTTTATTTTTTAGCTGGTGGCAGTTCCTGTCCGCTGACTAGCCGGCTATCGCTGGAGCGCACTTGCACTTTACTGGCTAGATAAGAGTCGCCAACTAGCAGACCATGAGTGGGATGTGGACTTAACCATGGTACTAGATCAGAATGGTACTAGATTAACACACAGTTCGACTACTTTAACAGAACCTCCTGTCGTTTATTCAATCATATGCATTTAGGATCAATCAGACTTTGAGCCATAAATAAGCAGGTTCATACAAACCTTTAACAGATAGAGGTTTATTTTTGGAGTGGTGTTGATTGGACAGATTGCTTCCTTACACGTGTTGCTTTTGCTATTGTGCAATCTATCATGTTTCATTAGTGGATCTTCAACAGCTAACCTGCGTCCTGCGTCATCTTCACACGCGTCATATTTCCTTTTAATAACTTCCCCAAATCAATAATTAGAATAAATGATATCTTTCCTGAACATCATGTTTTACTCAGACCTTGTGCAGTGTTGGAACGCCTAATAAAGTTTGTAACAGAAATCAGTGCAAGTTTGATTTAAAAATACAAATCATAACCTACAGAAAGTCGTTTGTCTTTGCGGGACGTCATACGTTACTGATTTAAAACTGTATCTTCTGGAAAATATGGCTTTGGAAACCTTGAACTAGACCACAGGGAGCACTGCGGCGGTGGATCAGATGGGCCGATACCCGAAGCCGGCGAGATGGTGGCAGACGCGGAGTCTGCGAATAAATCGATTACGGGACTCGTCTGACGGATGGCCCTCCAGGAGAAATGGGACACGCTGGAGAATTCATTTGGCTGGCAAGGGAGACATACCAGGGTTATTCATCTCGCCGCAAATTTGGCAATTTCCCAGAGCCTGTGGCTTAATTAGGCGGCTCGCGCCTCTGGAGCTTCGGAGTGATGATGCATGCCACAGATGCGCAGAGCTGATCTGGGAGACACGGTTGTTGATAATGAGAAATGAACTTTGTGGCTGCGAGCTGGAGCGGAAGGCTCTATTTACACTCCATCCTAACATGCAAACGATTTGGGGTTCGGTTCACAAGTTAATTCCTGCGTTATAGCTCAGGATTCGCACTGGACAGGAAGTCAGCAGCACTGCGTTCACAAGTCATGGTTACATGCAGAGGATATTCCTGTATTTCAGTGCAAATTAAACAATTCATCCAGGTGGAATTTAACATTTGCAGGGGTCTTGTGTCATACTTGCGCCATGATGATAAGACCGATGTCATGTAGATGGAATGAGGTTAAAGTTTAGAGGTGGAGCTAATATTTGTAAGTTTTTCAAAACTTTCACACTGATATACAAATACTGTATAATTACATGTGTCCATATTACTTGTCTTATGTACCTTGAAGCACAGTGAAAAAGCCGACAACACCTGGCATTCCCTTGTGGTCTCCTGTGCAGGTACTAACCGGGACTGACCGTTATTATATTATATATTATATTATTATATTATCCTGACCCATTTTAATTCATGAGAATTTGTGAAAGCACCATTTTACTAACCATAGCCAATGAAACATTATTATCATGCAAACTGTAGTGAGAATGTTATTTTAAAACAATCCTCTTAACTCACTCACAAACTCATCGTCTATATCACTTTATCCTCTATACCGGGTCACTGGGGGGTGGAGCCTATCCATGGGACTTAGGGCACCAGGTAGAGTACACCCTGTATGGGGTGCCAATCCATCCAGCACACACATACACACACTCATTCACACACTACGGGCAATTTGTGAACGCCAATTAGCCTAACATGCATGTGTTTGGACTGTGGGAGGAAACCAACCAAGCACAGGGAGAACATGCAAACTCGATGCACACAGACCCCGAGGTGGGAATCGAACCCTCAACCCTGGAGGTGCAACAGTGCTAACCACTACGCCACTGTGCCGCTGCCTTTATTAATAATACTATTTTATTTATTTTAATAATATATTTTATTATTTAAAAATATCAAACACTACTTTACATTTTTAAGTGTTTATGATTTTCTCTCACTCTCTATTCGAATCAATTCTATTTTATTTATATATCACTTTTAACAATGGTCATTTTTGCAAAGCAACTTTACACAATCAAAAGAAAATGATGGAAATGAGTGAGAAACTGTGTATAAATCAAAATTATCAGATTTTCTGATCGCATGGCAATAGGAAGAAACCTTGAGAGGAATCAGACTCTGCAGGGAACCCATCCTCATCTCTCTCTCTCTCTCTCTCTCTCTCTCTCTCTCTCTCTCACTATTAGAACTTTATTACGCTTTTTCTGTAACTTCTGCCAGAACCTACAGGACATTCAAGGGTCATCCTGTTGTCTATACTCTCTCTCTCTCTCTCTCTCTCTCTCTCTCTCTTTGTCTCCGAGTCGAGGTGTGAGCAGAACCTCCTCCATGTTCCTGCTGGAGCTCTGGTGACTGATGGTGACAGCGCTGCAGTGTGGGTGACAGAGTCCTCCAACACCAGATCAAGTGTCCCTGGGCAAAAGATTTATGAACCGGGGTCACTGTTTCACCGCTAAATGTCCCCCACTCGTCTACACACACACACACACACACACACACACACACACACACACACAATTCACATTCATAACTCACCTGTCTCACCAGTCCCTGTTGATGGAAGCTTATTGAAAATGAAGCCATGTGCAGAACAGAGGATGACTTCAGCAGGAAAATAACAGCTTTAGTGCTGGACGCTTGTGTCCGGGACGGCAGGTGCTGCATTCTGCTAACGAGGAAAAGCCCAAACACATGACTGAACACAACATCTGCTCTGCTCTGCTCTTAAATGAGCCCTGAAGCACCACTCATTTCTCCTGGAACACAGATGTGCATGGAGAACCGACAGTAACTGGAACTCTGTGAAGCTGTGGACTGAGGCAGCTGTGCGTTCGTGCATTTAGCATCTTCTCCTGGTTTGGGCATCAGGTGCATCTCATTACAGACATCTGACCAGACATGAGGAACAAAAGAGAAGGATGGAGAGGATTGTTTTAAAGTGTAAAAGCTCTGATTTCATGCCAGCACCAAGAGCAACACAATCTATACATCATTTAATATTAATACAATTATTGCTCTGTTCTATTTGTTGTCTTCTGTTAGTATTTTGAAGAAAATGTTGAGGAAGTGAATGGATTTGTTGTACCACACTGCCCTCTAATGGTCAATAATATAAGTGCTCTTGGTTACAGACAAAAATAGGGACAATATACTGTATATCAATAAGTATAAATAAATGCTATGTAAAAACGGAACAAAATGGAACATGTATATTATCCTACTTTCTCTCTCTATCTCTTACTTAATACTTAAGTAAAACTTAACATTCTTTGTTTTTATTCATTTAAATACAATTTTACTTTTTCATTATTACAAACACATAAATATATGCAGATACCAATAATATATGTATATAGATATGTATATAATATATATGTAATATAAGTGAGCTAAAAGTCAAATCAGCGGAAGTCAGATAGCGTAACCCAGTACAGATCATTTACTTTAATGCACCTTTCATTCCAGAGATCACAGTTAAATGGTCCACTGCTTTATAATACTGTTCTAAAAATTTTCTTTTAAAATTTTCTTTTCATTTTTGTGAAGCTGCTTTGAGACAATGACCAGTGTTAAAAGTACTATATAAATAACACTGAATTGAATCGTTCTCCAGTAACACTAGAGCAAATGGCGCACATCAACCTCTAGTGGTGGAAAAGTGTTATTACATCCTATTATAAGAGATTTTGATAGTTATTTTTATTGTACATTTATTCTTTGTGTAGACACTGATAAAACATTTATTTATCAACAAAGCACGGGGAGAACATGCAAACTCCACACACACACACACACCCGAGACAGGAATTGAACCCAGGACCTGGAGGTGTGAGGTCACTACACCACTGTGCCCCATTGATTGGCACCACACCCTGGGTGTACCCCGCCTTGTGCCCCGAGCCCCCTGAGAGGCTCCAGGCCGCTGCGACCCTGATTAGGCTAACCGCTGTAGAGACTGAATGAATCCTGCTAACATGCTTCATACTTTATAGGCTGTATACATTTATAATTACAGTAAAAACATTTAGAGAGAGAGAGTTTAATTAGATACAGGAACAGACAAAAGAAGAGATTTTGACAGAGAAATGGAAGGAGAGAGAAAGTGATTTATGTCATATTTGTAAATGGTCTTAGTTTTCCATGCTAATGCTAAATAACTAGCTAATTTAAGCTAACCTGACAGGAATTTTGTGTGTGTGCGTGTGTGTGTGTGTGTGTGTGTGTGTGTGTGAAATTGATTCTGGTTGTTAAGCTTTAGCTTTAAAGGCAAGCATGAATAAATGAAGATCCGCTCTCCTCTATCAGTTTTTAATTAGATACACTGTGTTCGTTCTTGTTCCTCTGTTCATCATTATCACGGTGGCCTTTTGGAGGAGTAAAAAAAAAAAAAAACAGATGACAGAGGAACAGAGGAAGTGGTGGAGGAAAAGAGACCAAGAACTATTTAATACCCAGCCAGAGTCAGTTGCCGGAGTGTGTGGTGTGTGTGTGTGTGTGTGTGTGTGTGTGTGTGAGAGAGATTTCCATTAAGAGCACCATTAGCCTCACAGTTTGTTTCATTCGCTGTAGAAGTGCGGCTGAATCGTGTCTCACATCACATACACTTCTCACTGATTGCTAAACACATGTCAAGTGGTTTTAAGAGTGCTAAAAATGCCAAAGCTATTAAATGAGACAAGTTATTAAACGATCAATTAGTGTAAAGAAATGAAAGTATTTCTGAAGGACATGAAATGTTTAATTAATGACTCGAGCTTGTGCTTTAAACATTTCCACTGCTGTTATATAATAAAATCTTCTTTTCTACTTTTACTTCTTTTACCTTTTATACGTCCACATCTTATACACCATGTACGTGTTTGTCACTGATTTTATTTGTTATAATTGCTTTTTTAATTGTTGTTTTATTTATTTTTTATTATATTTGCTGTTGTGATTTTATATATATATATTTGTCACACTTAAATGATCAAACAAATTTTCATATTACACAAAAATAACCAGAGTAAATACAAAATACAGTTTTTAAATGATGATTTCATTTATTAAAGGAAAAAATTTGTCCAAATCTTCATGTTCCAATGTGAAAAAGTAATTGCCGCCACTCCCGGCTAAATCATAAATAAACTGTGATTAAACGCATTTTTTTGGAAAGTTGAGTTCAACTACACTTGCCACACCCAGGCCTGATTACTGCCAGATGTATTGAATCAAGAAATCACTTAACTAGAACCTGTCTGACAAAGTGAAGCACGATAAAAGATCTAAAAAATAAAAAAAAAGCAACACAATGTAAAGAAATTCAAGAACAGATGAGAAACAAAGTAATTACAGGTTACAGAACCATTTCTAAGACTTTGAGACTCCAGTGAACCACGGTGTAACCCAATTACATTCACAACATTCACAAATAGATAAAAATTGGAACAGTGGTGAACCTTCGCAGGAGCGGCCAGTCTACATTTTCCCAGGAGCTCATAAAAGAACCCAGAACAACATCTAAAGACCTGCAGGCCTCACTCTCTCTGGAATCTGTATATAACATTCAATGTACAATACAGTGGGGCAAAGAAGTATTTAGTCAAGTTAAGTTGTCCCACTTAAAAAGCTGAGAGAGGCTTGTAATTTTCATCATAGGTATAAATAAATTCATCATAGTATATAAAATAAAAAAAAATAAAAATCCAGAAAATCACATTGTAGGATTTTTAATGAATTAATTGGTAAATTCCTAATGAAAAAGTAAAATAAGTATCTGTTCACCTACAAACAAGCAAGATTTCTGTCTCTCACAGACCTGTAGCAACTTTTCTGGCTCCTCTGTCCTCCACTCGTTACCTGTATTAATGATAATGTAATTAATATGTTTGAACTTGTTATCAGTATAAAAGACACGTGTCCACAACCTCAAACAGTCACACTCCAAACTCCACTATGGCCGAGACCAAAGA
>JAQQZT010000008.1:25861707-25872298 GCA_030068275.1 Clarias platycephalus | reverse complement strand
GGTGCGGGGCGGGGCGGGTTGTAAAAATAGATACAGTGGTGCGGGGCGGGCTGGGGCGGGCCAAATAACTTCATAAAAGCGGGACCCGTGGGTTGGAAAAATACCCGACCCGCGCATCACTATCACACTCACACACACACTCACTCACACACTCACTCACACACTCACTCACTCACACACACACTCACACACACACACACACACATACACTCACACACATACACTCACACACACACACTCACACACACACACTCACACACTCTCTCTACCTAAAGTCCTCCTGGCTCGTAGTAGAGTCGGCTCTGTTCCGGCTCCAGGAGACGCTCTCATCCGAGGGTTCGGACCTGCATAGTCACGAATACATGTAACAGGTAAAGACAGGATTTTTAAATATTAGTATTAATATACAAATAGTCGTATAAATGCACAGGGCAGTATGAGGAGGATCTGGCAACCTAAAAGAAAACCAAACATCATTTATTTTATATTTCTGACATCATTACACAATCATGTTATAGACAGACAGACAGTTTGATGTGCAGGTTCCTAAACCACAGCAAATAAACTAAATGCAGCACTAGTCTTTAAAACAGGAGCAGATCCTGCAGAACTAACAGCTGGAGAGCCTTAAAGCACAACACACACACACACACACCGGATCAGCACACTGTCTCACCTCGCGCTCTGGAAATGATATATGGAATAGTAACAGTTAATCTGCTGTATTTTCTGTCCATATGCGGCCAGCTCTTCACTTTCGAAATCTGCATCTTTATCCTCCACATCGATGGATTCTTGGAAAGAAGAGGTCTGAGACGTAAACATCGCTGCTGTCGCGGCACGCTGACGTCACACACACACCGCTGGACACGCACTGCGCATGCACGAAATTTACATCCGGTATACATTTACGCATGCGTACTGGGTATCCCTAACTCGGCTATGAGAAAAACGTGAAATTACATTTATTTCCGAAACTACAGAATATTACGTTTGTTTATTTATTTACTTTCATTTATAGATTTGCATGCTGTTCAATTATTCTAACGAATTTTTTATTTTAAAATAAAAAAAATTGTCGATCTTGTTAACTTCGCAGAACAACACATAGAAAAAAATTAAAATGAAAATAAATTTTGTATATGCGTGTGTTTGACATGTAGCAAACAAATAATATTGAATATCATTCATTCTGATTTGATAAGATTCTGATTTTATTTTATTTATTTTTTTTCCGTCCAAATCTCTCCCAGACCGCCAGGTGACGATATTTACACCCCCTTGTCTTCCTCTACGAATTTCACGAGATCTCGCGATAGTTTGATCCTCCTAAGCGCCTCGCGCTCCTCCTCCCTCCCTCTTTCCGCCATATTGCAGGACCGGTAAGGCAGGAGCTTCATCCGTTCACCATAAAATCACTTTAATATCACAGTCATCTCTGGCTGTTCTGTGTCGGTAATCACGGGATTTCCTAAATAAATAACAGTATAGTGGGAATCTGTGATTATTTGTGTTTGATGTTGGTGTTATAATTGAGTATTTTGCCCGATAACTCTGTGTTCTGTGTTAGAGCTGAGCTCTCAGCGCGCTCAGGTGGTGGTGAGGAGGCGTTTAACCCCCTGAAGTGATTAATGAAGGATTTAAAAAGAAAGGGCTGCGATTCAGCACATGCCATGAGAGTATAATATATTTTATTATTTTTTTTAGTGGTGGTGTTTCCTTTGGTTCAGGAGTCGCTAGCTAGCCAGAGAGCTAACGGTAATGCAATTAGCTTGTTAGCTAAAGCGGCGTTTTTACTAATGGCGTATCCTGAGGTGAAAAAAATGTTAAACAAATTGTCTACTTTTCAATCTAAAGAGACCAGAATGTTTTTCTGGTGCATTATTGTGGCGATAAGTGTTATTGTGCTCCAGCAGGATGATTCCGAGCTCAGCCAATCATCGACCTTGATTATACTTGTCATAAATATTTAAGACTTAATAGTCACGTGACTCAATATAGCGCTCTCTCTCTCTACCTGTGGAATGTTGAGTGATGGAGCAGTGAGGACAACAGGACATTTAGGGGAAAGTGTGTGTGGTGTTTGTAAGGGAGCACAGGATTGTTCTGGGGTTCTGTAGAGAAGGTGTGTGTGGTGACCCAGGGTGTGTAAAATGTGTGTAAGAGGAGGCATGGTTCTGTGCAGGTGATAATTTGTCAGGGATACTTTTGTACAGCCTTTTATTTGCAATGATAATGCATATACTGCTTCATTAAGTGCTTATTAAATGTCTAATACTTGTGTGTTCTGTGTGTGTGGTGTTTTGCAGGCATCATGGTGCGCATGAACGTCCTCGCCGATGCACTTAAATGCATCAACAACGCGGAGAAACGTGGCAAGCGCCAGGTTCTCATCAGGCCCTGCTCCAAAGTCATAGTGCGCTTCCTCACCGTCATGATGAAGCACGGTGAGCGGATGAATGACTAGAATAAAACCATAGAATATCTGTTTAGCGTAATCAAAAGTATTGGCACCTGTTATGGACATGGGAACTGTTTAGTTTGACAGTTTTAGTTCAAAGAAACATTTTTCTGTAGTGCAGCAGTTAGACATCTGCATGGAGGAAGTGATTAATTTAGGATTGATGGGTAAAGGATTGAAACAACCACCACCACTGTTGCGTTCATAGTTTGAGAAGATTAGATCAATAGCTTGGTGCTAATTACTATTTTTTCTTTCCTCCTCCTTCTCATCATCCAGGTTACATCGGCGAATTTGAGATCATCGATGATCACAGAGCCGGCAAAATTGTTGTGAACCTCACGGGCAGGCTGAACAAGGTGAGTGTTTTCGCCAATTGCATTTATGTATGTTTGAGTTGTGTTTCAAGATGCATCTTATTGTCATTTGTTGTATCTAATACGTTTGTGTTTGTTCAGTGCGGCGTGATCAGCCCCAGGTTTGACGTGCAGCTGAAGGATTTGGAGAAGTGGCAGAACAATCTCCTTCCATCCAGACAGTTCGGGTAAGTGTGTTACATACATGTGTGTTAAGGACAAAACTTTGTCTCCCCTTTTAGACATGATTTATGTGATATTACTAGCTTCATCTACACTGTATTGCCAAAAGTATTTGCTTGCCTGACTTCACATTCATATGAACTTGAGTAACATCCAATTCTTAATTCATAGGGTTCAATATGATGTTGGCCCTTTGCAGCTATAACAGCTTTAACTCTTCTGGGAAGGCTTTCCACAGAGTTTAGGAGTATGTTTATGGGAATTCTTGACCCTTCTTCCAGAAGAGCATTTGTGAGGTCACACTGATGGTGCGCAGTTATGTTGGGCATGATCTGAGGATGCTTTTCAGGAGTTGGGCTTGGGTCCTTATTTCCAGTGAAAGGAAATCAGTGCATCAGACATTTTGGACAATTTTGTGCACCCAAATTTGTGGGAACAGTTGGGGGGGGGGGGGATGTCCCCTTCCTGCTCCGTCTTGACTGTGCACAAAGCAAGGTCCATAAAGACATGGGTCAGAGAGTTTGGTGTGGAAGAACTTGACTGGCCTGCACAGAGTCCTGACCTCAACCCAATAGAACACCTTTGGGATGAATTAGAGCGGAGACTGTGAGCCAGGCCTTCTCGTCTAACATCAGTGTCTGACTTCATAGATGCACTTCTAGAAGAACGGTCAAAAATTCACATAAACGCACTCCTAAAACAAGTTCATATGCATCGGAAGGCAGGCGAGCGAATACTTTTGGCAACAATGTATCTGTTGAAGCGATGTCTCTGTAGTTCAAATTTAACTCACTCAACTCTGAGATCTGGTTGAAAAAAGTTACTGGGAACCAAATGTTTAAAATCTGAACTTAAATTCGTGGAACTTTTCCTTCATGATTAGGTTGTAAGATGCAGCATGGTGTTTAATTAGCCTCAAAGCTCTCCTGCAGCGTGTGGATGCTTTTCTGCCCTCGTTGCACTTAAGTTTTTTATTATTTTTTTTTTTAAACTGTACATGAGTTTTGAGACAAACAAGGATTGTGAACTTGAATTGAGTTGAGATTTTTAGTTCTTTTTGAAAAGCACAGCTTGAATAACCACAAGATTTCTGAGGCCGTTTATACATCAGGGTCTCGGAATCGTTTCTGAACACTTGACCCCAAAGTCTGATTAATTTTGATCAGTGAGAACACGATTGTCCCATGCTCGGGAACCGTGCCCAAGTCCACTCGAAGGATGGTCTCCAGAACGATGCAGCGTACTCTGGCACAGATCGAATCAGATATGGAAACCAGTTGTACCCGAGAATAGAAGTAGACCGCTGTTTAGGCACAGTCAGTGCCGTCTGTGTGTCTCTAAAATCTGTATGCACGTAGCATACTCCTATCTCATCTTCTGACCTGCACAGACCGCTGATATAGTAGGAAGGCGCATGAGGGACATTTTCAAGAATATGAGCACAAAGGGCAATTTCCTTATTCTCTTCTCAAATGTTTAGTGGTGGCTCTCAAATAATCTAGGTGCATTCTGCCCTCTGCTGTATCAGAGTAAAAAATGCTCAATTTTAATCAAGTATGGAGGTTAGTAATGTAAACATCGACTTGTTGGGGAGAGGGGGAGCAAGCATTCCTGGAGTGTTGTAATCAGTAGGCCCTCTATACGTACAGTCCGTTTTTTTTCAGTACATTGTAATCCTGCTTGCAGGTCGGACTTGTTTGTCTTGAAAGTGAGACTCTGAATGTTACCTAGACGTTCAATACACCATACATGATGTTTTCTTGGTTGCAGTTTGACACAAATTTTGCAAACACAGGACGTTCAACACTTGAGACCTTTGCAAAAAAAAAAAAAGAGCTCTAATCATTTTAAGTGATTTAGCCACTTTAAAAAAAAAAAAAAAAAGCTCTAATCTTCATTTTTGCAAAGTTCTCAAGTGTTGAACGTCCTGCTCATTAGGATGTAAGTACCTTGTGTTATACAGGCAGTTAGCACCAATAATGCCTACATCATTCGCCACTCTCCAAACCGCTCCATAGATGGACTAACAGCTATGAGCTTGACCACTTTTTATTTCTCTCCTCTGGTTTGTGCTGCAGCGATGTTAAAACAAGTTTCACAATTTGGATTGTCTGAGTTCCGATCTGATGTCTGATCTCCGTCGGCTCATCTGACATTTTTTTCTAAATAATTTTGTTCTATAACAACCTGAAATATCCCAGAATTGCCTGTAGTGTGTGTGCCGCTGACATTGGCAAGGCATGTTTATTGCTGTGTGCATGTTCGCCTAAAAATTTACGCATACAGATGGAGACTCAGTCTGGGGGTAGAAGGCTTCAAACTTATTGCCGTTTATATCTAGCTGTAAACTTTTCTCTGCGTCCTGGAATTTAGTTTTAGCTAAGACAGGCCTATTGTATTTGTCGTAGTCTAAATTTCAGACAGCAGGGGCTGTAAGTACTACTTACTGCTTCTTTAAATCTAAATATCTAGGTAATGGTGCATTTATATCTAGAAATGACTTGGAGTTGGTTCGTGTGTGGTGTGCCTGTCACTCTGCGATTACTCCACTAAACCACTAGTTGGCGTTGGGGTTCTATGTAAACAATTGTGAATGAAACATGAGCAGATCTTGGAGTTGATCTTGACCTACAGTATTATACTCGACGCAGAAGCATAAATCTGTCTCAGAGGTGCAGTAACGTCCTGTCCAGGCTTGATGACCCACTAATAGTTTCTCATCCTGTTGAATTAATCCAGGTCTCATGTGGACATCTTGGATTAAAGATTAAATCTGATTTTATTGTTGGTTTGTTAAGCAGTAAAGCAGCTTCCAGGGTTATATTTCTTTTGTACTGTTCAACTGACAAAGACACGGGTGTGGACGTGTTCAGCGGTATTTGTGTCCAGCTGAGTGTTCACATTAAGCCCGAGACGTGATGTGCGTGTGATTTATAATTTTTTCTTGGAGACAGTAACAACTGAACATCTTTTTCCCCCCCTATATTAAAATGTATTTTTGTTTTTGTATCCACGCGGTCGTCTGATCAGACCCTTATTACTGTTGCGTGGCTCGTCCCGAATCTAAATGTAAATGCATTTCTTCAGCCTGACCTTTTTAACAAACCGCCGCAGTAGAAACTAATCGAATATCAGCGATGCTGATTTAATATTCCGAGCGCGTTTGCCATTACGTCTCGCTGCATTTTCATTCTCTCGTCTACTTTCAGGGTTATTGATTCAATTGGTGCTGATTTGCAGCAGTTTATTTCTTCATTTTCTCTTAAGTGCTTTTCATTGGTCAGTAAAATCACTTGCTTTGATTTTTAATGACTCGGTTCAGGGTTAAAAGCAGCGCCGGCTCGTACTTGCTCGCCTTTCTGGAACTTCACCTCATTTCTTCTCACCAGATTTCAGTGGTTGCTGTTATTGATTTTAATTGAATGTTTTAGGGTTTGCTTTTTTTTGGGGGGGGGGGTGTAAATTTAAAATGGTGCACCATAAACTAATTTATTTCTCTCTGTTGTGCAGGTTTATTGTCTTGACGACCTCGGCTGGCATCATGGACCACGAAGAAGCCAGACGAAAACACACAGGAGGCAAAATCCTAGGGTTCTTTTTCTAAACATGTAAAAGCATCGACCAATAAAAGGCCATTTTCAGTGGACCTGATGTTTGTGTTGTCTTTTTTTAAATTTTTATTTAACTACATTAAAGATCCGATATTTTACAATTTCTTAAACACAGGTCTGAGTCTCCGTCTCCTTGGGGTATGAATGCATTTTTAATACCCACACTCGCTCTTTCACTCGTCCTCCGAATGCTCAATTTCAGTTGGACTCGTGTCCTCTACACCATTAGACCGATGGTTCTTTGGTTCTGTGTAGTTAAAAGGTTCTTGTCTCCTCATTTCCTCTTCTCAAGTGATCTCTCCTGAGTGCGTTAAACAATCGAGCACAGAATGAAACGTCCTCGATCTCTCGCTTGTGACAGTAGCACGTTATTCAACACGAACACCACACAGTTAAGTGCACACGGAACTCGCCTACGAAGACAATTTACTTTCAAACTTTTAAAATGCTTCTTCTGGAACACTCTTCTCTCTGTGTGTGTGTGTGTGTCACCGGTGTGGAGCTGTTAATGGTGCAGCTTTTAGTGCGTCTCTTACCTGAGGAGCTCCACCAGGTGTAGCTTTAATTAGCTTTTAGAATAAATGAGCAGCCTGTGCTTAAGTGATCTGAAGTAATGGCACCACTTTAAACCTTAGCACAAGTTTATTTCAGAAAGCATTTCATTAGTCATGAACAGAATACAACAGGTCGAGTAATTCTTTCCTGTTTACTGTCCCCCGATATTTCTGAAACAAAATGTTGCTACTTTTGCTGTATGTAAATTTCTTTATTTCGCATTTCAAATTACTTAATAGAAACAAGTATGATGAAGGGGGTGGGGAGATGTTTTATTTAAAGATTGTGGTTTGGATTTTTTTCCCCCTAGTAAACATGCTGATGGATGCCAGCTGTAGTGTGTGTGTGAGAGCTCCTTCAGGGTTCTGTTGTAAAGTAGAATCGCCTGGAATTTCCGTTGGAAAAGTGATCATAGATGTGATTAAATGTTCATGCAGGTTATGGGTTTAATAATGTGATTATACTGGTTGTAATGGTCACATGAATTTAGTTAGAAAATGAGTCTGTTGGAGTGTCGTGAAAGAATTTAGAGGATCTGTAATGACAGACGAGAGGTTTACTTTGTATAACAGTAATTATCAAATGAGAAGGAGATAAAGGGCATAAATTCAGAATATTTAATTCAAATGATGGAAAATTTATTACATTTATGTAATAAAATCAATGTGATTTCTTTTTACTTAACATTCTGAAACGCAATGTGAACTGAGTGTGTTTCACTCTGAACTGAAGACTTTTCTTTAAAGTATCTGTTAAGAACACGACAAACAGACTGCGGTTTTGCGTAAACCCATGATTCGCCTTCTTGAGCTCAGATGGTGATGTTTCCTCCTTTCTCTCTCTCTCTGTGTCTCTCCATCACTCTGCAAATGTGCTAAAGCTGATCCAGTTCTGTGGTTCACCTGAGACTTTTCACCTGAGATATTTCACACACTCGTTTGGTGTGGTGCACCAGCTCAGAAGAAATGACATCACACCTGAATGACAGCCATGCTCTGTCCCAGTCATGTGACCGCAAATAATGTGTAACTGTGGGGGAAAAAGTCTCAGTCCTCAGCGGACCTCATCTCTAAATTCACTATTGGCTCAGTAATGTCTTTTCATATTCACAGTATTTTTGGACATCTTTCTCACTGCCAATGTCCCGAAGTGAGGAGTTCAGGGTGAATTTAAACACTGGATCTGTTTGATCAGATAAATTAAACTCTAATAAAAGCACACTTTATGACTCATGAATAAAACCGTGTTTGAGGGAATGCAACGAGCGAGAGTGAAATGGATTATAAACAATAAATATACTGATGAATGAATACATGTTGAATAATCTTGAACCGAGTTTTAAACAAACATTTTATTCAATTTTTTTTTAGTCCTGTAAATGTCCAAGGTTTTTTATTATTATTTTTTTATTTAACTTTGCATTGTAATTTTAGATTAAAGTGCACTGCAGATACAGAATTACCCTGATGCATCGTGTCAGTTTTATATTCAGCCCTAAATTTGTTTATTATTATTATTTATTTGTACGGTGGTGACTGTGATGTGATGTGTTATTTCTGGTTGGTTAGATTTAATATTCTGGATTAGTTAGTGCATTAGAGCTGGAAATCCAAACTATGGGCTGTGTGCTGTTCATCAGTTTTAATTTTAATGAGCTCATTATTGGAATTATTAAAAATATCTGAAAAATATTCTGTCACACATGAATAAGAACAAAATTGGAAACTACAAAGGTTCTGCCTCGCACCATAAAGTTGTTTCAGGTTGCCTTCAGAGATAGTGTATTAGAGCTGGAAATCCAAACTGTGGACACGCACTGTATAAGACCACAGCTGGACTACACCACATGGCTAAACATAACCACACCAGGTTCTCGTCTAAAAGTCTGAAGCACACGTCTGTATAGAAGTTAGTTAGAGTGTTAAGAGTGTGATGGAGCGGAAGAACTCGCGCATCTTGCATAGAGCCCTGACCGATCGCAACACCAGTAAGCCATCCATCAGCTTCGGGATGAACAGGATGAACCGGAGCCTCCTCGACAAACACACATCCACAGAGCCAAGCTCCAACATCTAGTGGAAATCCTTCACAGAAGATTAGAGTGTAGTGCGTACAACTTGAGCCTGAACATCATGATATTTCTACAGCATTTACCAGTGTCTATCAGCAGGGGGCGCTGGTGATCTACACCCTCACCAGTCTGGCTGGAACAAAGCTCCATCTGTCTGAGGTTATGATGTAATGAGATATGAAATAATGACTGTCTAACAAAAAAAATCAAAGATCATGTCGATTACTTATAGTCCGCGTTGCATCGGCTACATGTTGGAAGGCGTATATATACCCAAAAGTTCAAAAGTATTCACACCCCTTGAGTTAGTCTTAATTAAAATGGACTGCGTTTGTTTTCAGGTCAGTGTAATGAAACAGTCTCAGCTCAGGTGCATCCTGGTCACTCTAATTATCCCTGAAATGTCCCAGGAATTTGATTGAAATCCAGGTTTCCTGCCAAGTTTCCAAGTTAAATAGAATTAATTATATGAATTAAGAGGTCTGGAAAAGATAGAGCTCCAATTAGAGCCATTTTAGAAAGTAAGGAAAGAAATCTCTAACTACCCAAAGAACCTTTCAGAAGCTCTCATTTCTCAGTGAGGGAATCTGGACAAGACTATTGAACTATTTTTAAAGCTTTTATTATGCTCACAGCATGCTCCATCACTGAGAAATGAAAGAATGTTGAAACCACTAAGACGTTTTTTAAGCCTTAACATCGGGCCTGACTCATTAGCTCGGTGAAAAAGAGCCTGCAGGTCAGTCTAACGGAGCTTCTGAGCAAATCTGCAGAGATCTGAGCAAGCGGCGGACCATGACTCTGACATGAATCCAGCTTTTAGAGCTGAAGATGACGGTTTAGAGACGTTACCAGGAAAATGGGGAGAAACGCTGCGAATCCGAGGCCAACAGAAAACCTGTAGAGATTTGTAGAACAAAACAAGAAAAAAAAGAGAAAAGAGCCGGGACTGAGGCTGAAAGCTAATGAGATTGATGTATTATGTAAATTTGAAAACTGTCAGGCATTTATTTATTTATTTATTTACTGGGAAAAAAAACATAATTGTCAAGATTTTTTATAATTACAAAATTTTTTTATTTTTTATAATAATACAAACATACAAACATTAAGCTTATATATGACTTTACATTTCTATATATTTACCCATGTGGAATTCTGGGAAAATAGATAGATAGATAGATAGATAGATAGATAGATAGATAGATAGATAGATAGATAGATGAAAAGAAAGAAAGATGGACAGATACAGTAGATAGATAGATAGATGAAAAGAAAGATAGAAAGAAAGATGAACAGATACAGTAGATAGATAGATAGATAGATAGATAGATAGATAGATAGATAGATAGAT
>JAQQZT010000008.1:25752698-25776377 GCA_030068275.1 Clarias platycephalus | reverse complement strand
GACTAAATTGTACATTTAATTAATTCCCGACCCCCCCCCCCCCCCCAAACACCCCCTTTTGTTTTTGCCATCGGATTAATCAGATTATTTTCAACCACGACGTAGGACTCTTGAGTGTTTCTGGACTCAGCACCGATCCCTGCAGATTTTTCTAACTTCCAAATCCCGTAATTAAAAAACAAGACTCAGGAGGGGATTAATACTAAAGGCTACACGCGTCTGGGGTTTAAACCTGAGCGTGTGATTCATTTAAGTCGAGCGATCCCGCCGAGTCGGAGACGTTACATGTGTAATGATATCTCTGAACGATTTGAGATGCTAATACAGTTGTCTTGATGTTGCTAGAGATGCTAGGTGCGCTTTTTATCTCGTTACGATCCTCGACAGCGTGTCATGTTTCCTTCCTCTACTCTCACTGTTTGTGTGAATGTGTGTGTGTGTGTGTGTGTGTGTGAGTCTGGATCAAATAACTGATCAAGTCATATGTGTGTGTGTGAGAGAGAGAGAGAGAGAGAGAGAGAGAGAGAGAGCAGTGGGTATTAAAATGGAAGGTGCTGCTGCTTTTCCCTGCTTGTAGTATTAGAGCAGCTCCGGCATCTTTCCTTATTTAAACTCCTGTTACATCAGAACAAACAAGCACCTCGGGCGAGCGAGAGAGGGGGGGTGGGGGTGGGGGCAGAGAGAGAGAGAGAGAGCGGGAAAGAAGGAGAGAGAGAGAGAGAGAGAGAGAGGTAAAGCTTCACGAGCAGAGCGTTTAAACAGGCATACAGATGAGGCCATGCAGCAATTAGTGAGTATTCACTATTCACGGCTCGCAGCGTTTTAATGAAACACTCACACTGCTGCTGCTGGAGGAACAGGACGCTCTATACACACACACACACACACATTCCCCCACAAGGGCATCACGGTTACACTCCTAACATCACATCCTTCCCTCCGATTCCACTCTATCTCTCAGGTCACAGCGTAGGAGTCCACGATTAGCATGACCCTGATTTTAATCGGGTCACATGATCACCCAGTTCACTAAAATCCTCCGCATGACTCCTGACTTTAAAAACTCCTGGTACAAGAGAACCCATAAAAGACGTCGTTGAAAGTCTCTTCTTCTAGCCCTAAGACCACACGCTCACCTTTCGAGCAGATAAAGTCAGAACTCGGTTGCTAAGCAACCAGGAAGCACGGGCGCTGTATACCGACTAGCTGATGACCTGATGACCGCCGTGTCTGATCTGACCTTAAGAAATTAAACCTAAAAATAACCATTCAGGCTAGTTCAGAGTTTTGCGTGGTTCTGAGATACTTCCGGTTCTCAGCTCCATATTCTCTGCTGTTCTGTCTGATTCGAGGTTCCATGTGGTTTAGAGTTTCTTCTGGTTGTGAGAGTCCTCTTGACCTCTGAAGTTCTGTCTGGTGCAGAGGTTCTTCTGGTTCTCAGATCCCTGTGGGTTCCATCAGGTTCAGAGTTCTGTCTGTTTCAAGGTTCCATGTGGTCTGAAGTTCCTTGTAGTTCTGGGAACCCTGAAGTTCTTCTGGCTGAGAGATTCTTCCTGGTCTCAGTTCCATAAGGTTCAGGGTTACAACAGGTAGAAGAGTTTCTTCTGGTTCCAAGATACTTCAGGGTTTTAAGTTTCTATCATGTACCTATAAGTTCCTTTTGGGTCTGAGATGCTTCTGGTTCTCAGCTCCCTGTGCTTTAAGGTTCTGTCTGATTGCATGTGGTTTAGAGTTTCTTCTGGCTCCAAAACTTTCTCTTTTGTCTGGTTCCCGAGCACAGAACGCCTGTGTTCTCACTGAAAAAAGACAAACCAGTTCCAGAAGTGAACTGAAGTGTTCTCGGAAGCGATCTTAGGGCTCTAATGTGAAAACGCCCTTAAACACAGCGTGAACAGTGAATTGACTGGTTTTCGAATAAGGTTAAAATAAGGTTCTCGCGATGTTCTAGAAAACGTTGGTCGTAATAAGTTGTGCTAAATGTTCCTGAGTGCTAAAGCCGACATTACGGCAGCGCGTGTGTTAACATCCCAACGTTCAGGACTGATCAGTGTAATAACACACAAGTTTAACTTTCTGATAAACCGAAGTTCTTATACACGTTCTGAAAATATCGTTCTATTTCTCAGAATAGAAACAACCTAAAAAAAAAAAAAAACAGAATTCAGTGACTGAATCAGATCAAAGTAAAACTTAAACTGTATAGCAAGATTAAAAACTATTTAAATTAGATATAAGTCTCTATATGCAGCACTGCAGTTTTCCCGGAACCAGAAGCCGCGATGTTCTCAGTAACGCGACCACACAAACATCGAGAACAACTGCAGGAGGTTTTCCAGCTGGGAATGTCTGGAGCGTTTATCTCCAGCACTAGTCCCGGTCCAGAAACTATCCGGAGGGAAAAACCACAGCTGTGAGGACGAGGAGGACGCCAGGACACGGACATGGACGCTCGCTAACAAAGCCTGTAATTTGTGTAGGGCATGAGTTAGCATGAACCTGCTGTGGTCCTCGTAGAGCGACGGAGAGAGAGAGAGGATAATGATCAAAGGAGAAACAAGCAGAAACTAAATAATTAACTTTGTCCACTCGTGACAGGAGGCAGTTAGTGTATGTGTATATATTTATATTTACTTTTCCTTTAAGCTCCGGGGACTAAACTCACTCACACATATGGTGCTATCAGGTTATACACACCTGGCATTTGGGTAAAGATTGTGCTGCCAGTACACACACACACACACACACACACATTGTCTATCAATACCCCCTTTGTAATGCAAAACTCGAGAAGCATGGCACACTTAATTGGTTTCTCGGTGCATTCTCGATTTCAAAGGCGCGGGCCAAGAGCAGAACTCAACAGGTCTCAATGTGAGTCTGTGTGGAGCGCTGAGTCGAGTCGAGGAGACGCGCACACCGCCGCGTAAAAGAACCGCCAGACTCGTCTCCGCGCCGTAAACACTGCAGTTAGGGTGCGTGGAAAACTGTAATAATGCTAAATCATGCATCTTTAACGCGCTGATTATCACACATGATTAATTATATTACACAGGCGGCTCTCGAGGCGTGTTCCCCCGCCTCTCTTCCTCTTTTCTCTCCTCCTTCTCTTCTGTGGCCGCAGCATCTTACACTGACTCACTCGCGCTGCGGGTTCTGATGAATCATCTGAAAATAACCGCGCGCCGCCGTACGATCATCTCACAGCACAAAGACACTAATATATAGAGTCTGAGCCGCGCTGTCACCACTCAATAAATTAGCCCGGATCCGGGGTGCGCAACAGCTGCAGAGCAACCTGTCGGGAACGAGGGAGATTAAAACATCTGTCTCCGCGGGACAAAAGGCACCTATCACCTGAGAAAAGCAACACATTACGCTTACTGAGTTCCGGAGTACGTCTCGAAAAGTGCGACTGATGAGTTAGGACTAGAGTCAGGGGCGGGGCTAGCGGTCGCAGAGCTCATGTCAATCAAAGACCAATTAACGAACCAATTTTATCGGGGTTGTTCCTCTTTAGGAGGAGCGGGGAGTTCCGCGTACAGTCCTAACTACAGAGTGTTTCCCCGTCAGATCGGGTTCCACCCAACAAACATTTTGCTAATTTTTTTTCAAAGAACTTTACATTTTTAGAAAAAGTACACGCTTTCTAAAAAGCAGGGTCATAAAAGTTTTACAAAACATCACAATTTAGCATTTGTCAATCTAATACTCTTTATAGCGTGCACTAGCGGAAAAATCGGTTCCGCGATGCGTTTTTTTTGGTAGCAGTTTATCATTTACACCACACTGACTCCAAAATCGTTTATTGAAAATGGATTTTTAATTCCTATACGCTTGCAGTTTAGGCGGTAAAATGTTGCAGTTCCTTTACGAGCCTACAGGTGGTGCTCTATAATCTATTCACACACTGACAGACAGCACAGCGCCCTTTGTGGTAGGACTGAATTATTTACTAACAAAATAAAAAATTTTTTAATGTAATTTATAAAACTGTGACGTTTATAGAATCGCGATACAAATCAAACGGTATGGTACGATGTGATCCTCATCCCCAGTGTGTGTTAATGAATCTGAATATACGGTAAATTAGGACTGGTTTCAGGATGAGCTCGGATTTCTTGATTTTCAGTGATATTTCAATTCATTGCATCAGTTACACTTCTTCAGATCACATTCATCTTCAGTTTTTTTCCCGTCAAATATTACCGCTAATTTTCTCCTGATTGTAAGTCTGCGCTCGTCTCTGCAGAAAACTCGAGAGCATGAGACGTGTTTGGTTTGCGTTCGGAGGTCACGTGACCGTCACGTGTCATTCTGTGACCCTGAAATTCCACCATCACGTGTTATCCCATAATCCCTCTGTGCTGATTCTTTATTTACATTACATTTTGCCCGTGTGTGTGTGTGTGTGTGTGTTACAAAATCATATTGATGTTAAACTTTGATTATAGAATAATCAGTGAGTCACATGACCTCCGTCACATGACCATCAAACTGTACTGTTTCTTCTCCTCCTAACTTTAGGTTTGTTAAAGTGAAGAACGTTCCAGAATGCTCTGTAAGATGAAGCGGTTCTGCCTTAGAACAAAGGACAGATTACGGATTGCAGAGATGGAATAGTTTTCTCTAAGTAACATGATGTCGTAAGAGTCTTTGGGTTCTAGAATGGACCTATTCTGGGTTTTGAGTTCTGTTCATGTTCATGAAACACTGTTAATGGTTCTAACCGGAACTGACAGTCTGACAGTAAAACCCACTCCTTAGATGTTCTCTAAAGAACCTTCACGCTTTCCCCGAGATATAAACCAGAGAGACGTTCCCGCTTGTGAAGGTGAACGTGGTGCCGGAGCAGAACACAAGCACTTCATACAACACAAAATGGTGCGAACGATAAACCCACAGCCCACATAACCGCGGTTACTCAATTTCTCGAGGGTTCCGCGGTAGAGTAGATCGTGGTTCTTTAGCAGAACCGCACACGTTCCTGATAAAGCCGCGTCACTGTTGCATCACAATTTTTTTTTTTCAACAAACAAACTCGATAATAAATTAAAATCTCAGCAACAGAACATCAGGAACAACTTCAGCTCGCTAAACGTCCCGCGTGCCCGGGTAACGCGTATAACCAGACGACTCGCTAACGGTCCTGCGGTTTCAACCAGCAACACCTGAGTGCTTTCAGCTCTCACGCAGAGAACCTGACCAGATTACAAAACACAAAAGACAGTGTAGGTGTCGAGAAAAGCTCAAGCACTTCACGCCCACGTCTGTCCTCCTCAAACCGAGAGAGACAGAGAGAGACAGACAAAGAGAGAGAGAGAGACAGTTTGAGTGAGAGAGAGAGAGAGAGAGAGAGAGAGAGAGAGAAAATCATGGAGAAGTGCTGATATATGGAAAGTCATGTTATCTTTAAAGCCTAATTTGAAACACTGATGAGACAAACAATGGAGAGCCGCGCTTCAAACGCTGGACATGGAGCGTGTCTCGTTAAAAAGCCTGAGATTAGAAAAGAGCCAGAGAGAGAGAGATCCAAAACTCTTTTATTACTATTATTACTACTATTATTATTATTGTTATTATGACTATCCCAGATGTCAGAACGTTTGTCTCCTGACTCGTACGAGAACGTCCCGAGCCCTCGGTCATATCAGCGGTGCGCGTAGTTAATAATAAACCCGTCCTCTATCTTCCTCCTGCTGAAATGACAGAATATTTAAAGCGGTAGTCGGTGATTGCGGCGTTGCTGATTCAGCACTCTGCGCCCACGGGACTCCGGGAGAGAGAGCGAGCGCTGGAAGCCAAAGTGTCGCTATCAGACTCGGAAGCGAACACCCACTGCACGCTCATCCAGCTCGCAGAACACGTCCGTCTCAGCGCATCATCCAGCACCTCTTCCACTTCTGGATATTTTAGTGCACTAAACGCAACTTTTTCCACAACACCACGTCCTGAACTGCTTTCTTTTTCTTTTCCACTCATCCTACAGCAGTCCGCAGACGTCAGGTCTGATCTCCACCTGCCTCCGGTGCATCGGCCTCCTCTCTTTTCCCAGAACTCTAATTGACACGGATATTTGTCAGACTTTCCTTTAAGGAAAAATACAATTGTATGTTTATAATAAAGCACGGACTAGTAAATAGCGCTGACATTTTCGAAAAAAAAAAAAAAGAAAAAGAAATTGGACGAGGTTAAAGGAGTTTCACTTGGATAATTCTTACATTTTAAAAAAAGTGCTCCAGATTTAATGGGAACAAAAAAGAACCTTTGACTGAACTCGAGACGACGTGGCTTTCTCTGCGACCGTGCCTTTTTAACCCGCTGCTCTTGCACCAATAGGGGGCAGTGTAACGCACTCGGATAAACGCGCTATCCACCCAGTTCCGCTTTACCTCTGACACTGGAGACTCCTTCCACAGTATATTGCATTGTGTCTTGTTGTCGTGTTGCTCCTGTTTGCACACTTGCATGTGCACTTTAAAACAGTGTTTAATTTATGGGGTCAATTTGTTTTGTCTTAAATAGTCAGCTAATTAGGTGTCCTAGTTAGTTAGTTAGTTTCTGTTTCTAGAGGAATGACGATTCATGACACTGTGTACTGAACTGTATTTGGTTGACAAGACAAGAAAATGACAAGGAAAGACTAATTAATGACGACTTGATTTGAAAAACGTTTAACAAACGTCTCCATATATGGATCATCGTGAATTTATTACTAATCAACAAGCACTTTAATATAAACCTGACTACAAAATAATACATATTTATAATAACCCAAGACAGAACAGATTCTGTATGTAGATGTCAGATCACAAGCATGAATGAACCGATGGATCAGTTACGATAAACAAGGAAGGGTGGAGGAACTCGAGGTCTGAAGGGTAATGCGGCTCGATTAAAAAAAATAATAAAAATGTTTAAAAAAGGGACAAAAATGAATATTAATTTAAAAGCTTTGATGTCAGACTCTGATCTTTGGTGCATCAAAGGAAAAATGCGTCTCTAAACAAATCGCCTGGCTTTATTCTCTCAAACAGGCGAAGAGCGCGGGCCAGGACACGAACAGCATGAATTTGTGTTGGACACAGCATCCGACTGTGGGGTTTTTTTGTTGATTTTTTTTTTGTGTGCATGTTTTCCGTTTGAACAATGAATTTAACCTCCGGAGAACTGAAAGGACGTTCTGGATTAGAACGAGAGCGTTAATGAGAATCGATATTTCACCGCGTTACTGACAGCGGAGACGGCACACTCTGACGTATCTCCGAGCAAAACGTTTCATCGTTAACCATAAAAATCTGCAGACCAGAGGAGGGAGAAAAAAAAAAAAAAAAGAAAAATCATTTCAGATGGCTGGGATTTAATTTCCTAAACGTCTCTCGTTGCAGCTGCTTGCTAATTGAGACGTTAAAAGCCTGGAAGTGACCCAGACGTGATCAGTATTCATCCCGGAGCTGAACGTGATCTCGTGCCTGTTTTATTTAGATTTGTGTTGCAGAGACGCGGACGCAGCGTCTTCACGTGACTGTACGCAGCCCGAGCGTGTAATTATCTACTGGACGGAGCCGGAACGTCCCCAGTGAGACTGGACATGTCGTGGACGAATAACCATACGGGTCTCGGCTTCAGGCCGCGTCCCGACAGCGGGATGAGTACCAGACCGTACCGTACCACCGTCCTCCTGTAATTATATCATAGTACATCATAGTATAAATACATACGCACGTCTGTACAGTGAAACAGACACGAAAGTACAAAAGACCAAAACCTGTACTTTAGTCTGCGGCCGGTTTTCTATGATTTTATTATAGAAGCGTTCGTCTGAACAGGAAGCCGGGTTGCCAGGTCTTCGTCCTAAGAGCCGTTTATTAAAATCGCCGATCAGGATGATTAAATTACAAGCTTCGTCCCGACCCGATGGCGAGCAGGAGGTTAAATTTAAAACGAGAAGACCGTTAAATACGCTCGAGACGTAAATGTTCCACCGCAAATAACATACTGTACTGCTCTGAATCCGCTGAAGATTAAAGCTCACAGAGTCGCCGTAACGAGGTCACGTCTGGTTTTACACCACAGCGCCGATGGATCCTCAGAGTCTGATTGGCCGGGGGGGGGGGGGGGGATTAATACCCCCCTGCGCCCCCCCCCCCACCAAGACCCCACTGCAGCAGCTCTCACCTTCAGTAACGTCTCGTCCAGACTGAGTTTATTTAACACTCAAGGAAGGAGTCTCCAGTTTCAGCCAGTTTTTGTGGTTTTTTTACGCGATATGACTCCAGGATTCATAAAGTTTTATCTTATTTTATCTTATTAACTTTAATTACTTTACGATGTGATATTATAGAAAAATAATCTGCATCACACAAACATGACGTTTGATTGTTTTCCTGAGACAGCTTGCATTTTTATTTTATTAAAAAGCCATTTTAAACACACACACACACACACACACACTCCATCTCATATAGTCTGTATTACTACAGGCATTGTCATTAATGAGAAATACCCGTAAGTGCAAAAGTTTGTACACCCCTATACAAACTGTCCTTTCCATGAAATCGAGATGATAAAAAATGGGAACATCGCGATACTAAATGATTTTTAAAGTTAGCGCGCCTCTTAATAAATGTGATGCAGCGTTGTCCACGTCCTGTAGGTCCAGGTTTAACCTTCATGGCCGTCTCCAGTCTCAGGACCTGACACGGGGCGGCGTATAAACGATGGACGACGCCTCGTTCGACTGCAGGGACGCGTACGAGTGTGTCAGGTGTTTCCATGGCAACGTGTTTGATGAGCTTAGTGACAGTTTGGCAAACCTCCAGCATGCATTTGTGGGAAAAATATGGACCTGGGAACTGTGTGTGTGTGTGTGTGTGTGTGTGTGTGATAGGTAGAGATAGCAGTGTGTGAGCCTCAGTAGCTCTCAGGGTCCACAGCCTCTCTCTCTCTCTCTCTCTCTCGTCTGGCATCAGCACCATCCGGACCCCTCGAGACCATTTAGCCAGTGCAGGACGATCCATCAGACGAGCAAATCCTCCACACACCCTCCAGAGAGAGACAGAGAGAGGGAGAAAGTAGGAAAGAGAGGCAGCAAGAAGGAAGAGAGGGAGACGCCGAGGCCACCGCAATAACGACTTTAATTACACTAACGAGGCTGGGATTTTTGTACTTTTTTGTGGAAAGCATTTCAGCCGTGCTATAAAACTGCATGAAAACACTTTGCGGACGAGCCGACCGCAGACGCAGACGCTTCCTGACGCACGGTTTAGCGAGAGAGACTTAGCGACGAGTGAGGTTTTTCCATTTATTTATTTATTCTTTACATTTTACATGAGAAGTGTCTCTCTAACGAGCGGTAAGCGATACTTCAACACGAGGAATAAGCGGTTAGGGGACGATCTGTGAGAAAAATAACATCTCCTCGGCTAATTACGGCCATTTGTTCGCCTCGTTCTATTAACTGTGCGATGGATAAGAAGGAGGAGGAGGAGGAGGAGGAGGAGACGCGCGGCTGTCTTCCTGATTTGGCAGCGTTTCAATCGCCATTACTCCGCGCCGCGTCTCGATGGAGTCTTTCCAGCTCGCTCGAGATCATCAGGGAGGCTCTTAGAGTCACTCAAACACCACTCTGTGTGCCTTCATGAGCAAGTGTGTGTGTGTGTGTGTGTGTGTGTGTGTACGTGTGTTTGGGATAAAAATCACTTTCATAATTGATTGCTTAACACCGATGCCGCGCGGTGAAGGTACAGCTCAGATCGGCGACTCTGTCGATACTTAGCTCTTAGCGCATATTTAAGTGAGCGAGAGCGAGAGCGAGCGCGCGCGGCGGAAACAGCGACTGCATTAATCGATCCGTTCTCTGTTCATCGTTACTAAAAAACAGAATAAATCAACATCAGCCGGACGTTTTTTATGATTAAGGGATTTTTTACAGCAGGTGGTGAAGCGGCAACCCGTACGATTAATAAAATAACTCGCGGTAACTCCAGGTTTAAAATGTCTGACGAGGGGCTGCGATCATCTGAAAAATAATAATAATAATAATAAAACGTTTTATACACACTGTTTAATTCCTCGTACTCGTGTTTGATCCGACACGCTGGTAAACATCTGGATGAAATACAGAGGTTTCACTGCCTCTGCATCTAGATGATCTAATCCACCTCCAGGGTCTGACTGGGTGGTTTTGTGGCACAACGTAGAGACAGGTCAGTTTTCATTCACTATAATTAAAAATATATACTTTAAAATATTTATTTCTATTATTTAAAGATGTGCTGGTTAGCACCGTGACCTCGTACCTCAAGGGTCCGGGTTCGATTCCCGCCTTGGTGTGTTTCCTCCGTGTACTCCGGTTTCTCCCACAGTCCAAAGACATGCAGATTTGACTAATTGGTGATCCCGAATTGCCTGTAGTGTGTCAGTGGGTGTGTCCATGTGTGGGCGTGTCTCATGTGACTGATTGACACCCCGTCCAGGCTACACCTGGGACAGGCTCCAACTCAGGCTTAAGCTCCACATCAGAGAACATTACTGCACTTTAGTAGCAATACAAACATTTTTGACAGGTTGTTGACATTTTTTTTTTATTATTTAGAAATGAAACTTTTGATCCACTGAAGATTATCAGAAAATCCAGGAATATTTCTAGCCCCGCCCACGTTCCCTCATGCGGCTTTTCCCTGAGCCCCGTACGAAGAGGAACGAAATGTAATTAACCTCCGTGCGCTACGACTCACTCGGCCCTGACAGCGACGCCCTGACGTGACGGACGGGTGACGGATCCGTTGTCTGGTCCACATACGCTGATAAAACCTGCTGCGGCGCGCCGAGCAGCCACACCGGGGCACGGAGTAAACATCTCCATCAGGACCGCATTAGGGCGAAATGGCCTGGAAGCCCGTGGGATTGTGGGGATTACTCCAGGGATTTAGAAAAGGGGAAATTGTGTTTTTCTTTCTCCGCAGGCCTGGAAGTCTGGACGTTCCTCCGAACGCATTCTGTTCCTAATCTGCACCGTTTTCTCGGTTTTAGTCGCGGTTCATTTTCATCTGGCTCTTATTTACTTGTTCAAAGCATCGGAGCAGGCGTTAGCGCTTCTTTAGCGTGTTGCTGTCATTGCTAATTATACCGAGCGACATGACTGAACGCCTTACGCTCTCACAAAGTCTCCGAGGGTTTTATCCGGGATCCTCTCGCCTCACAGGAGGTCTGACTCTACACTCGACGAAACTAACCTAAACTGCCCCTAGATCAAGGGAACGAGTGTGTCCCTGGTGCCTTCACAGTGATACGCAAATCATGTTCCCTTCACGCTTCACCCCGTGTTCCTGGGACAGACGACTCTAACATGCTGCGTGCTTTACGTTTTATTTAACTTGAAAGACTTTAAAGAGAAATACTTTTTTTTTTTGCTTGAGAGACAGAATTTGTCCGCGGCTAACAGGCAAAGGGGACGTGTTAGCAGAACCTGATCCCAGTCTGAAGGACATGCAGGGCCCCAGTAGGAATTCTCACTGTATTGCCAACTATTCATAGTATTCTCTCTCTCTCTCTCTCTCTCTCTGAAGTTTGAAGCAGTCAGGTGATTACCGCTGAGAAGGGGCTCCCATTTCAATCTTTTCCAGGTCACATGATTCCCAAATCCCGGCAGGCACCCTCTGGAACAAGGCCCTTTCCACTCACACACTCTTAATATAATCACCACTATTTTTATCATCACACACACACACACACATACACACACATATCAGCAGAATCGATTTTGTCAGAATCGGGGCGTCTATGGGCGCGTTTCGAGGACCCCAAAAATAACAGAACGCACGTTTGTTCTACGGTATTATTACACACATTCCATGCTAATATCTATAAATATAAACGATTATTCGGTGTAAAATGTTAGCCTGATGTCACCCCATAACCGCGGGGGGGGGGGGCGTGCTAACTTGCTAGCTAACTAGCGCACTTGAGATGGACTTCGCTATCAGAGTCTCGCTCGCTACCTACAGTACCTCGTCACTTGTTCACCAATTTATTTATCGTTATGAAATATTTAGTCACCATGGCAACCATCACAAACCCTTTCAGCTAAGTTTAAAGGTTCGTAGACACCATGTAACTGAGTACTGAAGGACAGAAGAAATCAGTATTAAAAGGTTTTGATCAGGGAAGAAAGGTCAAACGGTTAAGGCTGTGGGTTACTGGGTCTCTGCTCAGAAGGTCATGGGTTCAAGCCCCAGCACCTCCAAGTTGCCACCCTTGAGCAAGGTGTCATAATGTCTGCTTAAATCTCCTGGTTTTACACCTTTGCTGAGCTCTGAGCTTTCTCTCTCTTCATCATACACACACACACACACACACACACACACACGCGCGCGGTTAGCAGGACAAACTGAGCGCGATCTGTGTGAGTGATTGATGCTCGGTGATAAACAGAGACAGAGAGAAAGAGTCCGAGAACAAATGAAGAGCGACGTGAGAGAAGTGAGATCAATTAAAGAAGAGCTCCAGCGCGCGCCCGGTGCTCGCGCGCGCGCGTCACGTCGACACGCCGGACAACGGGGCGTAATTACGGCACAGAAACACACTGCGTTCACACACGCCGCGCGGCGTTTACTCGATGGACGTAGATAATAATTTTACTTGTCAGAGCTTATAAAGCATTGAAGAGCAGAGAACGATTAATCCTTCTGTGAGAGTTTCCTCCTCCATAAACCTGATTCAGCTATTTAATTAAATCCAGCCACGCCCACACCTTACTCATGGCCACGCCCACACCTTACTCATGGCCACGCCCACACCTCACTCATGGCCACGCCCACTCCTGACGGGCGTCCTCAGGATCTGAACGATGATTTTTAACTTTTATACAAATGCCTGCAATCAGGTAGGTTTGACTTCGGAATGTTGTTCATACGCATATTATATGAGTTAAGCTCCGCCCTGCTCGCACATGCTGGCAGTACGTTTTCAAACCACACACACACACACACACACACACACGCGCTAATGGGTGTTTACACATGGATTGTTTTTGTTTTCAATATATATCGAATTTTAAGACGGGTGATGTAAAGACTTTGCTTATCATGCAAATTAGTTTAAAAATCTAAGTGGGCGGAGTTAAGAGTTTCTTTAAGCTTTTTTTGTCATAAAGCACAAAGCAGTGGATCATGGGAAAATTAACAATGTTCAGGTTGTGATATGATCTCTCACTAGTTAGGAGTCTGGAAATTGCTTCCAACGGTAATTGTTCATCAGTTAAACCACACCCCCTTTTCTACAGTGACATCACAGAGGAAAGAGTGACACATGTCTAACGCTACGATCATTTTTGGGAGATTTGCTAGGAAAGGAAATGAGAAAGAGAGGGAAAGAGGGAGAGAAATCTTGATGTGTGTGTGTGTGCGCGCGTGTGTGTGTGTGTGTGTGCGAGTGTGTGTGTGTGTATGTGTGTGCATGTACCCAGTGCCTGGGTCGTGGTGCTAAAAAACGAGCCGTCCAGTTAGCGTCAAAGATTATTTTCTTATGCCATCTCTGACGGAGCAGCAACACAAACCCCATTCATATGGCACATGGCAGACCGCTGCACTGTCTCATACACACACACGCACACACACACACGCGCACACACACTATCCAACCGCCGGCTCCACACTTCACACTGGCTGCATTGAGCTTCATTACACAGCGTCTTTATTCATACTTCATCCCAAACACACACACACACACACACACACACACCAAACTCTGGCTCTCAGTAACCTTTTCCAGCTAGTTAAACGCTCCCATAAACGTGTTTTCGGTCTGAACAGACACACCCTGCTGACAATCAACTACACACGACATGCAGCACGCGGAGGCGGAGCCATGCGGCATAAAAGCGGCGCATCGTAAACAATAAACACGTAAACAACTCATTTAAAATCACACATGATTAAATACTTACAAAACATCGCATTTTGCTGAAAAAAAAACGATAACATGAATAATAATAAAAAGCCTAATAAGTGACATTTAAGTTAATGCGCTAATTTGAATACGTTATCGTCTCCATAGTAACGGCTCATTCACAGAGAGTCGAACAGCGGGAGCCTAAAATTAATAGTAGTTAAGATGAATAAATTAAAGACAAAAACAAAGGTTTTGTACGGAGTCTCCAGTGTTTAATTCATCCAGCGGTTAGTCTGACCAATCAGAATCAAGAACTCAACTAGAAACGTTACAATATCGTCGTGACGATGATGATGATGAAAACAGGTGAATGAGGATCAGACGTCTGACTCGCTCGGACCAGACTGTGATGAGAAGGTCAGACGTCTCCGATAGAGTCACAGTGAACGAACGAGATCCAACAGGACGGCAATCAGAGGCGACGTCTGATCTCCGACTCGTCACTAATTCAGGAATAATAGGGTTTTGTTCCAAAGTAATAAGCGACGTGTCCGTTATCTGTTCCAAAGCAAACAGAGCTGAGCGCGCTGATGAGGAAATGATTAGAAATATAAATCAGACAGGGCAGGAAGGATGGCGCCGAACAAACACACACACACCCCGCGCTACACACACCCCGCGCTACACACATCCAGCAACACCATCACATCACCACACCTAGTGGATTTTCTACCAGACACCGCATACAGGTCGAGCGCCACGCCCGGCCGAAACTCACGTCTACAGTCTGATCCCAGACGAGACACGACATCACTGTCTGAACCTGCTCTCAAGACGAGAGTCTTACTTACTACAAGAATCAAGCAAACAAATAAAGTTTGCAGCTGTTATTAAAAGTGTTTTTATTGCATGTTGTTTTTAAAAATACAACTAAAAAGCATTTGCAGCAGGGTGGCACGATTTGATCAAAAATATCACATTGCAATTATTTTTAAACAGTTTACAAGGTCGATTTAAACCGCAATATGTAGCTATTAAATGCACCAATATTTACCAATGTAAAAAAAACTAATATTTAAATTATTAATATATTAGCTGAAATAACTTCCAGCCTTTTGTGAATAAACAATCATACGGTTCGGTTTCGCAATTACGATTTTTGTGTAGTTAATTGTGTGGCTCTAATTTGTAGGTATAATTTTAGAAAGTTAACAAAAATAGATTGTAAAAATACAAAAGAAATAAATAAAAAATAAAGAACTTATAAAGAAAGAAAGAAAGAAAGAAAGAAAAAGAAAAAAGAAAAGGTAAGAAAAAAGAAACTAATATAATTTGAATCTGTAGACAACTTGTTTTAAATTATTTTTGTTTAACTAAACAATAATCTATACTATATGTCAGTATAGTTAATAAACTATACTAAAGTTTAGCAATTGTATTTAAAATTAATTAAAAAAATTAAAATTAAAAAGAGTTGTTTACTATTAAAAAAAATATTGATTGAACAAACAAACAAACAAGTTTTGGCATGGTTATTAAAAAAAGTTACCAATTATTTTTAGTTTCTTTATTTATATAAAAATGTTAAATAGTTTGTACATTTCATATTTAAACCAGTCCTATAAACAGATCGTGTGCAGTAACAAAGCGAGCGTTGTGTATCTGACGGAGTGTGTTGTGAAGAGAGCGATCAGGGTGCAGACGTTGTTACTGTACTGCACATCACTGACACGACCTACGCTTAATGCCGGTGTTTGTGAAAGGTGATAAGGGAAAACACAAACAAAACGACGGCGCTGATGGACCGGGGCGCTCGAGCGTGACTGACAGCTGGGCGGGCTCAAGGCTTTTCCATGAAGCCGCCGGGAAAAAACACACAACAGCCTCGCACTCGGTGTCCTCGCGATACACAATAAACACAGCACGTGTCCATGCTCACTCACACACACACACACACACACACACCCTGAAAATGATTGTGGATAAACAGAACGAGCGTTCCAGTCGAGGTCAGCTCATTAGCAGAGCGCATCATGGAAACGTCGGCGATAACCATCAGCACGACGCGGAGAAGCTAATCGATAGATGGCGGCTGGAGCGCTTACGCGACAGCTGGGGAGGGACATGAAAGAGCTCGCTTGTGTCTTCAGAGGTCTCGCAAGCAGGACATGTTTCCTTTACAAAACAAAACCCCACACTCTCCTCGGAGGAGGCCCAGGGGTCCAGCAAATTAAAAACAAAACACACACACACAGCATCAGTGTTCTCAAGGCCACG
Source organism: Clarias platycephalus (assembly GCA_030068275.1). Classification (NCBI taxonomy): domain Eukaryota; kingdom Metazoa; phylum Chordata; class Actinopteri; order Siluriformes; family Clariidae; genus Clarias; species Clarias platycephalus. The sequence continues at coordinate 25,760,210 of JAQQZT010000008.1, read as the reverse complement.
TGTACATCTAACGCCGCTCCAGATCTCACGTGGAACGGAGGAAGCGTTAATGAGGCGCCGCCCCGCTGAGAGCCGAGCGCTACGGCACCATGTGGAACCGATCGTCAGGTTCTCACTCGGCTCGCATCACGCTCCGCCCTCGCCTGAGCCGCGGCCACACGCTACAGGCAGCAAGGTTCAACACTCGGCCCGCTTTACGTTTATCTGCAATCGAGCATCAAGAATCTGTTCATCTGAAGAAACACTGTGGACTTAAAACAAACAAACAAACAAACAAACAAACAAACACCCAACAGCCTGATCACAATCCAATCTTTCATTCACTCAGTCCTTCATTCCAGTTTAAACCAGTTTGTAACAAAAGGTGAAAAAACTAACCACGCCCCTGGCCCCGCCCTTAATCCTAACCTTGATTAACCGTAATCAAAACAGGTTGAAGTTTTATTTTAAAATTAGCAAGAAAATGCAAAATTTTTGTGATTTATTTATATCACCAGCAGTCGCGTGAAGCAAAACTAATAAAGAAGAGATTTCATTCTGAGGTTGGAGAGGACGCGGCAAAATATAGCACACAGTCGTGCTAGCAAAGACTCGCACAGCCAGGTGTGTGTGTGTGTGTGTGTGTGAGTTCCGTCTCCCTGGAGCGTTCCTGTCTCTGAGCCACCGGCTCCGTCACTGCACACGAGTCAGCGGCGAGATAACGAGCTAATTCTCATCTACAAACAAAGCGACTACACGAGCAGCAATTATCAACAATATTTAACGCTCATTTGCATAAGAGTTTACATCACTCAGGAGTAAAAGAAATATCCACAAATGATACGTTGGAGACTCTCAGGTCACGTCTCAAAGTGTTACACCGAATTAAATTTCTGAAGGGTTTCAAATGTGAAGTGGGTCTATTACAGACATACAGTATGTGCTAAAAGACATGGGCAACAAAACAAACAAACAAAGAGTGTACAAGGAGTGTATTAGCAGAGTTAGCATTAGCTTGTAGTGATAAGGTGGAACGATCTGAGTAAATAAAAATCACTGTGATCATTTTGACGCGTATTGCGATTGTGGTTTAAATGGTGATCTGTATAAACTAATAAACAAATCGTTTAGTATTCAGTTGTATTTAACGAGTCTAACAACAAATAACGTCTCACATGATCTCATTAAGACAATGTTTGCTGATATTTATTTATCAACTCTGATGATAAATCTCAATAATTATACACATACTTAAAGTCCCGACTGTGTGTGTATAACCTGTAATAATCTCCAGCCTTTTGTGATTAAATAATGGCGCCGGTCCGTAATGCGATTTCCACTGTTGCGAGATTGATTGTGCAGCAATAATTTGTAGGTATAATTTTTTTTAAATTAACAAAAAGAGTTTGTAACATTCAAACATATATATATATATTTTTTTACTGTTAGTAAATAAAAACTTTAAACTTTGTAATAGTTGTTTTGTAACTGTTATTTTAAAAGAAATTATGACGAATGATTGATTGAATGTGATCGATTGTGCCATTGTAATTGTAACTTTAGTTCTGAAATGCAGATATTTAAGTAATAAACCGCTAAGTGTCGTGCTTATGTAGGAATTTCACCAGTGACGTGGTGGTTTAATGAATTGGAGACGCTGCTCCCACCCTGAGGTTGATTATTTTCCTATAACAGCACACCCCCCTGTGAGTTTTATTTACTTTTACCTAGACGACACTTGGTCGTACTTTATATCCATTTAACATCTACTGTATAAAACAAGTTACTTTACCCCTGACTGACACTGGAGACTCCTTCCATCCATAATAAAAGTTGCCTAAATCATCTTCTCACAGACGTGCACACGGCTATTAAAATAAAAGTCTAAAGTTCTTTACCTACTGAAACTAGCCAGTGTTCGAATCCTAAGAGTAACATTCTCAAAAGGATCTTTCTTTTCCTCCTCAGGACACACACACACACACACACACACACACACACCTTCCCTGTTGGTTCCACGCTGACTAACGTGTTTAAACTGAGTAACATTCTCAGACTGAAGGGTTAAAGTGTCTCAGTGGATCGATACGCGGTCAGACGAGGGATCTGTTCGGTCTCTGTAGTGGATTTGTTCGAAGAGAACGGTCTGTTATGAGCAGCGAGTGTGGAGCAATCGGCCTGGGCGTGTGCTCTTAGCCATTTTAAAACCCTGTTTAGGAAATACCAGTAAAACCATCGCTGCCAGCGGAGTATAATCCGTGTCTTTACCAGCGGCAGCCTGGCACACACACTCACTCACACACACACACACACACACCATGTGTTAGTAGGAACCCAGGGCCAATTTTAGCCAGATGTGCAGGATTTCTTCTCTCTGCAGTCGAGCGTCTGTCAGGTCGCAGTCTAACCGGTAATATCCGGCTCCGTCTATAAAGGACTGAGAACATACGTGAGGGGAGAACCTACTGAGATCTTCAGAACTCAAAAAGGTCACCGATGTGGAAACTGCGAAACACACTGGAAACTGCGTGTCTAACAAAAGAGCAGCTTGGACAGAAGAAGAGCACGAGGGACATGACGGAAAATTTCTAAATGTTGCTCTGATGGATTCCCATTCACACTTTCATTTCCCATAAAAATACAGGAATTAATAATAATAATAATAATAATAATGAATAAATAAATAAACTGCTACTTTCGTTTCCTTTGTTGCAAAATGCGATTTCTTTTCTGTTCATGTTTTAACGCGGACGTGCGACCTTCGTCACCGAAATTAGGAAATTCCCCCAAGACGTGCCGCAAGGTCGGATCTTCACACGAGTCGGCGTCCTCCTCTAACTCGGTCGTCCTCAAAGCAGCGCGGCAGGAAAACCCGTCAGTCACACAGGCTGAGCGAACTTCCCCTCGGTGTACGCTCAAATGAGGAACTTCCACATTTGGTTCAGGGAACGCACACGACCTAAAAAAAGCAAGCGGGACAAGCCCGAGATGTCGTGTCTTTATAAATAAGGTGACTCGGTGGAATTTCTCTGAGCTGAAAGTACAGCAGAGCGAGGCCGGGGCGCTGGTGACAAACAGGCGAGGACGATCAAAAGGAAGTCTGAGACACCGCCTGTCTTCTGCCGTCGTCCCCCGAATGCGGCCGACGCATCGAGTCTGAGATTCCGACCACAACAAAGGGAGAACGTGGAGAACACTGGCGTCAGGAGGACCTGCCACGTTCCCACTACGGATCTGTGAAGATCAGCGTTAAAACCAGCGTCTTTTCCAAACTTCCAATCTAGCTGTTAAACTTCTGACACTAAGTACCCGTAACTGAGCAAAAACACTTTGCTGAAGGATTTAACACTGATCCTAAAACAAAGAATCCTTTAGGGTGCTCGATGAAACTGGATTGTTGTTTTATTTTGTTTCTAAATGCAACATGGATGATGTGCTGAAACTTTTTTTAATATCTAATCTTTAAACATACTGCTAAGGTTAAAGTTTTTAAACAAAGTTTTAAAAGACCTATGAAGAGACTGTCCTTTTATTAAACACAGCAAAAATGAAATGCTTTAAAGCCAAACAGATTAAATTTCAACATTAAAGAGAAGAATGAAGACGGCAACTTGGCTGATATCGTCGTTGATAAAGCGGTTCTGCTTCATGACATCATTAAAAGAGTTCATCATTAAAAACAATCCTTGTGACATCACTCACAACAAAATTGAATGCCTATTTAAATAACCAGAACTGGTCTTAGCATCGATCTAAGAGGAATTCCCGAAATCTGTTAATCTGTTGACCTTTGTGAGAGATTTTTTTGGCAAGTAGGTACTTTTTTTTTTTTTATGTTTAATCTGTTACCTCAAAGGATTGTTTAATTTATTTCTCCTGAAATACATTACAGTGCAAAAATTTTCACCCCCCCATTTATTCATGTTAAATTCAACTAAAGAAAATAAGAACAAACGGGCTGCAAAGTACCTAAAGATACAATTTAAAAACAGGTTGTTTATGTAACACCCTCAGCAGCGACCTCATTTCCCCTCTCGTCTGTTCCAGCCACTCAGCATCAGCAGTATACTAATCACCGACATGCTCATCTTTCATCATCTGCATCTGTTTCTCACTGGTTCAGGCCTTAAGTTAGATGATTTTTTTATGCTTTAATGATTCATAGGAAGAACAAAAAAAAAACATTCCTCTGAAACTGCTCAGGTACAGGGACTGGACTGAATATGAGAGACAAAAATGTCCTTCATTAAGCCTGGAGAACTACAGTGTTCCTCAAGACTCCACTAAACATACAAGAAGGTCTGGAGCTTTGGAAATAAAATAATGATGAACAGTTAAAGAAAAAGAACAAAATGCATCCTCATTCTCTAGGTGAGTTTCTCTTAGAGGCAACAAACACATTCATTTCCCCTGAAGTTATATTTAATTTCCAACAACAGCGCTTCTGAATCTTGTTGTTTTCTAATTCCTGGACTCCTGCGTGATGAAGGGGATTGTGGGAGCTGTGATGGATCCGCGCTCTAATCCTCCTTCTTCTCCAAGCTCTTCCAAAGGAAAATGGAAACTAATTCCAGCTCCTGGTCTATAAGCTTCTGTTTTTACAAGAACAAGAAACTCGGCAGAGGTGACAGGAGGAAGAGAGAGAGAGAGACAGGGAGAGAGAGAGACAGGGAGAGTCAGGGGAGCGTATTACAGCCTGTCATGGATGAGAAGAAGGAAAGGTCAGCGAGCTCCGAGGTCGTTCTGAGCCGAACGCTTTCAGATTTCAACTTTCAAACTACAAGAAATCAGGCACAGAGTAGCGCTAGCGACTTTCACTAAATATTGTATTGAGTAATTAGCATGACGAGACGTCAACAAGCAGCTACTGAGGCAGAATAGGACGCGTTACACGCAGGGATCGCGTAACCAATGCGCAAAAATCCAAACACACACCACAGTAGCAATGTCTCTCACACACACACAGATTCTCAGTATATTATTCTACTGCAGTCCGTCACTTTATTTAACAACAAACCCCGACTCAGACGAGCGATAACTCTTCGACTCTTTCCTGAAGTGTTTTATTCCCCTGTCACCGCGGCGGTTTGTCCATTACAGATTGAATTAATTAAAGAGCAAGACATCACAAACAAGCTTTTCATCCAGTTTCGTTCTTTTACTGAGAAACCGCAAAGAAGCGTAACTCGTCTGTCCTGAAGCAGTCGGAAAAATGTACAGCTTCTTCCACCGACACTGGAGACTCCTTACGTGTACGTTAAGAAAACCTACAGAAAGCTGTTTCCGTTCAATAAGTTAAATATCAGCGGCGCGAGAGAGACAGGGAGAGAAAGAGACAGGGAGAGTCAGGGGAGCGTATTACATACCTGCACCATGAACATTACCGAGAATTAGTTTTTGTTTAACATATGTATTGTATGTTTGCATTTGAGACGGTAATATAATGCAGTTCCTCTATAATCCTATAGGTGGTGCTCTCTGAACTATTCAGCATCTACGTTTGTTTAGGATTGTAACAAAACCTGAATACAGAACTAGGATATTTATAAAATCGTGATAGTAACAGAATCACTCCTGTTTATCCTGATGATTACGGTATCGGGCGTCACCTGGTGATTCCCCTCTCTTATAGAAACAATAACGTATTAGAACACGTACTGTATGTCTGAGGAGATACACACACGTGATTGTGTATTTATGATCTACTCAGACTGATTTTATTTCCTTACAGATGAACATGCTATAAAGAGTACTGAGACAGTAGAGACAGTACTCTTATTGGTTCTTGAGTTTTCGGACAAACAGAAGCCAGAATTTAATATCGCTCTGATTTCCTGAACAACTTGTTCAGTCTAAACGATTTTTTTTTCCTGCGCTGTAGCGTCTGAGTTTACACAGCGATCCTGAATGAACTCCTTGAGCTCTAAAACAGTGAAGACATTGAGTGAAACATTTTGTAACACCAAACAACTGGGCGTCCTGTTGCGCCGAATATCAGCGTTTACACTCAAGAGGGTCTGTCTGTCTCTGTCTGTCTGTCTCTGTCTGTCTGTCTCTCTCTCTCTCTGTCTGTCTCTGTCTCTCTCTGTCTCTCTCTCTGTCTGTCTCTCTCTCTCTCTCTCTGTCTGTCTGTCTGTCTCTCTCTCTCTCTCTGTCTCTCTCTCTCTGTGTCTGTCTCTCTCTCTCTCTGTCTGTCTCTCTCTCTCTCTTTCTCTCTCCCCCTCTCTCTGTCTGTCTGTCTGTCTCTCTCTCTCTCTGTCTCTTTCCAAGCCTGAGTTTAGTCTAATTATCACAAATGGCACAAAAACATCACAAACCTGCAACAGTTCCATAGGGACACGCCAGGAGGTGAGACATTTAAGTTGTTTTTATTTTCTCACCGGAAAAACACCCGAGTGATTCTGGCACGACAGGAAATCCTGCGGAGACACGACACTGCCGGCGCTCTCTCTCCATACTCATTCTTAATTTTTCTTCTCACCTCTAATGCACAGCCGGTCTCAACAAGGGTTAACAGCGATGATATTGTTCTTTTTTACTATTATTTATTGTCCAGTCTGTCATCACCTGCACGTCCTCCTGACATTTCCACTGTATATATATTTTTTACGATCTCTGATAATGGACGTCATCTCCACTTTCGTTCATCCGTCACAGTACACCACGTTCGTAACATAGTACATGTTAATTAGCGCTGGTAATTACGCAATGTTTCGCTCTTACGATGCCTGAATGTCACCTCAGTCACATCGGGAGACGTTCAATCATCAAACACGGAAAAACGACGCCACGCCGTCTTGTGCGGAGACAAACGCACTGTATAAATACAAAAAAATAGAAATCAATACTTAATTAGAAATCTGATAAAGTTATTAAACTCAAGATGTGAAGATTCCTGAAGTGTAGAGCGCGACGATACGACGATATAACAGCACTATCGTGATCAATTACATCTACAATTTTCCTTTTAATGCATTTTCCCCCCAAAGTAACAACTACAACCTCGGCTGATTTCATCTTTTTTATTATTTTTTTTAAAGATGACTAAAAATATTTTCTTAATATAAAATTTTTCTTTTTTTTTTTTTTACATAATTTAATTTTCATTAATCGTTTCTCCATTCTTACGCTTAAAGACCACTCGAAGAACCATTATCTCAAGCAGTGTGTGTATTAACCGGGTACGTACTGTATGTGGCACACGAACCTGTCAGGATCCCTTTGCTTTTAATTGTTTTCTTCTAATCAAAAAGGGTTCTGCTTGGATTGGGACCCTTCTACATAGAACCCTTAAGGGTTCCTCTACACTCTTATCCAGTTACTGCATACAGTTTTACCAACAAAAAAACGCTTCACTGGATAATTGAGGGTTATAGCCGTGTTATAAGAGTTTTACAATCAGACAGGGTTCTAATCCAAGCAATACCGTTTAACTGTACAACGAATGGGTTATGAACCCATTTTGTTTAAGAACAAAATACAATAAAATTAAGTATCAATTTTCTAAATGTGTCAGTATTAACAGGATCGTGG
>JAQQZT010000008.1:25745198-25750198 GCA_030068275.1 Clarias platycephalus | reverse complement strand
GAATTCTAGCTTTACCTCTGACTGTAAAATCTCTGATACTGGAGACTCATTCCATACATGTTACGTTTGCAGGAAATTTAATCATATCAGTTTTGTACACATACTTGTGCACAAGCGCTTTAATATAAATTGTGTTGCCTCATTACTGTCAGAGCTGATGTTAAATATAATGCATTAACACCTTTTGACCTCTATCACATTCAAATACATTGAGGTTTGAAGTCTTGTGTCGCTTTTGCATGTTAATATTATGTTCCTGCAAATTAAGTGTGCAAATGTAATTAATTCTGTTTTATTCTACTTAATTCTGTTCAATATACTATTTTTATGATTTACCGTTATTTATTTGTTTATTTATTCATTTTGTTCGACTTATATATGTGACTCGACTGGACATTCTGTCCTTAATTTAAATATGCTGATTATGATAATAAATGTTTTAAGTATCATTGCAGTATTGCAATCTGGCAACCCTGGTTTGGAGGTGGAGCGAGAGAGAGCGTGAGAGAGAGAGAGAGAGCGAGCGAGCGAGCGCTCGTGCATGTAAATAAGAGCGCGGAGCCCTCACGTGGCCACGCTCGCGCACTGTGTGACGGAATGAAAGGCATTTAACAAATAAACCGTAAACAACAGCAGTAATAAAAACAATAATAAATAAATGTATTGATGAATTCTATAAATCATGGTCATTTTTTTCAGTATTGTGTGAAACTACTATAAATGCGCATAAATTCCATTTGTTTGAACGCGTCCCTTGTTGCTATGGATACCTGCATGAAGGGGCGGGGCTAACAAAGGGGCGGGGTTAACGCGACACCCTGACGTCGCTAATTGCGCCTATTAACTGCGATTTAGTAGCGCTATAAAAGGAAAGGCAAATAAATCTAAATAAAATAAATTCTTTATATTGGTGTAAATCAGCTTTAGATCAAAGTGAAGGTTTATAACGAGGTTTTCTGAAGTTCCTGATTTTATCCAATAGGATGCGTCAAACGAGATCACGTGATGTAGATATGGCTAATTAGCATCACTGTTCTGTTTGAAGATAAAGGTTTCACAAAATAATAATAATAATAATATCAGAAGCAGTTTTTTATTCTAAATGTAAAAGTAAAAAAAACAGAAAGAGAGAGAATAAAATAAGGTTGTGTGTATTGTTCCAACCTTTAGTCAAATTCCTCAGCTGGAAATCTGTACATATTCAAAGCTCGCTAACAAAAGCTAATGATTAATTTCTTCAAGCTGATTATTTTTACCCAGACTTTACACTTACACCTTTAACCTTTAAGAAATAAGACTGGACATTTTTTTTATTAAAAATTATGTTATTCCATTTTGTTTTATGTCCACTGTAATTATGATATTTATAGTCAACCCCCAAATTTCGAGGGGTTTACGTTCCACGAGCACCCACGAATTGTGAAAATCCACGAATTTTGGACGTGGTAAAAAGAATGCTTATAAATGCCTATTTTTATAGTTTAAAACCGAAATATTCTCCTAAAACACTTTAATTTAATTTCAAACTTAATACTCACTCACTCACTCACTCATCTTCTATACCGCTTTATCTTGTATTCAGGGTCGTAGGGACCTGGAGCCTATCCGCAGGGCACACACATACACACACTCCGGGCGAATTGGGAACGCCAATTAGCCTAACCTGCATATCTTTGGACTGTGGGAGAAACCCTCCAAGCACGGGGAGAACATGCACACTCCATGCACACAGAGACGGGAATCGAACCCGGACCCTGGAGGTGCAAGGCGACAGTGCTAACCACTACACCACCGTGCCGCCTCAAACTTAAAACATTACTCTAAAAAAACTAATTTAAAGGTAAACCCGTGTACTGCACAGTACTGTACCGCTGTGTCTCCCACAGTTCCAGAATGTAAATTACAGATGTTACCCCTATATGTACTGTAACTTCTTTGGTATCAGTACTGTAGGGTAAATACGGTAATAATTCATCATCACGAAACATGTTTTCCTCTTAGGTCGCTTTGTGTTCTCTCTACAGTACCAAAAAATTATACAGTATTATATTTTATATGGAAATTTAGCAAAAGTTTTTAAATTATATTGTTCTTAAAAGCTTAGCGTTAAAACGCATGAAAAAATTATATATTGCCACGAAAAAAGTCATAAAAATGTTGCAGAGGATATTTCGTGGTTTTCTGTGAAATTGCAGGGGTTTCCACAAACATTTATAAGTTAGGTTCGAAGGAAAAATCCGTGAACGACTGAGGCTGTGAACTCGACCACGAGGGGAACAACTGTACTTCTTACAGTATATAACTTAGGCCCTTTATTAATCTGCTTGTAGGAATCTAAACATCTTCAAACAGCTCAGGATCGATCAGCAGCCTTATTGTTGGCGTTTGCCATTTTTACAAGCTTTTAAAAGTTTTTTTTATTAGCATGCTGCTTGTTTTTTGCTTTGCGATTTTTTAGCTAGCGATGTGACAATTTGTGCATTTTGAGTGATCAACGTGTGTTGTGTGAAAAAGGGGAAGATTTCCTGATAATGCTTACAAAAAAGATTTGTAAAAATACAAAGAAAATATTTACTTAAAGGCGTTGTTGGCTCACTGGTAGGTTTCGCAGCTGCCATGCAGAAGGCACGGGTTCGACTCCCAACCTGTGACCAAACCCCAGCCACTAGATGCAGTGCCGGTCTCAAGCCTGGATAAAATGGGAGGGTTGCATCAGGAAGGGCATCTGGCGTAAAATATGTGCCAAGTTGTTGTGCGGATCGGACTACCCTCTGTGGCGACCCCTCGGCGGGAGCAGCCCAAAGACCAACAACAAAAGAAATGTTTATGTAATAGTCATCATCAGTTTATAGTAATAATCAGTTTTTGTTTATATTGGTCAGAGAGGTGTGGGCTACCTGAGACGCTATTGGTTGTTGTGGATCTCAGCCACACCCACTTCATGAGTCTAGCAGGACGTAGTTCTGTTTGTATCATTCTTACAGAAGTGTGAACGTGTCTGGATCATCAGTGTAGAGGACGTAGCCGGGGTTAGCGAGGTTTTCTGTTAGTTTTATACGTCTTTTTGATATTTCTGTATTTTTGGTCCGGTTTCCTCCCACAGTCCAAAGATATGCAGGTTAGGCTAATTGGCGTTCCCAAATTGCCCATAGTGTGTGAATGAGTGTGTGTGTGCCCTGCGATGGATTGGCACCCTGTCCAGGGTGTACCCTGCCTCGTGCCCGAAGTCTCCTGGGATAGGCTCCAGGTCCCCCGCGACCGTGAATATAGGATAAAGCGGTATAGAAAATGAATGAATGAATGAATGAAAGGTTGACAGCACAAATCGCAACCTACAAGATTATAATTTTTGTGCCACCAAAGTATCAGGTATACTTTGGTGGCACAAAAATTATAAAATAATTCATGCTGAAAACAACAGTGAATTATGAACATGCACACTTAATTTAGGTGCCACGTAAGTATGCATGCTACTAACACAACTAAAATAAGCATACATACTGTATTTGAAAAAACAAGAGTGAAAATAATTTCACTTTATATAAAAAATAATAATAAATTGTGAAAAATAAATGTAATATATTTCAAAACAAAGGTGTGTATACTGACCAAAAATACAAGCATACAAAAACATATACATGGTGAAAAACTGTACAAAATAGGCAAACATAATACCAAAAAAATGTTTTTTAATGACAGAACAGTGGCTTAGCGGTTAGCACTGTTTGAATCTCGACTTCGACAATAGACAAAGATTTTAACTAAATATTCACGGTATGTTTAAAGCAACAGATGTACAAAATAACCAATCAGACGGAGGAGCAAGCCACGACAGATGGCACAGACTAGTTAAAACATCATCACCATCATCATTACCATCATCATCATCATGATCAAGACCAAAACCTCTCCACAAGCTAAGAATATAACCTGGACGCCATATGTACTCTTTTAAAAGCATTAATCATGTGACTGCTTTTGTGTGCTTGTTTTTGTTGTTGTTGTTTTTAACCTATATAATGTCAGTGAGGCCTGGTCTTTAGTGTGTCCTGAAATTTAAATACATTTTACAAAACCTTTCCAAATGTCAGCGATTTTTGCGATGACCTCGTTTTCTCATTTAGAGTTGAGTCACTACAACTCTAATTAACAATACTCTAAGGCACTTTCACAAGCAAACACAAATGATTTACAACTAGGTCATCTAAATGAGATAGCATAATATGACCACTAGATGGCGACATAATCAAAGTGATTAGATTTAAATAAGCCCAGGTTACAGTGATCTCTGTAACAATGTCCTAAAAATAAACTCAGCATTCAAAGCACACACAAGAACACACAGACAGACAGACACACTCACACACACACACACACACACACACAAATTTACCTCCCATGAGGAAGAGCAGGCCAGCTACATACTGCATGAGGTCGTGCTGCTGGCAGCAGCCCAGCACCCCAATGGTCCACCCAAAGAGGATGATGGAGACAGCCATGCCAACAAAGCCTGCGGTCATCCTGCGTAGATCTGTGCACACACACAAACACAGAGACACAATTCACGTAACCTCTTAACTATGCAGTTAAAAATATAGCAAAATGTAAATAATCTAATAATATGCACAATAATATGGGTATACCAATAAGTTTTGGTATCCTATCATTGGATAAAGGTTGATTAAGACTTACGCAGAGCATGCCACTCATCCTGCCGGATTGTTTTAGTGATGTTGACTGGTAGATTTCGGGGCAGGACGGAGGAGGTGTAGTGATATGTCACTGGAGTGCATCTCTGAATCACACCTGCAGGAGCAGAGTAGTGAGAAAAAGGACAAATACATAATCAGCAATTAAATATGCTAGATGATTTCAAGATCCATTACATTAAAATGTTTAAAGATTAAAGTGTTTAATAAAAATGTAAAATTATAATAATAATAATAATAATAATAATAATAATAATAATATTATTATTATTATTATTATTATTATTATTA
>JAQQZT010000008.1:25646327-25658168 GCA_030068275.1 Clarias platycephalus | reverse complement strand
ATGTGTAGATGTGGTGATGTGATGATGTGGTTCTGTGGTGATGTGATGACGTGGTTCTGTGGTGATGTGTTGATGTGGTGATGTGGTGATGTGTAGATGTGGTGATGTGGTGATGTGATGATGTGGTGATGTGGTGATGTGTAGATGTGGTGATGTGGTGATGTGGTGATGTGATGATGTGGTTCTGTGGTGATGTGTTGATGTGGTGATGTAATGATGTGTAGATGTGGTGATGTGATGATGTGGTTCTGTGGTGATGTGATGACGTGGTTCTGTGGTGATGTGTTGATGTGGTGATGTGATGATGTGGTGATGTGGTGATGTGATGATGTGTAGATGTGGTGATGTGATGATGTGTAGATGTGGTGATGTGATGATGTGTTGATGTGGTGATGTGTTGATGTGGTGATGTGATGATGTGATGACGTGGTGATGTGATGATGTGATGACATGTTGATGTGATGATGAGTCACGTGTTGATGTGGTGATGTGTAGATGTGATGACGTGGTTCTGTGGTGATGTGGTGATGTGATGATGAGTCACGTGGTGATGTGTAGATGTGATGACGTGTTGATGTGATGACGTGTTGATGTGGTGATGTGATGACGTGGTTCTGTGGTGATGTGTAGATGTGGTGACGTGTTGATGTGGTGACGTGTTGATGTGGTGATGTGTAGATGTGGTGACGTGTTGATGTGATGATGAGTCACGTGGTGATGTGGTTAACAGCACTGAGACTTCAGCAGATACAGAAGCCTGAAAATGAAGCTGTGAGGAGTCGGATTAAACCTGTAACATTTGCTCTTACTCACGTGACATCTCTCCTAATCCTGTCTGGAAAAAAACAAAGGGATTGAGAGATAGATGGATCGAGGGAGAGGGGGATAGAGGGCTACATTAGACACGGTGGAGTCACATCTCATGATCAGTTGAAGTCAGGAACAAACGTCTCCATGTGTGCTAAGAGAGATGAAAAAGTTATTTCCTTCCTCCAGATGTACAATTGTGTGTGTGTGAGTGTGTGAGAGAGAGAGAGAGAGAGAGTCTAATTCTGCGTCTAAAATAAGTAATAAGGAAGTGGGGAAGAAAGGATGGAACTGGGATGAATAATTCAGGCGGAGCCGTTTCTCAGGCAGGTGGAGGCATTAATCTGCAGCGCGGTGGAGGCGGAGCTCCTGCAGCCTCCATAAAGGATTATGAGTTACAGAGCGCGGGACAGGGCCGCTCCGTCTCTGTCTCAGGGCCCGAGCGCTCCCGGTTACAAATGGGCCGGGCCGAGCGCAGAGCTGCATCACTACTCACATCATGGAGAGGAAAGGAGGAGACACCAGAGCACTCACAGCTTCACACACACACACACACACACACACACACACACACACACACGAGTCTGACCTGATGCCCTGGTATTCCTGCGCTTCACCTCCACATGAGCATGAATTCAAATGAACCTGAATACACGACCAGGACGACTTTACATCTGTCTTCTTCATCTTCTTCTTCTTCTATTTGTACGACTTAAAAATATGACAGTGTAGATTTAGGTTATTTCATTTTTTTTCTTCTTCTTGTTATTATTCTTCTTCCTCGTTCCTCTTTTTATTTTTTCCATCTCCTTGTTTTTTTTATGTAGCAGTGTTATTATTTTAGTTTTTCTTTTCAGTTCTCTTCTTCTTTGTTTCCTTTGCTTCTTCCCCATTTTCTCTTTCTTTTCATGCTCTTTTCTTCTTCTTTCATCCATCCTTTATTTTTTTTCTTTTTCTGTTTTTCTTTTTTCTTAAGACATAATGCTTTTCTTCTTTTTTCTTTTATTGTTCTTGTTCTTATTGTTGGTTTGGTTGTTTCTTTCTTTCTTCAATTTCAATTCTAACGAAAACTTCTTAAAAAACTAACTAACTTTTTTTGTTAGAATTGAAATTGTCACAGTGTTTTTCCTTCTCTTTCTTAGTTTTCTTTTAGTTCTTCTTTTTTTTCCTCTTATTCTTATTGTCTTCATTTTCTTTGTAAGAATAGACTGAGTTTCTTTTGTTTTGTTGTTTATCAGTATGAATGATTCCTCTTTTCTCTGCTTTTAATACAGTGAGACTAGAACCTGCGTCATAAAACAGAGCAGTGACTCAGAGTGCAGTGGGAGGTCTGTATGCTCTCTATGTGTGTGTGTGTGTGTGTGTGTGTGTGTGTGTGTGTTGGGGTCATTCGATGCAGAGGGCAGCTTTTAAACCTGATGTAGGTGATTAATGCCGGACGTTTCCCCGGCGGAGCTGATAAGATGCTGCGTAAGATTTATGTTCCATCAGAGGAGCAGAGCATCGGGTTCTATTGAACATCTGTCAGAGAGCCACTGTGTACATACACACACACACACACACACACACACACACACAGCACATGGACAGATTCGTATTATTCAATCCATAATGATTTATTTGAAAATAATAATAAATTACTCCATTTAAAAATATATATATATATTTTTTTTAATACTCTAATAAAAAAAATCACCTTTAAATAATATACTAATTAGAAGCACCTTAATCATGTATGCCCCTCCCACTCCCCTGGTAAACTGCCCCTGCGTCCAGAGACAAGAGCCTAACTGAAATAAATACCCCACGCGTGTCAGGTTATTACACCGGCGTGGGACTAAATCACAGAGCGATACGAGACGTCAGGCTGCGAACCTGCGACACATTTGTCTGTTTGCGTTCTCATGAAAAAAAAAACCAACAACCTGGAAGCGATGATGTTGACTTGACAGTTGTATTAAATAAAAGGCAAAGCTTTCATTAGGCTGGCTGATGTAGACCGATCCGCTCCCATTAGTGCGCTAACATTAGCCACCTAATAGGAAAAGAGTAGAGAGACCGAGTGAGGGGGAGAGAGAGAGAGAGAGAGAGAGGGGCGATCTTTAAAAATGACAGGCCACATCCATCAGGTTTACTGAGGTGCCAGGAGCCGTAAAAAACACAGGATCTGATATGCATATCTCTATAATTAGGTGGATGAATAATTCATAGGGCCTGAGTCAATATCACACACACAGCTGACCACGAACCGATGAAACCTGAGTGTGCGTGTGTATGTGTGTGTGTGTGTGCACAATCATTCAGAAAGAAACCTTCTGATTTATTTAATCTTCGCATTTTGCAAATGATGTGCTAATCTGATTCAAACTGCCAGCAGAGTTATCTGTGATGGTGATCTGGACTGGAACAGAAATGAGATTAATAGATTAATGAGCTGAGAGGAGATGAAAATTCTCCAAACAAACACACACACACACACACACACAGACATACACTGCATTTCCCTGTCAGCACAAAGTATAAAGGAATAGTTCGGATGATAATTAATCGACTCGGTCGGGTGCAGTCGCTCAGACACGACATGTCGGTCAGGTGAGAAGTAAGAAGCGTCCTGTTAAGTTCTGGATTCTGATTGGCTGGAGTATTCCACAACAGCAATCCAGAAATAAATCACATTAACAATAAAAAAAATTATAATAATATGTATAATAATAATAATACTAATAATAATAATAGCAATAATAATTCACTTGTTCTAATTGTTATTGTTTCCATAGTAACGCCGGAGTCGTTGTGTGTAAATCGGAGGATTTTGAAAAGCATGTGTGTAGTTGATGATCTGTAAGCAGACTTTTACTTAACGTTGATGGAAGGAGTCTCCAGTTTTAGAGGAAGAGCTCCATCTTTTTAATTTTTTCAACAGAGGACGTTCCGCTTCCTTGCAATTCCTCAAGAACAAACTAAATGACGGTTTATATCTGCTATAACTTGTCGTACAACTTGGTCTCTAGTAAATAAAGAAGTGAAGTCTTTGGCAAATTGCTGTGGTTTAAATTGAATAACACAGCTGAATGGCTTTCTTTAGGTGGAGGCGTGGCTTACAGTTTGGAGGCGGGGTTGCATTCGTGAATTTTCCGGGTAACATCTAGCAGTGACGATTTGTGTTTGAATGTTGTGTGTATTTTTTATTTTTTATGAAGTTTTTATTGTGTAGTTTGTTGTTGATGATGCGAGTGTGTGATGATGGTAACTCCTGGCTCTGTACTTCCTTTACTTTACATTAGCCTCATAGCTAAAGGCAGAACTAAAGAAGCCCAATTCAGACCCTGGACACGTAAAAGAAGCTGCGGTTCGTCCTACCTGCTAAACCTGATGAAACGCTCCTCCACACCTGTACCCAACGCCACACTCCTTCAGGAGCTATAAACTTTTACGATTGAAACATTTTCTTAGCTATAAACACGTCGCTTAAAGCTCGGCTCCATCTGCGGCGGGTAAACGAGCGCGGATTTAATTA
Source organism: Clarias platycephalus (assembly GCA_030068275.1). Classification (NCBI taxonomy): domain Eukaryota; kingdom Metazoa; phylum Chordata; class Actinopteri; order Siluriformes; family Clariidae; genus Clarias; species Clarias platycephalus. Next base: position 25,653,844 of record JAQQZT010000008.1, on the reverse strand, counting down.
AAGCCGAAAGTGCTGAAGTCAGCACGACGAGAGAGACATGACCGAGCCGTGGTGTAGGGTTTCAATTACTATTATTATTAGTTATTTATTTATTACATTTTTTGTAGGAACGTTCCGGTTCCAACATGCTCCTGAAGTACCTTTAAGCCGCGCAGTCCTGATCAGGATGCTAAAGGATGCGAGCGACTGATCTGTTTGTGTTCTCCTGAGTGCCGTGTCATCCGGAGGCCCTCGTCTCCTCTCTGCACTCGACAGTCAGAGCAGATGCCCGTGTGATGCCGTGCACACACTCGAGGACGCACTTGTCAGTGTATTGCGCTGTCGCAAGTGCAAAGAGCAGAATAACAAGTGTGTGTATGTGTGTGTGTGTGTGTGTGTGTGAGTGCATGTCTTCAGACTCAGACACATCACAAATTATGACGCAGATGAAACGTGGACAAAAATAAAAATGAAGTTTGTCTTTGTTCACTTCCAAATCATAAACTCGTCTGTCTCGGAGATGTCGGTAAAGCTACAGTTTTCCCTCTGACTGTCACCTGTAATATTCTGTATTCTGCGTCGTCGACCCTCATTAAGACTTTAAGAACGCTTAGGGTGTTTTCACATCAGGGTTTGTTTCTGAGAACACTTGACCCCAAAGTCTGGTTCATTTTGATCAGTGAGAACACAAGTGTTTCACGCTCAGGCACGGAGCGAACCAGATACGGAAGCCAATCGCACCTGAGTAATAATGTGTGTGTGTTCTGTGTAGAGTCCTGTTAATTCACACCTTCACTTTCACACTCTTAATTAATTTATATATATTTTTTATTTATTAATTTAATTTCTCAGTGTGCAATCGTGCATTGTCGAAGCAACAGACGCTAACGCAGACGAAGACTAGCTGACCAAAATACAGTAGGTACCATGAGAAAACCCTAATCAGTTAGCCTACTTAGCCGGCTAGCAAGCTGATGCCGAGTCCTCTAGTTATTTTTCCTCTGATAGTTATTTCCTTATCAGGCTGTAGTGAGTGACATTGTTCTTAAACAGTTGGTTAATTTACTGCAAAGAGTTAAACCTTGGATTGCGACCATAATTCATTTTAGACGTGTGCTTGTAATCCAAAGCACTCATATATGAAAGCAAATTTCACCCATAAGAAATAATGGAAATGCGGATGATTTGTTCCACAACCCAAAAATATTCATATAAAAATAATGAATAAAACAAAAAAAATCAGTTTTACCTTTGGAAAGAATTGTGACTGGTGTGAGGAAGAGGAGGAGGAGGGGTCTACTGTGTAATTTTATTTATTTATTTATTTATTTTACTGCGAGTGACGCATGTGCACTGAGATGATTACCCACAATCCCGCAGTGCGAGAGAGAAAAAAATCATTGGCTCAGTTGTGATCAAATGACGCTGGGCAGACAAAGCGTAGACGTACTAATCGTATTTCAAGACCTCTTTCATTTACCGAGTTAAAATTTATTAAAACATTTAGTTCGTCTTGCAAGTTACTCACACTACAAGGTTTTACTGTATTTAGTAAAATTGCTTTCTTTTCATGGCACTAGCCGTATGGATAACTGGAGCTAGCAGGGTTGTAGGATTTGGCCATGATTACTCACATTGTACTCAGTTTACGGGTGACAAACTTCACACTCGGTGTGCAAAACAGAAGAACTTATAACGTGCCTCCGAGTGGCGCAGTGGTAAAGTGCGGGTGATGCTGTGACCTCTCGCAGCCGGAGGTCTAGAGGGGCGGGATGAGAGGTACTTAGCGCTCCCACATTAATCACGGCTCTACAGTCAATCAGGGGCGTCTGTGAGCTCGCGCAAGCGGAAGGAGCGGATAGCGCTGTCCTCCGAGTGTGTTACGCCGCTCCCAGCGGTGCGTAACGAGCAGTTTGAAAAGATGCGGTCGGCTGGCGTTCGGAGGAAACACATGATAGTCTTCGGCGCTCCCGACTGAGTAGTAGTAGTAGCCTTAATGTTGGAGCCCCCTAGTGACGGGGAGGAATTGGACACGACTACATTAGGGAGAAAATCAAGGAAAAATAATAATAATAATAATAATAATAATAATAATAACATAACAAACAAGAACTATTGTAATCTACTAATATGCACCTATCATAGTGTTCAAAACAGAGGTAGTCTGAAAAACTTATGAAATATATAAATAAGATCAAAAACAAAGGCACTGCGACTGTGACAGAGTTAGCAGAGTAACGACGACATCACCAAAAAAACAAACAGCAGCGAGTTCAGTGATCGAGCAGACATGAGGAAAATAAAGCGATGAATGAAAATGTACAGGTTTTGGCTGGTGGACTCGCCGCTCCGTATGACAGCGTCTCCATTCAGTGATCAGTCATGACGCGGAGTCCCGGGGCCGAGCCCCGCGCCCCGGTGATGAATGTTTGTTGGAGGGTTTTTATGAAGTCGGTTACCTCGTGGACAGCATCAAACGAACCGTGTCAAGGTTAAAGACTCGGCCCGTGATGCGGCTCCGGAGGCCATTTGGAGTCCATTTGGCAGCGGCGCGCTCTTTCATGATGACAGAAGCGGCCGTTTGGTTTGTTAGCGTCGTGCCATCATGGCTCGAAAAGGAAATATGGACAGCCGCTGGGGGATTGGAGCGGGATCTGATGATAGTGAGAGTGAAGAGAAAAAAGTATTTGTGTGTGTGTTGGGGGTAAATAAATAAAGGTGCTTGAGAAACATTTGAGATATAAAAGGCTTAGAGGAAAAAGGAAGCTCGGGGCGTCAGCACTGACAGGTCATTATCATAACGACCTACAGTCGCACGCCACATTAGCTTCCCCGAAGCAGAACATCTAGCCGCTGTGAAGCGTACAGCGCTCGGGTTTTTATTTTGGCAGTCATTAGTTCCTCTTTTTCAGGAGGGGTGGAAAAATCAGGCAGTATAAATGTGCTGTGTGTGTGTGTGTGTGTGTGTGTGTGTGTGTGTGTGTGTGGCACATTTTTTAAACCCTATAGGATGAAAAACATCATTATCTTGGTTTCATAAACAGCAGAACTGTTATATATAAGACATCAGTTAGAGAATAGTTCCGGGTTGGTACTGATGATGGCGCTAGATTGATTGTGCAACAAAAAAAGGGTTTTAAATGATGTAAGTTTTGTCACAAACAGAGCTTTAAGACAAGGTTCAAAGCAGAGATTGTTTAGAAACCTAGAAGTTTTAGAAGGATGCTGAACCCATTGTGGGGTTCTATGGTCTGTCTAGAACCTCAGCAAGAAGTTTAAATGTGATTCATTTTGTACATTTTACAACTATGCTGGATTTTTTCTAAAACTATGAAATAACACAATAATGCATTCGGTCATTAAGTAACAACAGTAACAGTCAGTTGTTATTTTAAGACATGAAGGTCAGCTGTTCTTGGAAGAACAGTATAGTGTCGAGTGTGTTTGTAAAACCCATCAAGCTCCATGATGAAACTGTCTGTCATGAAGACCTTCACAGGAAAACAAGACCAAAAATTTATTTAGAGTCACCAGCCTCAGAAATCACCAATTAACAAACAGCACCTCAGATTAGAAGGGGTGTACAAACTTGACTGATAGGGTACATTTTATTACCCCAGACTCTATTAACGGGTGAGGAATCATATACAGTACATTTGCTGATTTACAGGATTTAAAGAATTAAGGAATTATTTTTTAAAAATAATTTTAAAAAGTCTTGAAATTGAGAAAATTTGAATTTCCAAGGATTTTAATGACAGCCCTCCAAGAATAGAAATATCTTTAGAAACACTGGTAAAGTTAAAGACATGTAAACAACAAAATGTGCAAAAATACAAAATAATAATAATAATAATAATAATAGTGCAAAAATATACACATCATACGGACGATAACTGTGTGTCTCTTTGTCTAGTGAAGTGTTAAATGTCAAATGATACCCTAATGGCATTTTCCCTCACTTTTTTAAATGTGAAATCAAATCTGGTTGGTTTTGTACATTTGTGTGTTCTAGGTTTCAATTAGATCTTCATTATTAAGCTAAGAACCATTCCAAACTTCAAGAGACAAATATAACCTTTACGTAAACTAAGAATACTAATAATCTAGAAACGTCTCAGGTTACTTTGCTATAACCCTGTTCCCTGAAAAAGCGGGAACAAGATGCTGCGTGAAAAAATGCTATGGTAACGCTCTTCGCGCGACCAGTTGTTGAAGCATGTGTGTCAAACACGCCAAAAATTTTGGCATATATAACCTCGGTCGGGTGATGTCATTTGTTTAGGGGCACCTTTAGGTTACAAATAGGCATGAACCGGAAACATCCTCAGGTCAATTTTGTCTGAAAGGACGTCCAGTCACGCATACAGTGCGGCATTGGAGCGCAGCATCTCATTCCCGCTTTTTCAGGGAACAGGGTTACAGCAAAGTAACTCTAGACGTTCCCTTTCAAAAGCTACACTCAATGCTGCGTGAAAACGCTATGGGAACGAGAATACCAACGCCGCCGCACTGCAAGTGTCTGGACCCCCAGGGTTGTGTAGTGTGCGCATAGTCCCCCAAAGGGGTCTCAGACATCATACTGGGATGCTGGAATTGCATGGACATCCAAATATAAAATCTGACAAATGTGTGCGGAGATGACCAACCTGCCGCATCACACACTTGCTGTAAGAGGCGCCTCTTGCCAGAGCAATTGATGAGGCAAGTCCCCTGGTTCGAATGGGCCCTAACTACTAGAGGTGAAGTCTGCCACACGCCTCATAGGCTAGGGGAATAGCATCTCTCACCCAATTGTCTCTCTGACAGCAATTGTCTAGTGGCGGCCGCCCTTCGACTGCGGCCCCCATAACATATAAAAACCTGCTCTGATTTACGTCACTGGCTAGTGCGGTGGATGTACTGTAAATCTGAAGAGCACGAACTGGAGACAGTAAGTGAAGTCTTTCCTGCTCCAGAGCTGTAAATGGCGGAGGACAGAGGCTTCGAGAACAGCTGGGTACATAGTCGAGAATGGAACCTTCGGAAGATGGTTGGGATGAGAATGCAGAATAGCTTTGACCAGCAAAGCCTGCAAATCTCCAATTCTCTTCAGAGAAGTAACGGCCATGAGAAAAAACATCTTAGGGGTCAGAAGCCTGACAGGCGCTGACTCTAGTGGTTCAAAAGGGGTGTCAACCAACCCTTCTGGCACAATAACTAGATCCCAAGAAGGGACTGTCGCTCTAGTGGGCGGCCTCAACCATTTAGTTCCATGAATAAGCAGGCAACTAAAGGTGCTTTACACAGAAACCACATCAGTCAGGACATGACAAGCCGAAATAGCGGCTATATACGTTCTGAGAATACTAGGGCATAAGCCCGAGGTCAATTTTCTTGCAGAAACTCCAGCACTGAAACAATTTGGCAGTGGACTGGATCTACATCTTTTACTATGCACCAATTTTCAATACACTCCATTTGAGGGCATATGTTCTACTAGTGGAGGGAGTCCTAGCACTTAGTATAGTTTCAATTACACTGGCTGGAAGACCAGCCTCTCTTCACTGGTCCCCTTCAGGGGCCGGACGTGAAGGTAGAAGAGCTCGGGCCGGGGATGGAATGTCGTCCCCGGCGCCTGAGACAGAAGCTCCATCCTCACAGGACAGATATTAGGTCTGAACACCACACACTGGTCGGCCAACGGGGCGCTATCAATATGATATGTAAGCCTTGTTGACGGACCTTCACCAGGACTCCCGAGAGCAGAGCTACGGGAGGAAATGCATAAGACGCAGTCTGGGCCACGTATGGGCCATCGCGTTCAGACCCAGAGGAGCTGGAGGACTGACTACTTCGGGGTCTGAACCACATAGAAAGGGTACGAAGCTCTCGGCAAGTAACCCTCATTGACTCTGGGGATTGGCCCTTGGATTAAATCCCCTGGCTCTTAGCCACAACTGAAGCGATCTCATGTGCAGAAGGTCCAAGGGTACCACCGTGGATACAGCTTCCATGAGACCTAACACTCTCTGAAAGTAGTAAAAAGTTACTTTCTGGCCTAGCTTGATCTCCTTTAGGATATTGAGAATGGATTCGACACGAGACAGCTGTGCCCGCATTGCGGCCGAATCTCATATGACACCCATAATATGTCGTACTTGAGCAGGAAAGAGAACACTTTCCGTGGCGTTGAATCTCAATCCTAACATCTTGATGACATCTTGATGTCGAAGCGCTAGCTGCTAAGACTGAGCCAGAATCGGCCAGTCGTCTATGTAATTCAGGATACAGATGCCCTGGAATCATAGAGCAACAGGGATGCATCCGTACATTTTATATATGTGCGGGGTGACAAGGCTAAGCCAAATGGAAGGACCCGATACTGGTAGGTTTTGCCCCCGAAAGCAAACCTCAGGAACTTCCTGTGTTGTGGCAATATTTCTATATGAAAAAATGCGTACTTCAGGTCGAATGTCACAAACCAAAGCTCTGGTTTGATTTGAGAAACAATCATTTTGGCTGTCAACATTTTGATATGCAGCCCACAAAGATGTAAAATTGGACGCAACCACCCATCTCTCTTGGAAACCAAGAAATACTGACAGTAATGGCCTGATTCTCTGTCTGGCAGGGGAACATGTTCTATGGGGTGCTCAGATCTCTCAGTAGATCAGCCTGGTATGCCTGCAAAGCCATTGTGTGCAGGGCAGCACCAACCTGACCCGCTGCCTGAAAAAGCTTTTCCCACCAACGAAGATGTTAGTCTACACGGCTTGGTGGAGAGTGTGGACTTTTTCATGGAGGATGAGCTCATAGGAGAGAGATAGCCCACAAGCGTCTCTTCAATCTGGGGCATCATCATATAAAACCGCGCTTTTCGCATCAACGACATTTTAACAAATCAATGTCAATAGCACAAAAACATGGGATGAATACGGCTTATTCCATGAATGAGTTAACTCATCATGCAGATCGCCAAAGAAGGGTAACTTTGAGCGTTTGGGGGATTTTTAATTTTTAAATTTTTTTATGGCAAATCGAGGTGTAAGCATTCGACCGCGCGTGTTACCACCTCTAATAACTCCTGATACTTTTGCTCATCACTAGAGGAGCGCTCTGAAGTGATAGTTTCCATCTCCGCGGAATCGAGAGAGAAAGTTTCTTCCGCCCCTTCACAAGAAGCGTCGGAGCGCAATTGAGAAGTGTACGGTAAAGGCTCATGATCCAGCGAGAGAGCGAGAGAAAAGGAAGATTCCGTCTTATGTGCTTCCGCCAGATCTGCACGCGAGGAATGCGCCGCGGCTCGCGGTTTCATTTTAAAGACGGCGAGCCGAGCGCGAGGGACTTTAATAGGGAGGAGATCGTAATGCTCACATGCTCCCTCAAGCCCGAGGATAGCTTGCTCTTCCCCCAAACACTGAAAAAAGAAAGCGTGGAGATCGCCCTCAGCGAGATATCTTTACACGGAGGGACGGCTCCCCTGTCTAACTCTGCCATCTTTCTGGTGAGTAATAAGACACTTTCTATTTTCGCTTTCTTTTTGCTTTGAAAAAGTG
>JAQQZT010000008.1:25614033-25637312 GCA_030068275.1 Clarias platycephalus | reverse complement strand
TAGATTTATTTCTCTTGGTTAGGACGAGCTTATAAAAAGAACAAGATGATGCGGAGGATGAGTTTGTTTCCCCGCGACGGGGCTTCTGTGGGGAACTTCGAGCTGACCCATGACGATATCCAGGAGGAGGTGGAGAACGGTGGGCTGCAGGCGTTTATCTGATACCGATTAAATAGTTCATTTCATTAGATTTGTGTGAAATCAAGAGAAAACATTATTATTATTATTAAATAATTATTATAGCTTTTTATAGTAATTATTATTGGTTGTGACTTTGATATTAAAAGTTGCTTATTTAATAGGTTGTAGGTTAATATCTTAAATAAAGTTGATTTAAATTTACTGTTTATGAAAATAAGGAAAAGATCCATTTACAGATTGTGTTCTGAACATGTGATGAAAATCTTTTGCTGTTTGCGTAAATAAAAAAAAATATGTACATCAATTAAATTAACGAATAATATGTTTACAACAGCAGTATGTAATAAGTTATATAAAATAATTTATAAATGTATAATCAGGTACATAATAGAATTTTTTTCTTTTACAATACTCAGAAAACTGGAGCTTAGAATATGAGTCAATACACATTGACTTTTTCACATACACATTGAAACAATTGATTTTCTTTAAACAAACAGCATTATTTGATCTTTTTTGTTAACCTGAACAATTAACAGTCAAACTCTTTCACTCAAAAATGGCATGTATTATAAATATGGTAAATATAATAAAAATCTATCCTAGTCCGGTCTTGTTTTATAAACATTTCCATTTCCAGAAATTTAATTCTAGTCTTCAGTATTTGTAACCAGAAATATACGTGATATCTGATATGCTGGGATTTTGTTTGTTTCTTTGTTTATTTTTAATTCTAGTTAATAACAATAAAATACCAATAATTCATATAATTAATTATTTCTTGTATACATTTTTTTTTGTTTTTTGTGTCTATCGACATAGACACTCGCTCACTCAATACTTGTGTTTTCTCAGACACACGCGAGCTGGTGTCCGAGCTCATTAATCTCCCAGCCAGAGCCAGAGTTCAGGCCATACGAGCTCTGCCCATGAGTTTCCACGAGCGGAGATATGTTAGGTTATAATACTTTTCTCTGTAAAATGACTGTCATTATCTTATCTCCAACTAATTGGTTGTTATTTTGCATCCACATACAAACACACATCTTTTGGGCTTGTTTTCAGGGGCAGAGTGATGTCATTCAAACTCTCGAAGAAGAAGGACCTCCTCCCAACTTGCTGCACCGACTGCCATCAGCAAACCGCCCTGGTAATTACTTAAGAAATTAAGTCAGGTTATTTGTCACGTTCATACTTCTTCTTCATATTTCCTTAATGATGAACAAAGTCGTAAGATCAGGGTTACACCGGAGCTGTAACAGAGAGGATGAGACAGGCATGAGAGAAAGCGTCTGGTACCAATTTTATGCTAAAAAAAAGTGCAGATGTTTTGATATATCCTAACGTCCTCAGCACCATGTCTCTTCTCTCGCAAACCACAGCTTCCTGCCTTCTGGAAACAATCCCATGTGTTACATGAAATAAACAATGTGAGGTGTACTGTATTATTGTAGAAATACTATAAATGTAATTATAGTTATATACTATGGGATTATTGTTAATACTATAGTTGAGAGAAAAGAAATGTAAAATTTGACTTCAGCTAATATTTGCAATCAAGTTAAGGTCTAACCCTGGACCTATAACTCCTCTGATATCCATTCTCAACTAAAACATTTTCTCCCCTTGTCTCGCTCTGTCTCTCTCTCTCTCTCTGTCTCTCTCTGTCTCTCTTCTTTCTCTTTCTTCAGTTTTTCCGTAGGTTCGGCACGGGCGTGGCCACAGCCCGCAGGCATTTGGCAATCTGGCACGATGCTCTAAAGGAGATCGGCGGCCGCTTCGGCACCTCCGTCCTCTCGTACTTCAGCTTCCTCAAGTGGCTCCTCATGTTCAACATCGTCTCTCTGCTTATCAATTTCTGTTTCATCGCCATCCCACAGATAGTCCACAGCCCCAACATCACACACACTGTGAACTTCAGAGGTCTGGATTTGCTCACAGGAGGAGTGAGTCAGTTTCTACTATAAAACTAGCAGAGGTGATCCAGACAAACTGTGCGATGTCATTTAAAGACTAATATTATGACGTGTAACTTCATAATGGGGCAGATCTTGCATTGTGTGCGTTTCCTAGTCAGGTGGGTTTATTACGATGTATGATGGTAGACAAAGTAAAAGCTCCAGAGTGCTTTCCCAGTTCTGTGTTTATGTTTGAACGTTAGCGTGACTTGGCTCAGCAGCTCTGACACGACCATCTTGGAGAGACTTCTCATCATTATGTTCATTATATTATAATGAAAAGCAGAGATTGGAATAACTGCTTAAAGCTGCTGTAGCATAAGTGAGAACAGAATGTTTTTTTGTTTGTTTGTTTGTTTTTACTTCGAATCCTGACATGAAATTATCCTGAAGCAGGCTCCAGGTTTCCAGGTTCACTGATCATTAGTAGTTTTACTTGGTGTAACATTTACAATTTCTTCCATTAGTATTTTTTTTTCTCTATTTTTAAAAGATCTGGCAATGAATGCCGACTGTAATTTATTATTATTAATCTTTTAGAGTTAGTTTTAAAAAGTGATGTAGTACATTAAAAACCTGTCATGATCAGTAAAGTGCACTGTGACAGGTTTCATGTTTTTTTGTTCAGTAGGTTAATTAATACTGTGTTTATCTTCAGGACATATACAGTAAACTTTCAATATGTAGAAAATATACGGAGCATTGTTTCTTGTTCCTGTGGTGGCACTGAGAACACTTTTGCTTGCATGTTATCGTTTTTATGAAATGTGTGTGTGTGTTTGGACAGGGCTACTTCAACCAGACGGTGTTCTTTTACGGTGGCTATAACGGTGCAGTTATATCAAGTCCGCCTTCTTACAACATGCAGCTGGCTTATTTCTTCACCACAGCAGCTTACCTGGTGCTTTGTGGAGTGTCGCTTATTTACAGGTGACGTGGTGTGAAAACATCCCTGATCGTGTCCTGTGATGAAAATTACCAGGAGCTATAAAGTCTCTATAAATGACACCCATTCAAACAGACCCTCTCAGCTGTGTGGTGACACCTGGCTGTATTTTCTGTGCCCTTAGCATGGCCAGATCCTTCCAGAAGAATTTCGTGTTGGTCTCCGGCCCCACTTACGGCGGAGCATGGCGTCTTTTGTGCAGCTGGGACTTCAGCGTGGTTAATGAGAAGGCCATCCAGAACCACAAGAACAACCTGGGCATCCAGTTAAAGGTCTGATCCAGTAGGATTGTATAAATCTAACAAGGTGCCACGGTCATTGTTATACATGATGTTTAACGAGGCAGGTCTGAAAATCCTTTTTGACATCTAACTAGGAGAACACAGTACACAGGTAAAACAACGACAGGTCTCAGGTTACAGCAAACAGATGAGAACAAACGTCACACACGGCATTGTGTGCTCTAAACATTCACGCTTATATGACCTGTTATTATCCTGTTCCTGGTACTGTTACATCACGTGACCACTTAAGATCTTATTTATGAGTAACCAGGCTGAAAGAGTTGTACAGGTCAGAGATATGGTGGCGATATCGTTTGAAAACATTTTTTACAACGCATGAAACGTAATCCAACACAACCTGTGAGACAGGACAGAAAAGAGGCTCTCAGGGGTGCTGTGTCAGTTTTGGGGTCTGATTCTCGTCTGTTTTCTGCAGGAGACTCTATCTGAGCGGCTGCAGAGAAAAGCCACAGAGTCTGCGTCCAGCGTTGTGAAGCGTCTCGCGCTTTATCTCCTGGCGTGGACGCTGTGCGTCAGCCTCGCCGTCGGCTCCTGTGCAGCCATCTACTTCCTGCAGTCCCACCAGAGCAACCTAGTGAGATTTTACTTCATGTTTAGGCCACACGCATTGAAAAACAGTATGTGGGAATGTGATGGTCATATTTTATACAGTACAGAGAAAAGTTTTCAATTAAGATAAAGATAATTACCATATAGATGCACGTAATCAATGACTTCCTATTTAACGACAGTGATACAGAAGTTCTATTGATCCAGAATTCTCATGAAACTAAATGATGATGATAAAGTCTGTTTAGCGGTATCTGTGTAATACTTTCTTTTATAATAGGAGTAATATAAGTGGTGCGTAATTTATTTTACCTGTCAGCACTTCTTTACCACAGAAGCTGCTTTGTAAGGCTAAACACCAGAGTTAACTCGTTGTTCAGTTTTTCTTAAAGTTAGCTTAGTGTCTTGTAACTTAATGTCCTTACTCATCTGTCAAGCTGTCTATGTGTTATGTCTGTGCTGATATATAGTAGTTATATTATATGATAGATTTGCCACTGACCTGATACCTGTTCGATTAGAATTTAATGAATTTAATCTGGTCATCTAGAAAAGATTAGGAGTATGTTTGCAGAAGAATTTATTGTATTTAAGAAATACTGTTGTATTTAAGAAAAAGCTGCCGTTTTGTTTGTGTCACAAACTTCAAAAATGTTTTAAGGTGTAGTAGTATTTAAAGATGTCATTGAATTATCAACATAACTTTGGATTTCAGTATCAGAAAAAAAAAGTATAAAGAGTGAAGGTGAACAATGTGATCTTTAGTGTAAGCTAGGATGGGAACAATTCCTGGGTTCTTCAATTTCTAAATTCTTCAATCAATGCAGAATGCATTTCAAGCCGACACATCGACACGCTGTTAGATGCTTTTGAATATTTTTAAGTTGTTTGCTTAACACGTGCCTGCTTTATTATTTTTACTTGTTGCACAAACAACTTAAAAAGGTTTTAAAAGCACAGATCCCCCCCCCCCTAGGTGCCAGGCATTTCCATGTTCTCGGACGATATAAACGCAGAGGCATCTACGCTGATCCTGCCTTTCGTCGTGTCCCTCATCAACCTGATCATCCCGCTCATCTTCTCACTCATTAACAAGATGGAGCACTACCCCAACCCCCGCATCAACATCTACATCGGCATCATGAGGTCAGCCGTTCGTAACTTAGCGTAAAAGACCTTACGTAGCCATAAGTGGGATAAATGGGATCAAATGGTGTCAGAGACACTGACAGATCTGTCATTACTCAATTACTGTGTTCTGTTATGTAATTGTCCATTATGTTAATATAATATAATATAAAATTACATTTGCATTTATAAAATGTAAGTCACTTTTGCAATAACCAAGGTACCCGAGTGTTTATTTTTCTTTTAATGTCACTTCTCAGAAACGTCCTGCTGAAGCTGTCGATCCTGGGAATACTGTGTTACTACTGGGTTAAAGAGGTTTCCAATACAGCCTCAGTAAGTCTAATAGACATCATGATACCACGCCAGCTGAAAATACTTGTCTCTAATTGGCTGAATGGGATTAAATCGTTATATTGCGGAAGTGATTTTAACAGTAAGGCTGAATCTGGTGGTAAATTTGAACTGTATGCACATACATTACACTAGCATAAACTGAAGTTAAACTGAAGATGGGTATATGAGGAGGTCTACGATTCACAATGAGAACATAATAAGGCACGAAACAGGACTGTAGACAGGCTGATTAAATATATCCTAGACATACTGTAACAAGGCAAACATTTCTCTCTTGCACCGTATGTTATTATGGGGATCCTTATTTCAGTCGGATGATTCTTAGGTTTATGTTTTGTCTTTTAATAATTATTGCAGTTATTTTTATCATACCCAGGGTCACAGTGTTTTTTTTTTTGTTGTTTTTTTTGCCTCTGCCTCATCCTTTGTGTTTTATTCTTTCCAGTCTTCATACACAGTTACAGCGGAATGTTTTTTTTTTTCTGGTGCAAAATTTTTCTCTCACTTGTTTTTCTAGTGCTGGGAATCGTTCGTGGGTCAGAGTGTCTATCGTCTGGTTCTAGTCGACTTCATCTTCTGCCTCTTCGGCTCATTCTTTGGAGAGTTCCTCCGAAAGTAAGTCCTGTCCTTCAGAATAAGCTGCTTATTCAGGGTCGGTTAGATTAAAATGTAGATGTGCTATACACATTATCATCGTTTTATTTTATTTTCACAGCATAATCGGAACAAAATGCATCCTGAGTCTCGGCGTTCCCGAGTTTGATATCGCCACAAACGTTCTCAATCTTATCTACGCTCAGACGCTAGCGTGGTACGTTACAATCGTCACAGCTGTGGTGTTAAACAGTTCCGCATTAGATTACGGTAGGCTTGAAATTTTGTTTCCTTATTGCAGGATTGGGATCTACTTCTCTCCGCTGCTTCCCATCATCCAAGTCATTAAGCTCTTTATTATCTTTTACCTAAAAAGGGTACGTCATCGTCCTTTTAGTATGCCGTGTGTGTGTGTGTGTGTGTGTGTGTGTGTGTGTGTGTGTGTGTGTGTGAACCTTGACCCTGTGTTTCCGGCTCTGACACACAGGTCAGTTTGAGTATGAACTGCCAGCCCCCGAGGCAGACCGGCAGAGCGGCTCAGATGCAGACGGTGTACATAGCGCTCCTGTTTTTCCCCTCGTTCGCAGGAGTGCTCTCCCTGGTGGCCTACACCGTCTGGAGGTAGGAGGAGGTCCAAATGCCTGTTTTCATGATGTTATCACAGTACCAGGTGCTGATTTGATTTTATTGTGATTCTTTAAGCATCATGATTTCATGAATATCTGGATTTGATATTAAAATTCTTTCAGATTTTGTTCGAAACAAAATTCCCTCCATCCACGCAGAACACTGTTCTCTGTGAAAAGTTTAGAGCACGCCACCTGCAGGAATATAGCGGAACAGCTCAGGAACCATTTCAAATGCTAACATACTGTATATAATGTTTTTATTTATTTATCGAATTTCAGTGTGATTCAATTGCCACACAAAAAAAAGGAAAATAAAGTATTGGCATTATTAATATTATTAATATTACCAGTAATAAGAGTAATATTCTAAATAATTAACTATTAATTGATTAATCAATATGTTAATAGTTTTAATTGTCAGGCTTTGGCAACCAAATTTACTTTATCAATTACCAAAAAAAAATTAATTATAAAATTATACTAAATACTTTAAAATTACAATTAAACTAGTTAGTTTGTTTGTAACATGGTTGAAGACTATACAGAATGTGTGTTTTAAATAAAGACACCGTACTGATGATCCACTGGATTTTACTCATAGAAAAAGTACTGTATCTGAAGGTTTGTGCTGTCTGAACATTTGTCCTTAATCATTGTGGCCCATGTGGTCTTCCCCTTAGACGTCATGCACCTGAGACAGACCAACACTGAAACAGGACACTGTTATTCCACAGCTTTAAATATTTTATGTAATCCCCACGTCTATTGTTTAAACATCTTCTTTTGATTTGTTTCCCATTCTGCCTGTCTGCTGCCCGGAACAAACAAACAAACAAAAATAAATGAAATGAAAGGGTTATAAATCCAGAAGTCCTGTTAAAGCGATGTGCTTTAGAGGTATCAGTTGGTTTATTAGCAGTAGGTTTTCCTCCACTGGTTAGAGCACAGGGTCTCAAACCTGGTCCTGAAGATTTTATACACACACACACACACACACACACATGGTTTGTGCAGGTTTGTGAACAGAAATAAATAATAATAAAAAAAGGAGTTAACTAATATTGAATTTGTTTATCAATATTAGTATATTTTGTATTCAATATTTTTGATACAACACAAACATACAGAGAAGTGAAAATACAGAGAGTGTAAATTGAGGACTTGTGTTACTATGGAAACGGCAACACATTAGAACGAGTGCATTAATGTAAACCTGTCGTCCAGCAGGATGAGCTGCGCTAATACCAAAATAACACACACCTTCCGACCAATCAAAATTGAGAATTGAGCTGTGATGTGGAATAATAATAATAATAATATAACAGTGTGTATCATTCTGAACACCGCCCTTGTGTTTGTGTTGTAGTCTGAAGCCCTCGGAGCAATGTGGGCCTTTCCAGGGTCTGAGCACACCCTTCCAGGCCGTGAACCAGTGGATGAGCTGGGTGAGCACAGTCCCGGGGTCTGAGTGGGCCTGGTGGATTTACGAACACGTGCTGCGGAGCGAGCTGTTCTTCTACCTCATCTCTCTCATCATCATGTAAGGTCTTCGGATCACTGTGCAGTGTTTGTGTACACTGTCGTGTAAAGTGCTACAGTAAATGCTAAATATTTCAATACATAGCAAAGGAGGTGAAATAAAGACGATGATCATTGCACATTTCTGTTAAAAATTTCGTTGCACATTTCTTCTCACAATCGGTCCTGGCATTCATGTGGATGTTACTTTGACACGTACCACCTACCAGACCAAGTTACACCCCTTCATGGTAACGGTGTTCTTTAACAGCAGTGGTCTCTCTCAGCAGGGTCATGCACTCAGACACGCCGCAGAGTTTGTTGAGAAACGGTTTGAGAAACATGACATAGTGTTTTGGTACCACAAGGGGCAGCTGTCCTTTTTTTATATATATTTCTTGATCGGTGTAGATCAGTGCTTTGGGTGTGGTTCAGTACCTGATTTTTGATTTAGGTGTGTTTTCATGATGTCCATTCGAAACATACACAGGACAAGGTGGAAGACATTTCCACTTTTAAACTAAATCTAAAGCAAAGTTAATTCCTTTCTGATGTCCTCCCTGTCCGTTCCAGCGTCCTGACTTACTTCCTGTGGCAAGTTGCTCAGGGCAGGAAGCAGCTCATCCGGACCCTGCGTGAGCAGATTGTCAACGTGAGTTTTAAAAATAGACCTCAAGCACTTGTTTCCTGATAGGATCTCTCCCTCTCTTCTCCGTGTATAACCTTTACCTTCTGCATGTTTATTAGGAGGGTAAGGACAAGACCTTCCTGCTGAACAGATTACAGAGCATCCAGAAACAGAGGAGTGGCTCCGCAGCCTTCAGGCCCCAGGTGAGACGATAGCCTTAGACTTTGGGATGCTGCAGGTGACCTTGTGTGCAATTTAACAACACAGTCTTGGCAAGTTAGTATGAAGGCTCAGTTATTAATGATACAGTAATACGGAGCGGCCACAGGAGACACAGCCCTGCTGTAAAGGGAAAGGTGTTTGGTGTTGAAAAAGTGTTTTAAATAAAGAAACTCAACACTTATGAATAAGCATTGAGCTGTTTAATGTTATTCTTGGTTTTATTTTTAGTCATGAATATGCTGTTACTGTAAATTTTGTAAATGTCTTTTCTTATGAGTAAACAGACTGAGCAGTAAAAATGGATGCTACTCGTGTCATTCATTAGCTTTATCTAACTATGTAAATTTCCAGGGCAAAACAAAAACATTCTAAAGTAGTGACTGAAAAAAAAAACTTTGATAAAATCGATTTTACGCTTAAAACTGAAAATAATATATTTCTATTATTATTAATAATTTCCGAGGACTCCACGGCCATCATTGCATTCAGTAAAAAAAAAATGAGTGTAAATGTTTTCATCAGTGAACTTGCCCTTCGATATCCTGTAATAGATCGTCACGCTCCCAGTCGCTGCACCGGCATCCAATACATCTTTTGTAATTGACAATCAGGAGGAACATATTTACACACACATTATGAACATTGTTTAAACCCCTGACAGCTCATTAATTGTTCATTCCAAATCACATCTACTGTCACAATTTTTTTTCTTCCACTCAGCCAGCTAGTTTGTTTCAGTCTACTGTAGGGTGAAGGTTCTAATGAGTACAGCACCAATAGTCAGAGTGCAATGTTGATAAAATTTTGGTTTGCATCCTATGTACTGTATTTGTCGTCCCTGCTGCATTTGTCTTAAAATCGTATGACAATCAAATCACCGGGAAACAAGTGCAAGTGTGGAAAGTATTAATTTTTGCTATTTTTTTTTTTTTGTCCAAATCTCCTAAATCATGTTTTGGTTGTTAGGTCTATTGAAGTGCCACTGAAATACCGTAATTGTGGATCTTTAATATATTCCAGACTTGTTGCAGGACATTAGTGTTATGAGGACAGCAAATGTTTGTGGTCATATTGATGGTGAAATCTTTTTTTTTTTTCATCCTTTTTTAGGAACACACCGAGAGAACATACTTCAGTCAAAACTGGATGAACACCTTACCGCTGGAAATGTGAGGGAATATTTTTAAAGACTTTGAGCCTGGCGATGGTGAGTAATTCGGAGGTTCCTGTAAACTTGTTCCCATCAGACCAGGATGGTTTACAAACAGAGGAAGATCTGTGTTCCTGGATTAACACACTGTTCGGTTTAACATTTACTGATCACACACACTTAATTCAGTTTTTCTAATTCAGTTTTTCAGAGAAAACCCTCTAGCTGTGGTTCAGGGTGGAGATTTGTACTGTAATACAGAATTCTGTCCAGTAGGTGGCAGCTTATGCACTTTTCACGTAACGCTGTAAAAGATGTTTAGTTTTGCAACATGAAAAATTTATATGCATTGTTGTAGCAGATGCAAGTTCAATAATCAAAAGAATAAACAATGAAATGAACTGATTTTTATTGTGAAAAAGGCATCTTTTCTTCATACACTAAGAACTGTACAGTCAATAATTTAAAAACGGTTCGGTTCTTCGTTCCAAGAACATTTTTACTGATTCCTTAAATTACTCAGCAGCTTTTAGCTTACACCCGAGAAGAAAAAAAAAAAAATAGTGTTTACAACTGTGTGCTCATTGCATTCACATTGTTCTTCCCTTTCATTTTATTTACCCAACACCACACGACATGTTTTCCCACACAGATTAAACCTAAACCAAAATCAATCATGAATTTATTACCAGGTTTAATCTGCGTCTGGAAAACACTTCCTGTGATTTAAAGCGGTTTAAAAGAGGTTCAGGAAAAGACAAAAGATTAAAACTAGAGGCACCAAAACACAAAACAAACAAACAAAAAAAGCAATGCAATGCAATGCCCGACCGTATGATACAGAACCCCCAAGACGACTTCTAACTAAGCTCTTCTGAACGAACGTTACGAACTAAACCATGACTGTAGACCGATTATAACTTTACTAAAATGATGAACAGAGGTCACCTCTCTCTAAACACACATTCTCACACAGGACGCAATCACATTTCGGGCTCAAGCGGATCACGTGCAGATGTCCTGCTTCGCTCAGTTTCTCGCAGAATGCGAGGACAGAAGATGCATACAGCAGCTTAAGGGTGAAGCAGAAGTCCGATTTATAACGTGGCACGTTTATCGATCTGGGTTTGTTTATTTATTTCCAGCAAAATCCCTGAGATAGACAGAGAGAGAAAGATCTCGAAGACTTCATGCGGCGTTTTCGATGATCTGTGGAAATTCATTATTTATCAGGGTTCAAAAGAAGTCGCTGCTCTTTCACAGAGCTCGTAAATAATTTAGCGAAATAATCAGGAGCGCAGGGGGTGGTGCGGGTGGTGGTGCGGAGTGTCCGGGGGGTGATTGCTCTTTAAAAAAAACAGTTGTTATAGGGTTTGTGCTTAATATTTATATTATTATAATCTTCAAGTTCTCCGCTCTGAAATTTTTTTAATTAATCGAGTAATCTTTAAAAGGCCATGATTTTAACACTGCTACAGAAACACTGAAAGTAACAGGACTGGGCCTGATACGCCTCAACCTGATCCCATGCATTTAAAGAAATACTCCAGCACTTTTACTAGCACATCTGAGGTCTGTGTGTGTGAGTGTGATCATTACAGACAAGAATCAACACGATGCCCTGATCTGATTAGGAATAAACCCCATAAAACCTGTTCAATTAACCTCGAAGTCGAGCAAAACATGTTTATAAGTGAAACTTTAACTGTGAGCGAGTTATTCCATACAGGGAAATACGCTGAAACTTGTTATCTCTGATCACCACACAAACACTACAGATGTACAGCGGGCGAGATTAGACTTAAAAGCACTGGAGTAGTCCTTCGAACGAAACAAAAAAATTTAAACAATGCCAGATTAGACAGACAGGTGGTTTGGCACAAGGGCGCAGCACAGACGGGTACGTGTTCCACTAAAATCTATTTGATGCAAGACCGCGTTGTGTGCTTACACAGAAAAGAGCAGAAAAGAAAAGGCAGATGAAAAGAAGGACGCGTCTCTGTGAGAGCGGGAGATCTCAAACGGACCATTCCCCCGAGGACGCGCTCAACGGGACGTGTGATTTTTTTTTTTCCAGAAATTATTGAATTCAAACAAAATACATTCACACTATCGGCGTTCGTCGATGTGTGAACCACGACCTCAGTGCAATTCACAGTTACGCTAGCACTTCTAAACCGTCATGTGGCGTGGCGTGCAGGATGCGGCCGTGTTTATGACGAGCCATCCATCAGCCGAGAGAAACGAAACCTCCGGCGGGTTTATCCAAACTTCTTGGAACTGAAAAACATGCTGTTAACGAACCGAAGCTTAACCAGCTGAGTGAAGAACCTGACCCCCTCTCGGTTGTCCGAGCGCTGATTCTGTGCAGATTCTCCAGACAGACAGAGGGATGGACGCAGGATGTGTTCAGCGAGCTGTGTGTGTGGGTGTAACGCGGTGTTGTAGTAGTATGATTAACTGCAGCGGATATGATCCATCGTATCCTCCTGAGAGTCTCAAGGAAGCGTTTAGGGACGGAGCTTGGATCCCCACCCAACAGTTCCAGGCTAGGAGATCTTGCAGTTGTTGCGCGTGCAGTTCTGAGGCGGGCTCTGCGGAGGCCGGATGGATTTGGAGCGTTTCAGGCTGTTGCCTTTGCTGCCGCCGCTGTTGGCCAGCGAGTACGAGCGTCCGTGCATCATGACCGCGTTCATCCCGTTGGCCATGGAGAAGGACTTCAGGTGGCTCTTGATGGCGACGGGGAGCGGCAGCTTGTCGATCAGGTGCACCGGCGTGCAGGAGACGATGGCGCGACAGCACAGGTCCTGCAGGCTGAACACTGGGAAGGTAAACACAGGGACAGAGTCATGCTAATGTTAACACCACAAACAAAACACATTCAACTACACAGTACACCTTCAACAAGCTCCACCCACTTTACCATTACATCAGTCAAGTCTCCGGTTTCCACTCAAGAGCTGAAAGAGGGCGGGGCTTAGCTAAGGGTCAGCTGTTTCATATTTTAATATCTGAATAGATGCAGCGATGAAGACCTGACCCAAGAATAAGAATGTTCATGACGTACCTAGCTAATTGTGAATTCTGGGAAATTATTTGTAAAACAAATTGTGTGCTTGTAAATCGAGTACATGATTTGTTTTATAAGAACGAATAATTTGCAAGAATTGACAGATGGAAGTAAAACAGCCTCTCACAGCTCATGTTTTTTATATATATATATATATATATATATATATAAAGTAATAAAAGGCTGAGTGACAGGGTGGTGTGATGAAGCGGTATTGCGGTTAACACACTGAAGATTTAGTACGACGTTTTATTTTAGATTCTAACATCCAGTCTATTCTATGGTAACTGCTCATTTATAGGGACATGGATTATGGTGAAGCTTTCTCTAAATGATTGTAAGTTTAAATAGTATTCATGAAAGGAGTCTCCAGTGTCAGGGTTATAAGAGTTAAAGCTGTAATTTTTCCCAAAAAAATGGCACTTGCACTTTACACTGTGGTTTCTCAAAAAACAAATAATGCCAAGTTGTATGTTTGTTCTTAATTCATTCAGAAAGAATAAAGAGAGGCAGGTGAGGGAATAACTCTTTAGAGATAGTTTAATGCAAGTATGACATAACTAACTTAGACACATTTAGTGTCGTGGAATTTCGGTGAAATTTCTTTCTTTTTTTAACGCCATGCCAGCTTCTATGGCTATATTCATGGCGAGAAGCATTTTTGTTATTCAGAAACTAGATAAGATGTTTAAAATTAATTTTTTCTAAGAAAAACCATAAAACCATATTTGGATTTACTTGTTTAAAAACCTTTTTTTAAAGTGTCAACAGTGTAAAACAAGTTCGTTAAAGGAGTAAAAGAGTTACAGTCAAATAAAATATGTTTGATGGACAACTGGGTTCTGCATGATGAACATTGTGGTGGATTTTCTCTTGACAGTAAAAATGTGTGTGTTGCTTTTGTGTGTCCTTTCCTGCATCTTGTATAGGTCTAAATGTGTCTATAAACAGATACATGTGTTTTAATTAATAAGAATTGTCGTTAAAAACCGTGCTGTCACGCCACTCTGTCACTGTTTACTCTCAGCTCAATATATTTTGTAGCAGT
This sequence comes from Clarias platycephalus, assembly GCA_030068275.1. Taxonomy (NCBI): domain Eukaryota; kingdom Metazoa; phylum Chordata; class Actinopteri; order Siluriformes; family Clariidae; genus Clarias; species Clarias platycephalus. The sequence continues at coordinate 25,623,069 of JAQQZT010000008.1, read as the reverse complement.
AACGATTTTGAGAAAAAATATCTTCCGTTTGATACAAAGTCTGGCTCTTATGTTTCTCAAGACCACACCCCAAATTTTAGCAGAAGCATCCAGTCATCATTAATAGGAACACCTGTACACCTGCTCGTTCATCCAGGTATATACTCATTCAATCATGTGGCAGCAGCAGCAGCACAATGCAGATACACGCAGAACCTGATCCTCGACTGCTGCAGCTGTTGGAGTTGTGTGTGTGCCAGCCCTCTTCGGTTTTCGCACCATTCTGTGTAAACTATAGAGGAGGTTGTGTGTGTGTGTGAGTGAAAATCCCAGGAGATTCAGCAGTTTCTGAAATCCTCACCTCAACCCGTCTGGCACCCACAACCACACCAGAGTCAGGAGTTTTTCTCCTCCTGATGTTTCCTTGCCCTGCATCTGTGTGTTTTTATGCACCGTGCTGTTGCTGCTGTATGATTAGATGATCATATCTAATGTGTGTTTTGAGGGGCGTGGCCTGCTGTACAGACATAACACTCAACCCATGCATCTCTCTCTCTCTCTCTCTCTCTCTCACACACACACACACACAGACTGACCTCGGTTTGGCTTCCAGAACTTCTCCATTCCGTGTCTCATGAGCACGATGCGCGACAGCTCCGTGAACGACTCGATGACGTTGAAGTTGCAGAGCGGACTCACTTCGAAGAAGGTCATGGCGTTCTTCTCGGCGTAGGAGCGAGCCTGCTCCGTGGGAACCTGGCGCTTAAACGCCAAGTGCAGCCGGTTCCCCACCAGGATCCGAGGAACGCCAGGAGCATGCTGCAGATACACGAGAGGAAGATCAACACACTCCGGCATGTAATCACAGACATGCAAATAAAACAAATTCAAGCTGAAATAAGGGAGTGTGTGTTTTGAAGAGGTGGGGCAGGAAAGAGAAACTCCTCTGAATCCTCTCTCACACACACACACACACTGCAGCAGGAAGGGCTGAGCGTTTAGCATTTGCTGTGTGCGCGCTATCTGTTCTACTTATGCACATAAGAGCAGCACAAACACACTGCTGTGAATCAGACGTTGATTAATTTTTGAGCGTTGCAAATTTTCTATTCAAACAGCAATAATGTTCGTCTCAAACAGCAATATTTCTTACAGATTTTGAAGGTAACAATGCTAGTAGCATTTAATAAACACTGAATTTTTGTGTAACTTGTGGTCGATTGTTTAAACATCATGTCTGTAACAAAGCCATATTTTTTCCCCTGCTCCACACTTCACTCCATTAGGTGGCGGTATTGCACCAACTGCTCATTAAACATGAAAGAAGAAGAAATGATAATCTTGCAAAACCAGTCGGCAGAAGATGGAAGTGGTTTGTATTTTCTGCAAAAGCTGAGAGATGTTTTCAAGAAAATTTGCCAATTTGAGAGCAAGTTTCTCCAAATATTATTTACAAGTGTGAACTTCTAATTAAAAACTCATCCATCATTGTAGTGAATCAAATCGACCAATAAAAGAACATTAAATCGCAAAACTGTTCCGCTCTACGAGTGATGGGTCAGAGTAAGCACAGGACAAGCCTGACTCATCAGCAGTTAAAATTCAAATCTAAAAACTAAACTACATCGTGTGGCTTATTTTCATATCTGATACAAAGTGAATCGACTTCAAGATGCTTGAAAATACACTCGATTCTAAGAGACTCATACCGAGGAAGTGGAAAGAAATTCTCTTCTGTAACGTCTGTGACGCGTAACTGGTTATACTCTCGTGAATTTACTCTGTAAACCTGTCATCTTTCTATAACATAATCAAAATGGTTCAAATTCCTGATCACTGGAAGGGCGACCTGACCTCAATGACCTTCACTTTAAACTTTATAAACACTAAAGCGCTATGCTCTCTGTTTATTTGTTTATCTGTCTAATTTATTTGGGCCACACGTTCTCCAACTTTCAGCTCCTCACCTCATCTATCTCTCGAATCCAGCGGTCGATCCCATCAAAGGACCAGCGGTTAGTGATGTCATACACCAACAGGATGCCCTGAACAGGACAAAAAACAGGAAGAAGGAATTATTTGTTATACGTTACACATTCACACATCACAGATTGAAAGTCAATGAATGTATAATTTAGAGAACAACATGTAGGATTATAGAGGAACTGCAACATTTAACCAACATTAACTGCTACACAAAAAAAAAAAAAAAAAAACACGATAGGTCACTGAATCAATATAATGAAAACATGATGCTACGATACCAAAAAAGCTGAATAAACTGGGGTGAAAACCGCTCTTTTTTTACACACTGAAGCTGTCTGAGGGTCAAACGATGAGTAAAGTGTGATGTTTGAGTCATCGTCGTACGCAAACTACGAGCGTAAAGTGGAAAACATTTGTAACATTAAATAAAGAATAAAGGTCACTCGCACAGGGTCGGTCTAAACGTCCGGGTCCAGAGGCACTTTTTTTTTTTTTTTTTTTTAACTTCAGACCCAGGCGGCTTTTAAAACTACCAGAAGACAGAAAAACCGGTTCCATGGCAGCACAGACACTTTCTTGGGCTAGAACAAAGAACTGCTTACATCAGGGGCTGGAGGCGGGGTTATCACAAAAACATGATCCGCCATCTTTAAACCGGACTAGTGTAGTCATGTGTAGGGTAGTGGTACTTACTGCAAAAGATAAAGACCATTGGACTCTCAAAAAAATTTTATTAAATGGGCAGCACAGATTCATTTCTAGTAATTGGTTAATCCCAAAGTAGACTCACAAAGCCACGTTAAAGTTCGCCGTTGTTGTGCTCGTCACTAGCATCGCTAGGAAAGTATAGACGTACACGGACGTATACGTGACCTAACGACATATCTCTCGAGCACGTGGAAAAACAAGGCTCTCTTAGGAGGTTCGCTTTTGAACCGGCACTCGCACCAGACATGACCTAGCACCTGGTACTAGAGAATTTTACTGTGGATCCAGACCTTTCAGCCTCGCGGTGTAAAGATGAGAGTAAACCAGGTTTGGAATCTTTTCCATGCAGTTAATGAGGTTCTGAATAATGAACTCTGTCCCTGAGAAATACGTTATTAAATAAACACAACCACACGCGCAGTGTGTTTACTAACTCACTCCACTGCTGTTGTATGCAGGTTCTTTTGATAGACAGACAGACGGAGAGAGAGAGGGAGGGAGATGGAGAGAGGGAGATGATGTCGTCTTGCTCAATTGTGTTTTAACTCATGTTTATTTCTCCACTGTGACCGGTGAGGTGTGATGAACGACGGGTCTCTCACCTGTGCACCTCTGGAGTAGGAACGGAAAATGGTACAGAAGCGGCCTTGGCCCGACGTGTCCCTGTAAACACACACACACACACACACACAGAGAAAGACATGTCAGGGCATGAAACACTGCCACAACCTTTTCTCCTTTTGTTCCCCTTCATGACGGTGACAGAATGTTCTGGATCTACGCAGAGCTGTTGGGTTTACAAAAAAAGAAGAAGAAAAATAATAAAGTGACTCGTGTTAGTCACGGCCACGAATAACCGGTTTAACAGCCTCTGAGATCACACTGGGACTCCACACACACACACACACACACACACACACACACACACACACACACACACACACACACACACAGAAAAAACACACACCTGATGTTCAGCATGTAAAATGTGTGCACACACACAACACTTATGTTTACTGTGAAACAGAGAAGCAGACACACCCGCATGCTTCTCTCTCACACACGTGAACTCCTCACTCCACTGTGATGTGACCATTACAAACATGTCTCCTAACATTAGCGGTCATTACTCTGTTAAAGGACGTATGAATCCCTGCCGTCCACATCGGTGTGTATGAGCCATTACAATGACAAGAACAACCTGTTAGATCAAGCGCATTAGAGCGATATAAACCGCGGGAGCTACTGTCCACACCGTCCGACCAATCAGAGTCGAGCACTCGACTCCTATATACATGTTCTTGCTCTGAGGGTGTGTAAACTTTTGCATTGTCATCTTTAAAAACAAGATGTTCATGCAGCGATTGTGGTGTTGAGTGACGCAGGTTCAACCCTACACTCTCTTTGCAGCACTGACTCTGTAATGCACAGCTCTAATGGCTTACAGAGCAACACGCGTGCGCACACACACACACACACACTTCCAGTGCACTACACATACATCACTTTTCCACTCTTCCATCTCCTGACTCATCATTGACAGGAAGGCCGCACTGTTCCTCTTCCATCCTGAACATTAACACACACCACGGTTTATATTAAAGTGCCGCCACAGAGACGAAGCCCCGCCTCCTCGTCTCCGGCAGGATTGATGGGGACGTGGAAGTCTAATTGCAGCTGCGGTCTGACAGGACGTCCATCTCGTCTCTGTATCACGACTAAGAGCTTTAAACCGCTCGACTCATCGCTCAGAGTCTCTGTAAAGCACTGGACTGACGTTCAGCAAGGAGACCGGTGAGGGGGCAATAGAGCTCTGACAAGTGTGTGTGTGTGTGTGTGTACTAAAAAAAAGCACAGTAAGATTTAAGATTTTAACATCGGGCATAACATTATATTAACTAAATGTAATTATTTTCAGAAATTGTATACAGGTTATAAAATTTAAATAAGTGTTCTCATGTGTCTTCATGCTAGGCATTTTTTTTATTTTATTAGAATTTGTGATGGGCGGAGACTGGGCAGGGGGACAGAAATGAGTAATGCAAAATAGCTGATAAGCAATTGAGGGCTGCAACAACGGATCGATTAAATCGATAAAAATCGATTACTAAAAGAGTTGGCAACAAATTTCATAACTGACGCGGAGACATTTTATTATTTAAAAAATATATAATTCGGCGCCTCATAGACAGGGCGGAGCAAAAAAAAAAAAAAAACGAGCGGAGGTAGAGAAACGATACATGGCGGAGGCAGAGAAATCCGTAATCGGGTAATCGTCTCCCCTGCTGGGTCTTAGTGCTCGTCTCTTACTGGTATAATCAACATCCGTGCACGCGTGTACTGTTTACTATAACACTGTGACCACGTGTGTGTGTGTGTGTGTGTGTGTGAAACACATTTTATTTTGTGTCTGTATGCGTGTGTGTACAGAGCGCGTGTAAAGCAAAAGAGACGTTAAAAATCCATGTTCTCTCTCTGCTCAAGGCTTAGCCTGCTCTTTGCCTGCTGTGCAAACACACACACACATACAGAGAATCCTACTTTTACTTTCACAGACACACACACACTCTTTGTGTCTGCTCTACACAGAAACACTGCTCTGTCGCCATTCTTTTCAAAGGTGAAGTGCAGGTTAATTTGTTTTTTATTTTTACTTTACCGCAGTGATTCCGTTTTTAAAAATTAGATTTGGTTTACGAGTGTTTTGGAATACCAGACCGCTTCCGGAACGAATTATGCTCGTAATCCAAGGTTCCACTGTATATATTTGGCGGATGTAAAGCATACATGTCTATGTTTTTTGTGTTTGTCCATTTTTATTTTATTTTATGATTATTATTATTATTATTATTATTATAACAGCTCAAGGAGCAACATGTTTGTGGACTTTCTGAAGATTATAGTTGGAAATTAATGCTTTTCTTGTTTTTTTTGGATTTTATCCGATTCATCGATTAATCGAAAAAATAATAAATAGATTAATCGATTATTAAAATAATCGTTAGTTGCAGCCCTAGCTGTAACAATGCTCACGAAGTTTCAAGTTTCGAAATATTTTGGGAAAAAAATTGTCATCTGTTCTGTATTATTATTTCCTCTGATGAGAAACGGTCTCAGCTGCTGATAATTACTGAATCCTAAATTAAATACTGTTTACTGGAGAGGCGTCTCTGAGACTCTGGAAATCATGAGCGAGTGTGATGGTTTTAATAATAAATAAATAAATAAATAAATAAATAAAAACTTCACGGCCACCTTGTTAGCATTTACAGAAGTTTTAAACACTTCTCGAAAATAACATATTTCCTCACTGGCCACGCCCACTTTATTATTCAATTGTCCCAACTGAAATATAGACGGAAAAAAAAAAACAGATGTTCATTTCATATTTACTGCGTACTGTATTAGACCTACAGTATGTCACTACTGATCTGAAGTAAGTGTGTGTGTGTGTGTGTGTGTGTGTGAGAGAGAGAGAACACACCATGTTCTGTTAACACACTTACCACAGCTCCAGCTTCACGCGCCGTCCGTCCAGCAGGATTGTGGTCGTCTTGTAGTCGATTCCTGAGTGGAAAATAAAAAAAAAACATTGTCAGGATTTTTAACGTCTCAGCTGAGCTGGTAAACACAAACACAGAAGTGCTGCGGCGTCCCGGGAGTGTGTGACGCTCGAAACCCCCAACACTCTTATACTAATCTTATCAGTCTTAAACCCTTCCTGTGAATCGAGCCCAAATCAGTCAGGTTGGATCTCGCCTTTAAGTCACTATATAATCTGATCGGAGTGTTAAAGCGACTCGCTGTTAACGCACCCCGGGATTACGGTGCGAGACACGGTCACGCAGCAGGGATTGGAACCTGCATCTGATCTGATCTGTCGTGTTTAAACCAACGCTTGTGATTGAGAACAAACCCAACAGCTGCTCCAGCCTGCTTAGAATTTTCATGTCCTCACTAATGACCGATGTGTCCTACTTAATCACTTCTAACAGAACAGGAACAGGGCTGTGACAGTGTCTTATTTCCGGATCGCCTCAGACACACACGCACACACAGAGTGAATCCTTCACTACAGGCCATCTCCTGCTTGACATCCTCAGCTCACGAGTTGGCGTTGGTTTACGTCCAGACAGGAAGTGAGACGTGCTTTAAAGCAGAACGAGTCTCGAAGGGAGAAAGAGAGAGACAGCAGATGGTTCTTCGAGGGGTTTCGTAAAGCTTTGATGAGGCTTTTTGAACCTCCAGGCTTTCTGCTGGTCCTCGAGTCTCACGCTTCACGTCTCCTCAACTCTCTGCGTGCTCGTTCTTATTCTGAACAGCTGCTTTTTAAACGGAGAGAAGATAGGTTGCTTGTGTGTCAGTGCCCGTTGCCATGGGAACTATTTTGCTGTTCAATGTTTTGGGGCCTAAACAACAACCATCACGTCTGTTTAGAGATGTGGTTCGTTCTGTCTGGTCTCAGCTTCCCTCTGTGCTGCTGAGGAAGTGAGGACGGCACGCTGTAATTAGCGTCTCGGTCTCCGCTCCACTGGAGAAACAATCGAAATCGCAACGCCGTTTTATTTTTTATTTTTATCTTCGCACACTGCAGAGCTGCTCCATCCTGCATCCTGACTGCTCGTCGATTCTGATGTTGAAGACATACTCAGCATTAATACACAGTCTGTCTGTCTTTTGTGTGCAAAAGTGCTAAAAACTGCTCTGCTTTATCGCCGACACTGGAGACTCCTTCCCTAAATCTCGTATAATTAGCTGTACGAGACCTGTGAATAAGCTGTTGCTATAGTAACCATAAAGCACGATAACTGAAACGAGGGCATTGATATAAACCTGTGATTGAACGCTTTCAGACGAATCAGAATCCAGAGCTTGACGTCTGTACGTTTCACTGGAGACTGAGCCTGCTGGAACTGGACCCTGAACCCGTTATCGTTCGTGACTCGGTCGGAATCTCGGTATCGCTCGGTAGCTGAGCGAGATACGCCTGCGTTCCTCACAGCAGCTCGACTCTTTAAATATTTACACCAGAGCTTTTTGAGCCACGCAGAAACAGGGCAGTGCTGAGAAAGTCTCGGAGTGTAAACACACCAGCGATACACTGCAGAGTTTAATGAAGACTCTGGGGTTTGGATCGGATCTCTCTCTCACTCTCTCTGTGATTTTCCAGGGTTTGGACAGAGATGAGGTGGTGAGAAAAATGCTTTCCAACATCCCACTCCTTAAAGCCGTCTGAGAGAAGTCACTACACACAAGCATATGTACAAAGAGAGTGTGTGTGTGTGTGTGTGTGTGTGTGTGTGTGTGAGAGAGTGAGAGAGAGAGAGGTGGTTCACTTCCTCTTAAAAGCCTTTCAACATATTAGCAAAACACTGACAATCAGAAACATCGAAAAACATTAGGCAGTGCTGAGATTTTGGAGGAAGTCACAGTCTACAGGTACTTCCTGCAGAAACGCTTCTCCTGCTGTATCGGGAACGCCGGCGAGGTTCTGTAGTGCGATCTGAATTCCTGTACAGTTCAGTTTATGACTACACGGACTTGTGTGTCACATCGACAGATTTGACATTAAAATCTGAATTTAACGCAGATTAACACTGGCTCTAAATTATAAATTATAACTCGGTTAATACCTGCAACATTTCAGAAAATGTATCATGACAACATTTATCAGAATATCAACGTCATATGATCAAATGGCGCAGATACGCCAGAGATACAGATTCACGTTTGTGTTTATTTTCATTCTTTTGTTTTTATTACAGCTGATTGTATGGTTGGAAAAGTCTAAGGCAAGTTTAAAGTGTCATATTCATTAGGTTATTTATTAAAAGAATCAATTAAATATTAGATTTTTTCCCCCCCATTTTAAACCACTTCTTTTCATGAGAAGTATATTTTTTACTTTTTCCATTATCATATGTTTTTCTTTTTTTAATAGTTATAGAATATCACTCGTGTTTAAAGGAAGCCCACAAGACTACAGCCAGCTGAAGCGTGTTACGCAAACGTTCATCAACAACAAACACATCAGATTAGATAACACCCTGAAACCATCAGCACACGATGGTGGTTCTCTTCAAGGAGACAACGTCCTGAGCTTCATTCTTTCGAAAACATTCTGACGTCCTAGTCTCAGAAAAACTCATTTGAAACACACACGCGCGCGCACACACACACACACACACACACACACACCAAAAAAAAAAAGTAACCACATTCAGTTTAATATTAGTGTCCAAGCCGCTGCATTTTCTCCGTCACCGCTCTGCAGACTGAGATCTGGAAAATATGAGCGCAGTCTAAAGGAAAACATCGGCATTTTTCCAGCTGGACCACAGACAAGAATTTGGGAAGGTGGGA
>JAQQZT010000008.1:25585410-25596034 GCA_030068275.1 Clarias platycephalus | reverse complement strand
TTGTACTTCAGTAAAAGTTCACTAAAGTAACAGTACTTTTACTTGAGTACAAAATGTTATTACTCTTTCCACCTCTGTCTGTGTCCACACTCACACACAATAAAAACCCCAAACAGGAAACGAACGGAGTGAACAGGATCACTCTGGCTTTTTAAAATTTCTACTTGTAACTGAAATGGAACAACTTAGTGACTAACTAGTTAGCCTGCTAGCATCTAAAGTAGACTAAAAGTGTTAAGCTAACATACATGCATGTTGCTACTAGCTATGACCTGTTTACTGTAATTTAAATTTGCCGTACGCTGGTCAACAACCATAAATGATCTCTAATCTATCAACAGAAATAAAAAGTAAAAGCAGCTCAATGCAGATGAGATGAGATGAGACATAAGGACACTCGAGGCTGGTGTGAAAGTGATAGCAAACTAATTTCCAGACACAGAGTGAAGTTAAAAGAAATGCAGCTCAAGATCAGATTGAGGTCAAACTCCAAAAGGCCCCTAAATCATCCCGTGTCCTCCCTTTGGATCGAGCGAGGCGCGGAGTAAAGAGGAGTCTGGGATGAAACCGTCAGGGAGCGCGTCCACGTGGTGGTTTTTATTGTCTAAGAGTTCAAGGTAGGTCATGTGACTTGTGGGAAATTGTTCTTGAATGTGAAAGCGACTGAGGGCATAGACAAAGAAATGCGTCGAATTCTCATCATTGCGTTCTTACTTAAGCATCCTACTGTGTTGCTTAGATGAAAATTCCCAGAAAATCCTTTCAGCACTTCAACGTGTAACAGTGATGTTTTCCTCAAGATGCTGTTCTGGGTTCCAAAAGGAAAAGTGAGCCTTAACCTGGACTCAATAAACGGTTATGACTCGCATTAAATATAGTTTACTGTAAAGTTTAGTTCAACTTTATTCTTGGCTTCGAATCCCAGACGGAAATACTCTCTTCAAAGCTAGGAGTTGAATATTTACAACAAAAAAAAAGAAGAAGAAAAAGCAAAAACACTGGGAAAGATTGCTGTCAAGAGTAAACACTTCAGAGCAGATAATCTAAACGAATCCCAGGCTAATATTCGGCTCTCAATCGCCGGTCTGTTATTCACTACAGAGAATAAACACAGTCGGTGATCATTACAGTCTGTTTACTGCGCCGAGTTTACATGGAGCTTCCATACATGAAGCGAAACATAAACCCTAGACATCACTGCTGTCCAGAAATGAAACTAACATGGGCTCCGTCCTCGCCACATCATAACGTATCAGCCAGGTGACGTGACACGGTGTGAGCTCTAACACACACACACACACCATTTCATCATTAAATAATAAGTAGGGAAGATGACAGGCATTAAAATCTTACTGCATGAACAAAAAGTGGAGTTTTTCCAAATGCAAATGGAAAAAGTGGACAAGATCTGATTTGAAATCAGAGCAGTTCGGGGAAACAGCGACATCTACTGGTAGGACACCAGCTGCACTTTCACTTTCACTTTCCTGGAAAACAACTGTGAAATGATAAGAGACAGAAACATGTCTCACACACTTTGCTATTGTGACCACACAACTTTGTTCTTGTTCATGCACGCAAAATACTATTAATAATGCTTTGACTACTACTACTACTAACAGTAATAATTAGTAAAGTAATAATAATAAAAATAATAATGATGATGATGATGCAAGGGTGAGTCAAATGAAAGCCTTCTTTTAGTTATTTATTTTTTGCATAGTTTTTTTTTTTTTTTTTTGCATACAATTGTCACAACTGTGATGCATCAGGTTTAAGGTGACTGTAAAAGCTGTGATGTACAGTACAGTATGTTACACTTTTTAAGGTTATTATTACTACTACTACCACAAAATAATAATAATAATAATAATAATGTTGTTCATAGTTTTTCGGCTGCTCTTATCGAGAGGTCGCCACAGTTGACCGTTCGATCTGTACAGCAACTTTGACACAGGTTTTACGTCGACGCCCTTCCTGATGTAACCGGTGCTGCATCCAGTGGCTGGTGTTTGGACATTGGGTGGGAACTGAACCCGAGCTTTCTAATAATAATAATCATCATCATCATCTAAGAATCCTAACTTGCGTACTTCAGGAACAACAAAAAAAAAAAACCCACGCTAACCGTAAGGGTTAGACCAACATCACACTCACCAACATCACCAACATCACCAACATCACGCTCACACATTCACACCCCGATCGCTGAAAGACGGTTGGCTGCAATGACTGACGACGTCACAACGAATTTCACTGTCGTAAAGACGAGGCAACGTGGCAAAGCACCCCAACCTTCTAGCAATCTACTCTGCACACTCATTCGGATGACAAAGTGGAAACATCAATCAGGGTACAGTACTTGTCTTTTAAACCGTGGGAGGAAACCCACCAAGCGCAAGCATGGGGAGAAGATGCAAAGCTTACGCACACAGACTTCAGGAGGTGCGAGCCGACAGTGCTAACCACTCATCCAACACACACAGGCCTGCACATGCTTCAGTGTAATTAGCTTAGCAAAAACAGCTGGCTATGATGCTGTGCTTCACTGATAAAGTGAAATAACTCCGAGATGTGATGAACTAAACCATCTAATTAGATACATCTTTTCATAACAAAAAAAAAAGCAATATAATATGCAATACACATAAAAAATCCCAATTTCCCCAAAAGGACCCAGTTGCTTAGAAGTGAACCACATGCTCAGAGGAACTGCAGTTACTCATGCAATGCTCGCTGTGATATAATCTAATCTGCCATATGTGAAAGAGGAAAAAAAAATGTCCATCCCACCATGCGGTAAACATGAGCATTTCTGAGAAACTGTACAGAAATGAAAGCAGCCATAAGCAGTAAGGCAACTTGACTCAAACCAACTAGAGATGTGTGTTTGCGTGTGTGTATGTGTGTGTAAAAGGCATTTCAGTTTCACAATGAAATCATTGTTAGAAGCAGCTGTCAAAGAGATCTACAGTAATTACATGCAGATACATGTCCTAATACACACCCCTTACTGTGTGCCTCGACCAAATCCATTATTAACCTCGTCCTCACCGTGCCGCGTTCAGGTAGAGGTTTGAGTGCACAAAGCAGAACATGAACACTTAAACGTCTCTATTGTCCAGAAATGAAACTAACAGCGGGTCTCTTCTCATTGCAGCACTTTCTGGCGACATGAGTCGCCTGGACTGCACAGTGAATGTTTCACTTTGAAGACTGAACAAAACGATAACGATAAAAATTTCTAATAAGCGTATTAGATTGCGTTACTGATAAAGTGCATAAAGGTCAATCTTACATTTGCACAACAACTATCGATATTTAACATCAGCGTATGTTCAGATCAGAACTGTTATGCAATCAAAGGATCCCATAGAAGCACATGCATTGTATGGCTAAAAGTAAAGTTTGTGCACCCCTCTACAATCCACCCCCCACCCCTTATGTGCTTAATGAACATCTCAGTGCAGAGCATTGCCCTTTCATGGAGGGTCAGGGGTCGGGGGTAACTCAGAGGGTTATGGCATCGGCCTATAGGTTGAAGGGTCCCAGGTTCAAACCCCAAGAACCCATGAGCAAGGCAGCTAACCCTCTGATGTATAATGAGATAAAAACATCCCAGGTTCAAACCCAAGCAACACTGATTTGCCACAGTTGGGCCAGACCCTTAACTTTTAACTGTATAAATAAATAAATAAATAAAGTGTAAGTCGCTCTGGCCTCTGCCAAATGCTGTTAATGTAAATATACAAGGTGGGTGAAAGGTAACTAGGCATTAAAAGGTAGTAATAAAGTCCAAATGTATTGAAATAAATTGTACATGTACTTTATTACACAGGAGAATTAAAACAAATCTTTAAATTTCGGCATCCCCGGTGGCATCAATCAGTGTTCTCAAACATCCAGGGATGCAACGTACCGTCTTCTGAAGGAGGTGGTTTGGGTTATTGCTGAGACCCTCCTGGATCCGTGTCTCCGTGTCCTCCAGTGGTCGAGGCTTTGCCCTGTACACATCCTCCTTTGTGTTGTTCGACAGGAGAAAATCACATGGAGTGAGATCTGGACTTTATGAGGTTTGTATCGTCCCAGCCAACGTCCTGGAAAATGCCGGTCCAACCACGCACGCACAGTAAGAGCTAAATGGGGAGAGACTGGTTTCATCTTGACCCCATGATACTACAAGTTCTACAGCCATTAGAGTTCGTTTTGCCCCTGCATGTACATATACTGAGCATTAGAATGACTGAACTGCACATGCTGGATGGTGGCGCGCTCATTCACAGGAACACTAATCCCCACAGCCACATGCTCTTCAGGAGCGTCGCAGAGCTCGGGCGATGATGTCGGGAAGCCGAGGATCCTCCAGCTCCAGGGACGGTTCAGTGGGGTCGAGTTCGGTCAGAGTGGAATGCGTACAACATTCTGTACAGAGATCATCATCTGGACTTGTAGCAACTGCTCAGACAAGAATGCGTGTCGTGGTGTCAAGGGGTGCACATACCTTTGGTCACACCATGCACAGTATATGCATGCAAACTTACTGTATTTACTCACATTGCACATTGGTGTATGGGATTCATATTTAAGATTTCAGATGCTGGAAAATTAAAATAAAATAAAGCATAGTATTTCCTCAAAGGGTTCTATCTGTTCCATCTTTCTACACACACACACACCATGTCAAGTTTTTAATCTATTTATCTAGCTTTTCCTCTAACACTGCTTATCTATATTCTGTACTCACACACACACACACACGCAGAAAAACATGCATACATATACATATATTTGGGTCGTCATAGTAGCCAGGGCTTGCGTGTTTACACAGTGTGTGCGCGCGCGCACACACACACATGTACACACACTGCGGTTTGAAGCACAAGCTCACGATTTCAGAGAAGAGCTTAAAGCTAAAGCGAAAGCAAACTTTCCGGGAAACACAGCGTGTCTGAGAGAGAGAGAGAGAGAGAGGAGGGGGGGGAGGAAGAGGAGGGAGGGGGCGGAGCTAAAGGCCGCCTAAATAAAAGCGCCGCTTCATTACAGAACGCTTGGCTTCACGCGAGGATCTGTACCGCTGAGACACACGCACGAGCTCGGGCTTCAGGCCAATGGAATTAGGCGCGCGCGGTGTGGAGTTCAGAGCCAGCGCGAGCGGACGCCATGTTTCCCGGGTCTCCCGCTGTCCGGTCCGGGATGTGCTGAACGGTAAGAGACCCCGAAAACCCGCCGGTACACGGGGATCGTTAATGTCAGATATCCGCTCTGCGTGCGTGTGTGTGTGTGTGTGTGTGTGTGAGTGCCAAGATTTTAGCACAGATTCAGAAACTGAACTCACTGATCGCGCCGGACCTAAAATATTCCCTCTGTAGTTCAGAGTTCCCCCCCCTGAGAAGGTCCACACGTTGTTCTCCTGCGCGTTCCTGGAAAAGCCCGAGCGCCTCCAGGAACATCATCAAACCTCAGGCTGAGAGGAAGATCTCTCCTTCCTAAAGAGAAGCTCTCTCACTGTTCCCTGCGTGTTCTTCACCTGGCTTCGGCTCTCACACAGTCAGGGTTAAACACTGTCCTGCCCACGAACACTGGAGATGAAATTCTCTCTTCATTTATTCTGCTGCTGGTGTGTGTGTGTGTGTGTTCAAAAAATTGCGGTCTCTCTTTCTTAACCGTGTGCTGAATGCTGGATTTCTTACTTTTCATAGAAAAAAAGAAAGAAACAAGCAAACAAAGTAATCCTAAAGTTAAAGTTGTAATTAGGAGTGTGTTCGGGAAACTCCTGCGCTGTGTTTTTCGACATGTCTCGAAGTTTCTGCAGCGCTCTGGAGGCAGTTGAGTACTTGATGTTTCTCAGACAGTGTAATTATAGATATCGCCCTCCAGCTACCGTGCAAACCTCAGAGCGTGGCCAGATATTCCATTTCTCATGATCTCATTCATAAGGTTCAAACCTCCGTTTAATTCGTATTGTCTGCGCCTCGAAAAATCAAGTCCTTTCCATTTCCAGCGTAGCAGTAACTTTCAGCACGGTCAGGACGTGAAACTCTACACGTGAAACTTAGGGAAACAGAAACTAACTTCAGCTCTTGATATATTTGCAAATGAAACGCGGCGGTATTATTATTTCCCCCTACGCCGCCATTCAATTATCTGAAATCACAACCGACTATAACCTATTTTCTCTTTTTTTCTTTTAGACTTCCTGATCCTGGCCTAGATGACCTTTATGACGCTACGCTATGGAAGACAGCGCCAGGAGCTGGTCTTCCCTGTAGGATGGTAGCGCACGGCGCCGTGGAAGACACGTCAGGCACTTCAGCGGATCGCCGAGCCCCGCTCTCGCACCCGGAAAACCGCACACACTTCCGTTCGTTCAGGAGCGAGAGTGACTTCAAGACCATTGTCGAGACCACGTCCATGCTGGAGGAGAGCGGATTCTACTGGGGCCCCATGACAGTCGAGGAGGCCCACCATAAGCTCAAGAACGAACCCGTGGGAACTTTCCTGATCAGGGACAGCCAACAGAAGGACGTTTTCTTTGCGCTGAGCTACAGGGCGCCTTCGGGACCCATCAGCGTTCGGATACACTTCCAGAGCTCGGGCTTCAGTCTCATGGGGAGCAAGAAGTCCTTCAATAACCTCTTCCAGCTGCTGGAACACTACTCCAGCTCGGCAAAGCAGTGCCTGCAGTGGCCGTACAGGAGGCAGCGGGTACGCTCGCTGCAGGATCTCTGCCGCAAACGGATTATAGAAACGTGTGGAGCGCAGGCGATCGATCAACTTCCAGTCAATCCGATCGTCAAAGACTTCCTCCGCTCTTTTCCGTATCGGCTCTGAAGGCTCGGACGCATTAACGTACCGCTAGGGGAAAAATATGCTTGCCATACTTGACGGCTCCAAACAGGCACTTTGTAGCACATTTTGGAAAGACTTGAACACTTGGAAGTTTACGCCATCCTTGAATGTTTACACTAGCATGCAGGCAGTCCCAGGGCTTCCTGCGATTCTATTTTTGCTATGCAAAAAGTTATATTTCTCTACCAGTATTTTTATAATAGTAATAAATGTATTTTTAAACAATTGAAAAAACACATTTGTTTGTTTTCCTTGTTTTAATCCTCACTTATCCACATTAGGAGGCACTTTTATTGGTTTTATTTTTTACAAGACTTAAAGTAGGTTGATTTCAGTCAGGACCAGAACACACACACACACACACACACACACACACAGAACACACTTCAGGTTTTATTGGTCCAAAACAGCGTAATTCATATTTTACTTTCACTTTGCGAAAACAAAAGTATCCTGGGGGTTTCACCAGGAATTTCAGGAACGGGGGAACCTTTACGGTTTTACAGACATTTGATGTAAAAACTTTGGTGTATCAAAGTTAAAATCTCTAGTGTTTAGTTCTTAGTGTTGAATTTTAGTGAAAAGTAAAAGACATTGTGAATTGTTCCAGCGCTCCCAGTACGCCCATTCAAACACACACAAAAAAAAGTAACCCGATTGGAACTTTCCTGTTAGTGTTTCCAGTGTATTATGTGCGTATTCAAAAGCCTTCCTCATAATTTCGTCACTCAGCTGAAAGTGGATCTGACACTTCCTAAGAACAGGGACATGTTCTCACTGTGTCATTGTTAGCCTGCATTCTGATGCCTTTTTTTTTTTTTTTTTTTTTTAAACAACCTTGTTGTCGTCTAGATTACGTCTCTTGATGTACCTGGATTCCTGAAATGACACACGTGCTAGACTGACTCATTCGGGTAGGAGCAGAGTTGAGGGGGGGCGGAGCTACAGTGACCGTAATCTCTTCATGGTTCATACATACATTTACAAGAAACAGAGGGCGGGCGGGGCTTGTTGAGGAAGACACACAGACACACACACACACACACACACACACACACACACACACAGTGGCAATAAAATGCTTTACTCAGAAAGTGAGTAAGATCAAGATAAGGCTTTGTGTCCTGGGTGTTGCTGTACCGTAAACTCCAGATTAGCGACGGTAACGGCGTCTGACGCAGGAGGAACTGATTCCTTTCACACAGGAACGTTTGGCTTCAGCTAAGAATGTGTGAATGTAAGAAGGGCTTGAATGTGTTTCCTGGATTGGAGGGAAAACAGGATGGAGGATTTATTTAGATTTATATAGATTTTAGATCACAGTTGATTTTTTTTTTTTTTTTTTTTTTTTTGTAGATTTTTCTATTAATTTTTTAAAGAATTTTTTTTTTTTAACATTTATAGATTTTTTTTTTTTTTAAAGTGGTCAAATATAAGATTAACTCGTATAATTTTAAATGATTTTTTTTACAGCTTTTCGAATAAGTTGTTGAATAATTTTATAATTTTTTCAGTGGTGATTTCTCTCTCTCTTTTTTTTTTTTTTTTAAAATACATTTTGTTTTTTACTATTTTCATAGCTGTAGATTCCAGATTCCCAGCTTTTTCATTTATTTATTTATTTAAAATTTGTATGTTTTTAAATAGGTAATTTTTGTTTGTTTGTTTATATTAGTTTTTTCATAAGTCCTAGCGTATTTTTATGGCTGCGTTTCATCCTAAAACCTGATTTTATTTATTTTTTTTACATTTGTCCCCCCGTCTGAGACAGACATGGTTACAGGTCGTACACGTAATGACGGTGTATAAATTTCTTGTGACTCATGAATGAGTTCTTGAAAGCTTCCTGCTTCTTCCTTTTTCTTCTTTCTTTTGTTTTGAATCACCAGTCTTGAAATCGTAAGTGCTTACTGAGAAGCGACCCGGGGTGAAACCGAGTGTGGTGGCGCATGACGGAAATCATCTCGAGAACAAAGCAGCTGTGTGTAATCTTTTCTGAATCTTTCAGGGTCTGGATGGGTATCTTCCGAAGAACTCGAATGAATGTGAGAGTTCTGGTGAAAGGTTTCATGCGAAGAGAGGCTTCAGACGAAAGGGCGCGTGATGGTTTTTAATTTAACGCTCTCTGGATTTGATTTCCGAGTATAATCAGATAGAGAGGCTGAGCCGAGTGTGTCTCGAGTTGCAGATACTCGCAACAACTTTTTACAGTTGACGAAAGGAAAATCAGGTTAAATAGGCTTTAATGAAGTGAAACGAAGAACGGTTGAGATGGATTAATGATATCGCGCAGCGCTGCTTCCTCCTCTTCCTCTCTGTCGTTTAAAACACTTTTAAATACGTCGACGTTCCTGCGAGATCCCGTCCAGATTAAACTAACATGAACTCAGAACCTTCATATGAATACATACATCAATTTATATCTTTTCTTTAGTCCTTAAATACACTTTATAGGTGTGTGTGTGTGTGTGTGTGTGTGTAATCAAGACATCAATCAACCAGTTTAGGGTGAAGAAGACACATGAAAGTGCAAAATCAGTTCCAGGAAAGGAAACTGCTGTGTGTTTCACTGAAGAACCTCACAGACACACACACACACACACACACAGGCTTCACTTCAGCGCTCTATTCCTGAGTGTGTTTTTATTGTGTTCTATTCATAATCCCATTACTAAAAAAACCTGAATTGAAATCATATTTCATGAATTCATTAAAACACACACACACTGCCCTAACCTTCCTGTTATCGTTAGTGACATCACAGCGGTGCAGAATCTTGCATTCTGATTGGTCAGAAGGTGTTTATTAGTTCTCTGTAGGTTTATATTAACACTCAGTGCTGGACAGTTAAGAAGTTATAATAATTATTTATACTTTTACTCCATTACATTCCACAACACAATATCGGTCCACTACATGATAACACATTTCTTTACTTCTTACAGTATGAGTGGGATTGTAATTGAAGCATGTTGAGTGCAGCAATCAGGACAACACACACACACACACACTTTACTTTTTCTAACTTTGACCTGCAGGTTGCAGTTATTAATCGCGTCCATGCAACAAACACGCAACTTTACTTTTACAACATCAGTGCAACCGTCTGCAGTTTCAAAATTGGGTCTAAAAAAACAAAACAACAACTCTTGATTACTTCGTGTGCAGCTGATCATGTGAAGCTGAAACAGTTATCAGGAGGAGTGCAGTCGTAGTTTAACCAACCGAGATCATTATTTTCAGAAATCCAGCTTCTACCGGCTGTGATCAGAACTCCTGATCATCTGAGTCCATCTGTTACTCGCCAAACACAGAGTTTTAATCACGTGAGAAAGGGAAAGTCTGTTATCTGAGATATTTGGTTTTTCAGCAGCGCCGTGGCCGAGCACCTCCAGGGTCAAGTTTTCAATTCTGACCTGAGATCTGTGTGTGTGTGTGCGTGTGTGTGTCCATGCTGGGTGGCAGCGGGGTGGGTGGATCAAGACTCGGCGACATGCTCGTTCTGCGCTTCACGTGTCCAACAGGTTTGCTCTCCTCAGTGATGCACCCGCTAAGAAACCTGAAAGAGCTCTGGTTACGGTCGCTGAACCGCTGCATGTCCAGGTGGTGCTCCGAAAATAATGTGGGCTTCATAGACAATTGGAAGACCTTTGTGGGCAAAGCTGGCCTGTTAGGGCGGGACGATGTCCATCCCACTAGGGAAGGTGCTGCTCTCATTTCCTGTAGTATAGCTGATAGTCTCAGTAGAGGTCTAGTTAACCGGTGACAATCCAGA
>JAQQZT010000008.1:25548535-25563203 GCA_030068275.1 Clarias platycephalus | reverse complement strand
ACACACACACTCACGCACACACACACACACACACACACACACACACACACACACACACACACACACACACACACACAGTCCAGGAGGGCGTATACTTTGGGAAAGAAATCCCCGTTTATGAATTCGATGACAGATAAAATAATCTAATCAGGAAATCTGTGTGAAGTTCGCCAAAGAAAAGTTTGTCCAAGAGATCAGAGACAGGGCGTGACGACGGAGAAAGAGAAGCGGCTGAAGCAACTGATGATGAGGCTCTGTGTAAGTGTATAAATGTGTGTGTGTGTGTGTGTGTGTTACCTGGTGTTTTGTGCGCTGGCACAGCGCTGGTGGCGATGGAGTCGGAGTGAGTTGTGATGCTCGAGCTGGAACTTGGGGAGGAACTGCGTTTCTGAACCATGTGGGCCACAGCGAAACCTGCGCGCACACAAACACACACATTTACACTGAAGATTCCTTGGTAAGCGTCAGTTCATTCTCCTGGAATGAGACCTAGATGCGATGTACACAAGTGCGGTTAGATTCACTCTGCATCGCCGAGTCTTTACACAGCTCCATTTTTAGAAATCATTTTATTTGCGCTTACTTTTTATTATTTTAAGTCGTTTCTCTCTGGAGAGACTGACTGCGTCGGTTCTACACGGGCTCCTGAGCAGACCAGGCTCTAGCAGACGTTAATAAAGATCACCCTAAACCCCTCCACTATCTACTCTGCTGAATTTCCAAAGAAACCCTTTGGAAGTCACTTCACGCTGATTCGAGTCTCTACTTGACTTGATGGATGTATTTTTAAACACCAAAGCGTTCACTTCACTGCAGAAGTATTTCATCTCTTTTTTTAGGCCAAAAGTGTTCAATCCTGTTCAGTTCCCTCTCTTGGATGAAAAACTGGTAGAGCGACCAGAATTTTATTATTATTATAATTTTTTTTTAAAATATAAATATTTGCTAAGTGATGTTAACTATGTACCTTTTTACACGCACTAAATAACTCAAAACCTTCATCATTGCAGCGTGAGAGAAAAAGCGAGGACGTGCATCATGGGTGTGCGAGCTGGAGGGGAAGTGGGCGGAGCTTCCAGGTGATGCTCATTCCTATGAGAAACATCAAAACTGTCAATCTTTCAAGATATAAATGTTCATTTATGAGGCATTTATATGAGACAGCAAGTTTCTTTTTTTTCCAGGAAAGGAAGGTCGATGACTCGCGTCCTAGCGTACGCCATAATCTAGCGTAAAGCGCCAGAAAAAGGTTCTGATGTAGATGATTACTTTTGAAGGAAATTCATAATGCATTAACACATCACTATACGCCTTCGGTGGATACGCTACGTATACAGCTTCTTAATATACAGGGGTCATAACAGGACAGATTACCAAAATCTACCGCAGACACACACACACTCATGCAGGCAGATGGGGGATTTTTTTTCTTCATGCTGGAACTTTTTCTTGGTGATTTGGTACTGATGGTGAAACTGTGGTGTGTAATGATGATGCTCTTTTTTTTTGTTACGTCATTCCTGAGATGAATCAGTGTTTTATTTCTGTGTTAAACCAAAAAAACCTGAGGACTTCCCTAAACCATATGTGTACGTCAATGGCACAAAAAACGCCATCACAAAACAATCGTATCTATCCACTTCTGAGCATTATCATAATAAGCAAAACCGAAACACTGGTTCGAGATCGGTATCAGCGAAGAATGTCACAGAGATACACGTCAGTTTATCACGTCAGCGATGCCTCTTCTGGTCTCAGTTTAAACAAAGATATCATTGAAATGACTTTTTTTTCTTTTATAAACAAAGAGTACCCGCGGAAATCTACCGCCTCGGTCAAGGCTTCGTGTGATAAACTTCCTTTTAAAAACCAGAGAGTGTCTTGTTCACTTCACCACGCTCTGAGAATAAACCCAAGAAGAAGAAATGAAGTGTGAAGTGTGAAGTGAAGGCTGAGCATCTCTCGTCAGACCAGGCGCAGATTCGGAGGAAGCCGTGAAACAGTACACTGAAAACCGCAAACCTGAGATGGAGAAGTGCTTCAGAAATTCTGGAGAAAAACTAAAGCAGGATGTAAAAGGACGCTGGCTCATTAGTTTGGACAGAGAGAGAGAGAGACAGAGAGAGAGAGAGAGAGAGAGAGAGAGAGAGGGTGAACGAGTTCAAAGTAATCGTGGGGAAAAGGGTCAGTAGTTCGCATGTATTGAACAGAAGAAATACCGAGTGCTTTTTTGGAGCTGGCGGTGAATCTTCTAAATAAAGTCACGGTCAAAATTTAGGAAGTGAAGCTTTCTGAGACGAGTCCTGATATTAACGCTCTACCGCAGAATAAATGACAAAAATGAAATGAAATGTACGTAATGCACAGATTGACTGGGGCTTTTTTTTCTTCTCTTGTACGTAAGGAAAAACTTTTAAATCATTTTTGGTTTAATTTGAAGCAGCGCGCTAAGTTTAGTTACGACTGAATACATAAAACAGGTCAGAAAAAAAAGTCCAGGCATGATGTAGAATAAGAGCTGAGAAATGAGTGTGAAAAAAAAAAAACCACCTAATGAAAAAGTCCAACTTAAAACAGAACAGAGACAGAATAGTATCACAGTGGAACCTCGGATTACGAGTAACGCGGTTTACGAGTGTTCCGCAAGACGAGCAGAGATTTTTAATACATTTTGACTTGGAAAACGAGCATTGCCTCTCTTTACAAGTACCGAGTATCATGCATCACGCAGTGACCGTACCCCACACACACACCCACACACGCACTCTTTCTCTCTGCTCTACACAGAAACACTGCTCTGATTCTGCACGTGATTCTTTTCAAAGGTAAAGTGCAGGTTAATGGTTGTTGTCCAGTGGTTAATGACACTAACTGTGTGTCTCGGCGTGGGTGAGAGTAGGTCTGTACGGTCCGCAGTACTGAGGAGAGAGCAGCTGTCTGACAAAACCCACATTCACACCCAGTGACAGAAGCACTTTCAGTAAGAACACACACCTGATAACGTTATGTAACGTCTTAAACAACACGCGTCTCTGCACTAATCACTTCTAAACCATCCGCATGTTCGCGGCTAACGCTAGATACAAAGCTTTCTATTTTCGAACACAAGGCTGAATCCCAAATCCCTCTGTAAACCCTGATCAAGGGCACTACTTGGTGTTGGAACAAGGGATTGTACACCCTACATAGTGCACTAGCTCCATGGTTTATTTTCCCCACCTTTTGGCTACATGGTACACTTTACAGCATATATTCTTAGTTTTAAAATGATTGATCTATTGATCAAGCTATTTGCTATTGCAAATTATGGCTTATTATTATTATGATTAGGTCAAGAATGTATTTGGAAAACAAACAAACAAACAAACAAACAAACAAACATAAACATGACAAATTTCAGGAACTGAAATAATTATTCAGAAATAATTATGCAATGTGACATTCACATAACTGTCAAATTTATATAAATAACTATTTTAGATTCACTAACTGCTCAAAAATCTGATAATTGTCAGAATTATACACCAATATAATCTTTATATTCTACTTCTCTTCTGAGTGAAATATCTCGATTTCTCAGCGTAAGTAATTTTGAAGTGAGTTATTTATTGTTCAGGACTCCTGATAGACACAGTTACACACACCGTGCAGTAATGAGTCACCAGTGCTGAGCATCAGGAGCTTCATCAGATACGCAGGATCAGGGTTTATGTGTTATATAAACATAAGCTCATATACACACACACACACACACACACACACACACACACACACACACACACACACACACACACACACACTAGGAGTTTAAAGCGGCACTGTTAAAAGAGAGAGAGTGTTACCTGGCACTTTATCGACGGAGGCGAACGCCGGGCCTCGCCGAGCCTGATCGTAGAATCGGAAGGGCAGCTGGGACGAGGATGAAGATGAGGATGAGGAAGAGGACTGTCCAAAGCCTAGCACGTCAGACGACGGCTGTACGGGAAGGTCGAGGAGAGCTGTGCGGACGAGAGACGAAAACACGACAAGGATTTATATCTAATTTGGATTTTATTTTATTTCATTTTATTTTACTTATTATCGTCTGCTTGTGTGTCTGCAGCTATTTTAGGATTGTACAGCACTTTGGTCAACAAAGTCATGTTAAATGTGCTTTAGAAATAAATTTGACTATATCTATATCTATATATATATACACTGTTTAACATGACTGTATGTCAATATGACGGTTGCACCACATGGTTCACTTTCTTCTTTGACTCCACCCCTCCCCGAGCTACGCCGTCAGACGAAACACAGGAACATGATTTCCTTCTGACCTACAACTACAACTAGAAACACGGCTAGCAAGCAAATCTTTTATCAAGTCAGCACAAATGGGAGTTTAGCGTCAGAGGATCGCCATCATCTGCATTTTTCCTTCTACGTCAGGATCCATATGAGTCAGAATATAACTTAAACGAATGTTAGTGGTCGGGTTCGCATTATCACGGCGTACAACAGTTACGTGGAGTGTAGCTGCTATCTAGTGTGAAAGATTCTCAGTGAAATGTTTCTGGTTAGCGCACCATCTACAGGTTCAAACGTATTTATTTTTAAAGATTTGCTCAGCCTCAGCATCACGTGACTCAGTTTATAACTCGTCAGTTATAACTTACAAAGTCACAATTCACGTACAAACTGTTCTCCTGAAATCAAATCAACACGCGATCCAATTTCTGCTCTTTGTTTAGACGGTACAAAACCAGACATGTTGTTTTTGGCTCCATTGGATTAAAAAAAAATATCTAATACAAATTTCTGCGGTGTAGAAACACGACCAGAGCTTGTTTTCACTTGTTTCAATGTCTTTTCCTCGAGTGTTACTCGTCATCTGTATAATAACGTGTGGAATGTGTCATAAGAATAAGTCTTTGTTTGCTGTAAAAAAATTCCCCAGCGCGGGAGCAGAACTGAGAAGAACCCCAGCGTTGTGGACAGAAATAGCTCGTCTGCTGAGAAGTCCGGTTCTTCTGGTTACTAAACTAAAATATCTGACCTGGTTCTAACCTTAACCCCGTTTGGATCAAACACACATTCCATTCTGCCGGTTGCAACAATGAAAAATCTTTAACACAGAGCTACAGGGGATCTGTGAGAGACGCGCGTGAGCACAGACAGACAGAACAGACAGACAGAACAGACAGGACAGACAGAACAGACAGACCCGCTATCCTCTGCATCTTCATCCTCCGGGCCTGGATGCGTCCCTTGGCCAGCCGCTGCTTGGCGATGATGCAGCGGATGTGGTCGGCGAAGATGAAGGACGCCTGCAGGATGGGAACGGGTTTGGCGTGAGGGTTCGACGTCGGTTTGTGGATGGTGATGTTCAGGGCTCTGCTGTCGTCCTCCACCCCCGACACCTGCATGTCCTGCAACGGAGAAAACACACGCCGATTTCACCCCACCGCTATTACACACGCGTGTCTGTCCGCACGTTTCACACTTCATTCGACTCAAGATTTCCCCTACAGTCAACTTCAATAAACAAACATATAAATAAAAAATATTAATTCATGTTTTTACTGCAACGTAAGTTTTGTTGGAAGTTTGTTTTTCAATTCATGTTTAAAAAAAACAGACAAAAAAAAAAAAAAAAGAGGAACGTTCTTTTGCTATAATATTTTTGGGGAAACAAAAACAAAAAAATTATGAACTTTTCATCAAACTCAGAGCACTTCACAGGATCATAAATATGTAAAAATGCTGTACGAATTAAATCTTGAAAATAGTTTTTTTTAGGCATTTAAAGGGACAGAAATATCTAACACTCTATAAAAAAAAGTTGAGCTTACAAGAGCTACAGGATATTCCTCTACATTAAAAAATGTATAATAACTCCTTATATACACACAGATTTTTTTTTAACAATCGTTGGTTGTTTTTTCTTAATGTTTGATATTAGATGTTGTGCACACTTCATCCTGTAAAGGTTACAAAAAAAAAAAAAAAAAAAAGGCCTCGTCCTGTTGATCAGAAAACTTTAGGGCGTTTAATTCCCCGGTGCTGAGATTACCTGCAGGAGACCTGCGAACTTGACGACGCCCCAGCCCAGACGCTTGGTCTCTGGTTCCACCAGACTCATCTGATAGACGTCTACGGCCAGGAACCTCTGCGCCTGAACGCCGTCTTTACTCACCACCATGCAGGCGATCAGGTCGCTGTTATCTGTGGACAAACAAAAACAAAAATAACAGAGGTCTTGTGTGTTTGTCTTATTATTTCTGCATTCAGGCTGTTATTCGGTGTGACCAGGACTGTGACTCATTAAAGCAGCCTGAGAACTTCAGCTCAGACAATGACTTAGAGCACATTACCACGAGGTACCGTCACAGGAACCAGTGAAAACACACCCAGGAGCGGTGATAAAACAAACAAGTAAGTGAAGAAGTTTATTTACCCACTTACCAACAGATTAAGGGTAAATAAACAATTATCTGAGTAACTTCAGTAATGAAGCGGGTGCGTAAACACGATCGTTAACAAGCCGCTGTTACAGGTGGAGATCTGCTCATCTGTAATCTTGTACGTTAGTGATATTTTAATTCCGTCCCCACGATAAACATTTCCACAAAACACTGCTGTGTGGGATTAGGGTGTGTATTAGAGCTCGATGTGCAGGTCTGATAACACACACACACACTCACGCGTGTATATTCACTTCTACTTAAAAACGACACCGTAAATCAAACCTGACCTTCTTTATTCCTGCCGATCACATATAGGAGCGCTCTTTAAAGCTCCGCCCACCTTGATGCTTGAGACAATGAGTCATACTGCACTGTGTGTGTGTGTGTGTGTGTACATGTCAGTAAGTAAATGTAAACAAGGTAAACATTTTGATCAGGCTGGTGTTGTTCCCGTTAGCGTTCGGGAAAATTTGCGCGAATTAATATTATTATTTATTTCTTTTCTTTCTTTTTTTTTTTTACAAGAAACGCTGAAAAAGATTCTGAGGTCATTGCTGTTTTTATTTGTTGTTAGATGTTTGACATGGCATACACACACTGCACTACACACACAGAGTGGGACAGAAGCTGCTCTCTAGAGCCGGCCGAGGGAACAGCTGGAGTGAACCGGAGGAACCTGAGAGGAACCGTGACAGATTTATTTTTAAAAATGTTATGTTTCTAAAAGCAAACAAAACAAAACAAAAAAACAGGAAATAAAAGTGCTGCTTCTTCACACTTCCTGCTCGTCAGATGATTTCAGTCGAGCCTAGCGTGACTCCGTGTGACTCTGACTTTCGAATGAACTACTCCAACCTGCTCATGTGATATGGGCGGGTAAGTAAGAAGTCAGAGTAAGCTCCGCCTTCAGGAGCCGAAGGTACAGACGTTATTCGGTCCCTCGCTTCCTGTTCGAGCACTTAGCTGAAAGTTAAGCTAATGAGCAAAAGCTAATCCACCGAAGCTACAAAGTGAAAGCTAAAAGTATAGAGCAAAAAAAACAAAAATAAATGCTAGCTAGCTAGTTAACTAGTGTCAAAGCTAACCTAGTGAGTGAAAATAAATATAACTAAGCTAGTGGATGAAAGCTAACCCAGCAAGTATAAAGCTAATCTAGGAACAAAGTTAATCCCGCAAGTAATGAATAAACCAGCTAGCTAAACGTAGGCAAATCAAGCGGCGGTGGTTGCCATGGTAACAGACTTGGACCTTCTCAGCAATATTCGTATGAGACTAGAATATTAGAAACAAGACTTGACGTGCAGGGAGGCGTGTGTGTGTGCGGGTTAGATCTCTGTTTAAGGCAATAAAGATTCATCAGAGAGAGTGTCGATCAACATTACACACACACACAGTTCTATATAAGACTTTAAAGGGAATCCTATATATAGAGTAGATTCTGATTAACTGTAAGTATCACTACTCTAGGTGTGTGTGTGTGTGTGTGTGTGTGTGTGTGTGTGTGTGTGTGTGTGTGTGTGTGAGAAATAAAGTGACATTTCCTGCAAGTTTAAAAATAGCACAGATGACATCAGTACCATCTGCCTGTGTGTGTGTGTGTGTGTGTTTGCTCTGTCACTGAAAGGCTTTTTCCATACATACACTAAGCCCTAACTGACGGTCCTGAGGGGTGTGTTTATTAATGCACGCCCCTCACCACAGCAGCGAGGAACATCATCACAACGGCCTCGTCTCTCGTTTCCACCGGTGGAAATCTGATAACTTTCTCTGCTTTCTTTAATGCGAGACACACACGGGAACAAAAAAAAAATCAAAGACCACACAAAGACACCTGCGAGCGCGCGCGCGCACACACGAAAGTGTACCTTTTGATTGTATTTCTTTTATTCATTACCACTTCACCGGAAACTGACACACACTTAGCTGGTAGTGCCTGCTTTCACACACACACACACACACAGTTATTTCAAGAATGAAGAATGACTTCACTACCGAGAGCTCATCAGGAATGTGACGTGATGTGTGTGTTTATGATAAACGTCGCCTGGATACGTGTTATGATTTATATAAAGATTAATTATGTACCTGTACACCTGGGAGGCGGAGCTACGTCTGACCTTGGGTTATGATGTCACTAAGTACACACCAGGGCTGTGAACCAATCACGCGTCACATGCAAATTCAACCCTGGTAGCCATGAGTGTTTATCTTTCTATTCTATAACCGGTTCTCATCCGCTGAAAAAAACCCCCCAAAAAGTTAAATCTGGTGTCCACCCTCGAGTCATCCAGGAAGTGTGTGGCATCTAAAAAGAAAAAAGAAAAAAAAAAAGGCCGATGCACTGATCTGTTTTTAAGTGTGTGTGTGTGTAGGCACGGCTTTAGCGCTCTTCCTGTAGAGCTCAGACGACTGACAGTAAGAGTGTCTTAATGCTGCCGCTGCCCACGACGCCGGCGCCTGACGAGCGAACTCGAGATCCCGCGAGCCCCTCGGCGTGGGACGCAGGGACTGAGTCATTTCTCCCTCACGCCCGCGCTTTACCTGTAAGACCGAGAGCTGAAGGTTGGGGTGCTGAGGGGGCGTCGCACCTGAACACCTCACAGGAAGTGACACAGGGAGGGGACGGGGACAGGAAGGGTGACCTGATGGAGACCGAGAGAGGACGCTGTCCTCGAGTGTCGGGTCAATTGATTTGTTCAGGTCAATTAGAAATAAAAGTATCTATCTTTCTTAATTTGTGCGGCTTAAACGTGCGCTACGTCGGACGATCTACGACGGTCACGAGCATAACGACCTACAAACACGTTCATAACGACTGTATGATTGATTATAGTCGTAGATCATCGCTTAGTGTGAAGAACAGAGCCCTTTTGTGAATAGAGAGAAGGTGACAGAATGTGTTATAAGCACTTCATACAGAGTCTTTATTCAGGTCTTTATTCATAGAAAGTCTATGATTTATTTTTGTTAAAAGTTTTAGTTTTGTTTTTCCTCCAATAATTTCTCTAATTTAATAGAATAATCACATTATTGTAACATTGCTGCACAAACATAAATAAATATGAACTTCTACTCAGTGATATTACTTATATTTTAGATTGGGTTTTATTTACTTTTTTTAAATGAATAAATAGTTTTACTTTTTAAATTTAAATAATTAAATAAACCTCTTTATTGTTGTGTAGAATTAATTTTACTAAACTATAAATTAATCCATATGCAGCGAAAAATGATGAAAATCTCTCTTGTTGACTTTTTAAGAACGAAACCCAACCCGCTGCAGAACCGGCGCCGCTCAACTGGGCTCCTACTTCCTGTTGCTTCACCCTAGCTCCGCCTCCTGACGCTTTTTCTCCTAGATAGCGTCCGATAACCATGGCAACACCCTATTATAAAGGTTTGGTACAGGATATACTGTGTATCTGTGTAGCGTATTTTCTAAATCTTCAAGCGTTTCCATATGAATATCACGTTCCGTCCTGCGTTTTTTTTTATTTTTATTATCTCGGTTTGTTTTTCACCGTCAAATGACCCGTTGGACTCGGGGTGACATTTCTGAATGTTTTTTCCATAATTCTGGGACATAACAAAAGGCCTCCCAGCTGATTTCCCAGAACATTCCATGGAAACGACTAACTGAGGAAGCAGCCTAAAGCGGCAACAATGATTTTATCTGTTTTTGATATGTAATGCTATTAATAATAATTATAATAATAAATGACTCACTCATGCAGCAAGTCAAAAGAAAGCTACTCGTTATAAATGAATAAACAAACAAGTGAATAAACATCTTTTGATCCCGTTACACACCAGCCCCGAGGACAATCTGCCCAAAGTGATGAGTGCAGGAAACGAAAGGCAGTGCTGCGAGTGCTGCGAGTGCTGCGAGTGCTGCGAGAGCTGCGAGTGCTGGCGATGTGTGCGGAACAAGACGTTCAAAAGGGGACAGAGAAATATTCAGACACTACAGAGCACAGCGTGGTGATGACAGGCGTACGAGACAGATCTAAAGTGGTTTGGAGATGATCCAGGAAACAGAAGGTGAAGTGCAAGCAAACACTAAAGTGATGACGACCTGTAATTCGCCACAACCTGAGAAAGGCTGAAATCTAGAGCAAAGTGGGCGGTAATTTATTTCCTTCAACATCAAGACGGAATCATGAAGATTAAAAATCTCAGGTCGGCCTCGGAGGCTCCGCCCACACCTCGTACCGTACACGAGCTTCACAGTCTCGCGCTCACTGATCTGACTGAAGGCTAAGATCGTAATCGCAAAAAATAACGGCTTTGAAACGATCGAAACGCAGCTCCTTCCCGTAAAAAGTGGGCGACGCTTCGGATCACTCGGCGATGAACCGTTACAGATTACACGATGACATCGCGACTCTGAAAATAATCTCGACCACAGGAAGGATTACTTACAGATCAATCGAGAGACAGTAGGCTTTGAAATCTGCGTCTGTGATAAGAGGATCAAGGAGATAAGACCTGATTAAAGATGATGAGGGGAAGAAAAAAAAGGGCGGATTGAAATATCAGAGAGGGGGGAGGGATTTATTTGATCTGATGCTGTAACAATTAGGAAATATTGAAATTGGATTTTAAAAAGTTATTTTTTTTATTGAATTTGCATTAACAGAGAAGCGTTAAAAAAATGAATCATTGATATATAAGAATCAAAAAAGAGAAAAAAGTTTTCTATCCTATCTAAGAGTCTAAAATCTCTAACTAAAAGTAAAATCTAAGGATGCGCGATACTGACACCCCGCGCTCGTCTACTCATGGTCTTCTTAGAGCTGTTCCGATACTATTGCACCACTACTACTTTAGGCGCAGAGCTGGATGCTCACTACTGCTGGACGCCAGTGATGCAAGATGCAAATGCTGCCTCCTCTCCTGAAGAAGAAACTGTTGGAAAGGGTTATAACGCCACTCTTTCTCCAAACAATCTGGAGTTCAGTATTTTACACTGGAAGAGAGAATTCACAAGTGGAAAGCATCTGAGACAGTTGGCAATCTTCTCAGAAGTGGACGTCTGAGCACATTCACCACAAGGTCAGGCTGTGCAATGCTCAGAGAAATACAAAAACAAAACAAAAGAAAAAAACCTCAAAAAAAGAAAAAAAAGAACATCTCTCGTCTCCCTAGACGTAAACGTGAGGCCGCCTGTCCGACAGCCAAAGCAAATTCTATCGTGACACAGACAATGTTGTTAAGAAGAACAGAATAAAACCATGTGAAAGACTGATAAAGTCGTACACCTGCTGTTAGAGGTGACTCGACACCTCTATAATATAAAGAGAATAAATAGAACGGCACCAGAACACCCAAAATATCTGTATAGAAGGAGTTCAGTTATTCAGATTAATTGTTAATCAAAGCAAACCACTGGAGGAATCAAGTAAAAAGTTCAAATTAATATTTATTATTATATCTTTCTATATTATTAATTATTACCAGAACCAGAAAGAGCTTTATTGCCAGGTACGATTGCACATACAGGGAGTTCGTTTCGGAGACAGAAGCTTCCAGAGACGACGACACACACAGCACGAAAAAAAAGTGTATGAAACAAAGCTAACAACAAATGGAGTAGAGTGTGTGGTTTAATCAAATAAATATCAGTGGTATTGCACGTCTTAATATTGCACATATTGTTATTGCAGAGTGAGGAGAACATTTAACTGTCCATTGGGGGAAAAACCTGCTCGTGTCCCTGACCGTCCTGGCGTTCGGTGCCCTGTAGCGCCGACCAGACGGAGAAAAAGTTCAAAGAAGAGGTGGCTTGGATGTGATTATAAGAAAGCAGGAAGAGACAGACGTTCTGAAATATTCGTTTCTAATACACAAAAATAAAGGAACAGAGACTCACTGAGGTCGAGGACGTCGTCGGTCTTGATGAGGTCTTCGGGACGCGTCAGGGGCAGCTGCGTCTCCGGCTCCCCCTGCAGCTGCAGCGACAGAGCCCGCAGCATGAAGAACACACGGATGGCCTGTAGAGGACACACACACACACACACACACACACACACACACACACACACACACAGAGTGAGCAGAGATCAGTGTGTAGGAGGATGGGGCCTTGAACCTGCCTCCACGTTTCTGTCCCTGGGATGCGAGTACGCAGGATTCCCTCATCACTCTCACCATCATTTATTTTCCCTCTGCCAACCAACAATATTTTATTCGCTGCTCTTCTGATTCCATCGTTTTATTAATATTTATATTGTCAGTATCATCATCATGTGAGTGTTTCCTTTCGCTCGGGTGGGTTACACTGGAAGCTCCGTCTGCGCAGCACTTAAACCTGCTCTATAAATAAAACCGACTTGATATACGACATGTTTCTCAACTTCATGCCTCCGTCTTTCTTCTTTTTTTTTTTTCCCTAATGGAGAAACTAAAAGCCTTCCTAATAACTTCTCTGGAAGCGGGGAATTTGGGAAGACAATTCTTCAAAGCAGGTAACGACAATGTGCAACAACAACACCCTTTGTGAGTGAACGTAATGAGTCCTTTCAGCTCGTTTAAATTCTCAGAACTGAAGCAGGGTCGGAGTTCTCTGGAAAGCTTTCTGGAGACACGCTGCCCTCCTCCTCCTCCTCTCAGCCTCCCACAATTAATTAGCTCGGGCCACGCGGGAGGAGACGATCGGTGTGTACTAATTGCTCGTTCGGCCGCTGTGTTTCCTAGACTGCAGACGGGTTTATCCTGAAGCTGCTCCTCTCCTTCCTCTGGGTAATTAGAGTACACTGACCCATTTTCACCTTTGTGCTTCTGTCTGTGTCCAAGTAACATTGAGATCAGGACAAAAGAAAGAAAGAAAGAAAGAAAAGCCGAGGCGAGCCGTTCATTCACACTAAACTAGGTTATCTTTTGTGGAAGTGTTCCTACGAACACAGATGCTCTGAACACGGCTAACACGGAATTCCGAGAGAACAGACAGTATATGTATTGTTTATACATAATAATTATAGCAGATAAAAGAGATACACACTGCTCTTTTTTGTTTAAGTTAGTTTGAATTGTTTAATGCATAAAACAAACACACCAGATAGACACAGACAAAGACACAGGGATCACCCTGATCGCTATTTTAAAATAACTGCCCCAATCCCAAAAATAATAAGACACCTGTAGCATTTGATTTCTCCAAATCCAAACATAAATATCCCAAAAAGAACAGCCCCAATGGCAAATACAATCCTGTTCATTTTAAACATGTGTCTTGATCTCAGAAATCATTTTCCCCCTCGACCCGCATCCCTCTTACAAAGAACTTCTTCCTTAATCTTGATTTAACACTGTGAGGCAGAATAATGGCTCCTGTTTATTTTCATAACGATTCTTATCTTCAAAGTTGCCTCTTAATTCCCCCCTTGCAAAAAAAAAAAAAACAGCTTTAATTATATTTAAATATTGCAAAAAAAATTCAAAGTTCAGTCCACAGAGAGAGAGAGAGAGAGAGAGAGAGAGAGAAAGTGCACTAAAATATAAAACCCACAAAAAACAGACAAACTGGTTCCTGAGCTCAGAGCAAATACTGAGATTAAGGCAGGTCTTACAGGACCACGCCCTTACTGAGTCGCATCATCAGAAAAAATGTAAATACACCTATTATTGTGAAAAAAATAAATCAAAGAGAACAATAAACACGACCATAAGATTCAAAGGAAGATATCAGAACAAATCTGGGGTGAGGTTCTGGAAAAGGATCAACCTGGATTTGGTTAGTAAAAAAATGAACCTTCCAAGAAGTGTGGGCGTGGTCTGAGGCGCTCTCTCTGAATCCCTGCTGACTTTAATTAGGAACTAGTTCTAACATTAGACACTTACAATTTATAAGAAATGACAGAAATACATTTTATGAGAGGCGTTCAGATCAAACCGGGACGTTTGATTGCGCAGAATAATAGAACAAAAACTCCCTTTATTTCTCTAAATATAATCCCTTGCTACATCTCAATCACCCTGTTTATCCCGGTTTGACTTGAACGCCCCTCGTTTATCACCGGTGCAAACACTGGTGAGTGTTTCTAACTTCTGTTTCCTTTTCTATTGTGATCAGATAAGGACGCTGATATGAACCCGATGTGTAACGTGTCAACTGAACATGATATTGAAACCCGATATTCCGCCGTAGAGAAAGAGGGTCTCGCCATCAAATGGGCCCTTGACAGCCTACGGTATTACCTCCTTGGACGAGAGTTCGACCT
>JAQQZT010000008.1:25516394-25535428 GCA_030068275.1 Clarias platycephalus | reverse complement strand
TAATCCTCCTTCTCACAATCCAGAGCGTTGTACACCATGTCCAAGAAGGGCCTGCATCAAACACACACACACACACACACACACACACACACACACACACACACACACACAAAACACATACACACACACAAAAAATTCCCATTTAGACAAAATAAATATCCAACCTCATCCTCAATTGCTTTCAAATTAAATCCAAATGTTTGAGTGTTGATATGAAAATCTAACATCTGTGTACCGACTCCGCCCCGAGTCCGACCCACTTCGTCTAAACACTCCGTCTGTGTCGAATCAACATCCGCTGTCTGACTAATTCCTATCACATTTCTGGATTTGACTAGAAATTGAAAATTTCTGAGCAAATCGATTCATGACACTAACACAGATGTTCGTTTATTCTCTACAGCCATTATTTTGCCTATTTCCTGGACAGTGTACCAATCCATCACAGGGCACACACACACACACACACATTCACACACTACAGGCAATTTGGGAACACCAGTTAGCCTACTCTGCGTGTCTTTAGACTGTGCGAGTTTCTTTAGCATGCTCGAAAGTTTGGAATGTGGTCGCTGACTGAAAATTAAATCATCGCAGCTGTTTATGAGTTACTTAGAGCTGGATCGTGTGTGTCATTTATTTATTTCTTATTTATTTTTATTTTTTTTTTTAAACTTTGTTGGTGCTTTGTGTCTCTTCATAATGAATCGTAGAGTCGCTAAAAATGATCAGAATTTTTTTTTGTTTTGTTTTTGCTCACTGATAGCAATTATAACAAACACAGTCGCGTTGGTTCCCCAGCACTCCGGCTGCACGTTCTGCTGATCAACATTCACTCTGAACTGGGATAAAGTCCAGCACCTGCTCCTCTGTCCCTCGGCTCCGGCGGCGGCGGCGGTTTTCTCCTCGTCCGTGATGTTCTGCTCCGACACGTCTGAGATCTTACACTTCTCCATCACGACCATCTCGATCTCTGTGAACACACAAACACACACACACCCAGGTACACATAAACACTGAGGTCATGTTCATGACGTCACTCTGCAGAAGCAGCTCTCGGGAACTGTTTACTCTACGTGAATACACATCACTACGAGGAAAAAAGAACTGCGGCGTGAACAGAAAACTGCACGGGCGAGTGAGTTCACACTCACAGGACGGAGACGGAGGTCTCGTTATGAAACTTCAGAGTTGCTTCACTACGGCGGTCTTTCTGCAGAACTCCCACAGCTTAAACCACAGACAGGCCTAAGTCTAGACAACTTCAGTTTTGTCCTCAACCCCTAATGCAGCACTTCAGGATTTATCTCTAATTTTATCACAAAACAGATGCATAATCAGCAAGAAGTAAAAAAAAAAAAAAAAAAGTTTAATGGAATTTGTAACATTTGGTATTTGCTTGAACAGCAGCGTGTACTCAAGCTGGGCTGGACTGTACACGTTCAGGTAAACACCTGATGTTAGAACAAACCCATATCAATGTTTTGTTAAAATTTAGGTTATATGGTGAATATTAAAATTTAGTTTAAAGCTGAACAAAATCTGACATACATAATATTTTCTTTTTTGTTTATTTCCGGTTTTAATAATCCAGTTTCTGGACCCAGTCGACTCGGACAGGGATACAGTGTATTACTATTATTATTATACACAACATTAACACACTGCACTACCACATTATGTACACTAGGGATGTAACCACATTGTGGAATAAACCTACGGGACTGTTTTTTCTCCTACGTGACAGAAATGTGATATAATAAATCTAGACGTCATTCCTATGACAACATGACTCGCAATCTACAGCTAACCAAAGACGTGCAAAAGTTGTTTCGATAAAAATTAACATTTGTTATTTCTATACACATTATGCAAACAGTAAAAAAATTTAAAAATAATAAAAAACCTGAGGAAAATGTGTAAAATATTATTATTATTATTTTTAAAATTTGAAACACATTCTAATTAGGTTTCAAAACTGTTATATTTAATGACACTGCAGAAGTTTTGCCGCAATTTATCACAATTTTGATATTTTATCCTCATTTTCACTAGTACTATTTTTGTCCCAAAAACTGAAACTAGTAGCTTAGTGTGAGAGGTGAGGGGTTACTGAGCACATTTAGTTTGTAACTGTATTTAAGTAAATTTTATACTTTATTTGTGTAGTTTCATTAAAGGATACTAATTACTTTTACTCCACTACATACTACAGCAAATACTTGTACTTCTACTTAACAATATTTCCGCATGGTGTTGCGTAAGTGAAGTGGGAATTTCTCCCCCTGCTGACTATTAAGTGTAACTTTCCTTCGAGACACGCCCAATAGTGAAACAGAGCAGCAACAGCAAGTTCACAATCAGAAAGCGGAGAAAGAAAGAGAGAGATTTCTTTTTATAATGAATAATGCCACTGTGAGCTAATACAAGCCTCATACTGTTGATACTTAAGTAAATTTAAAGGTGAGTACTTCCGTACGTTTACACAGTAGACCACTTCCACTTGTACTTGTGTAATATTGGCCCTACAGAACCCGTACCTTTACTCCAGTATAGGATGCGTGCACTTTGCACACCTCTGCTTAATATAAACCCCTGCAAAAGTAACTGATCAGTCAGGTACAGCACTGAGGATGCTGTGGAAAATGTTTAGCATGGAGAAGTCTTTCTTGTTGCAGTATACAACGGAAACGAGCACACCCCTGTGCAAATAACACTTAAATGTCAAATGATTCAAAATCACATCCCCTTACAGTATTTGCAGCTGGGTATTTTGCTTTTATGTAAAATTAACAACTAATAGTTTAGAATAGTTTAGAAACTCTATGCAACAAAAGGTCAGTACACAAACTTTTATTTTTTTTGCAATACTTCGTAGGTCCACCTTGTTTTCTGATGACATGCTCAATTCTCTATGGCACGTAGGATACCAAGGTTGCACAAACATCTGTAGAGATCTTCTGCCATTCTTCAGAGTGTTTTTCCTTTTCTTCCTTCAGCTGCTCTTTTGTTAGAGGGCATGTTCACCCCAAAGGTGTTCTGCTAGATGTAGGTCAGGAAATGTACTTCTTGTCCAGGACATCGTGGAATTCATCTGGTCAGCCAGTATTCTGGTATCTTCACAACCATTCAGGGAACCATCTACTAATTTAAATTTCCCCAACAGCCTTCACTCTGGTAGACTTGACCAGGACCTTACCAAACATACTGGACCCCATCTTGGAGAAAATTGCTTCTAACATCCTTTCAAGTTCTTTAGCAAAGTTAAGCCATGCAGTTTTTTGCCAGAGTGCAAGCAAAGGGTTTGTTTTCTTTTCTTAAAAACCATTAACTGAGGTTAAACTTTTGCAACGTCCTTCAAACTGTCTGAGCTGTCACAGTAACTCTGATTTCCCCTGATAACCCCTGTGCCAAGTCTCAAGCTCTTACCCACCTGTGCTCAGAACTAGATTGTGCAAGTAGCGAACAGTCTGTCGTTTCAGTTTTAGGAGAAGTGCCAGCCACTGCGGCTCTGGTTAGTGGTACTGTGGCTGTGCTGAGAGACACAGATATTCTACCACCATGTGGGTGCAATTAGGCTAATCAAGCATCAACGCTTTTCTAACTTGCGTTTCAGTGGTACAAACTGTATTCACTTTTGCTAAGAGCTCCTCTTTGAGACCAGCATTTACAATACAGTCTTAACTTCTGCACCAGGTCCAGACTGCGTCCCCCCTCGTTCCGTTCCTCGTTAAAGCTTGTGCTGACTTAACTAACTCCAGTCTTCACTCAGATCTTTAACAGTTCCTCGGAGATATGTGAAGTTCCCTTCTGCTTCAAACACTCCACCATCATTCTGGACTGAATGACTAATGACTGAATGACGAATAGAATGACAGGACATCTCCTGGACCCCTTGTCAGGTTACGATGTAGTCACCAGGGGACTGCGCTACACTTCAATTCAATCCAATTCAATTTTATTTGTACAGCGCTTTTAACAATTGTCATTGTCGCAAAGCAGACACCCACCACTTCCTGCAACACCTTGCACCCAGCACTGCGATGGATCCTGTTTGTGGATTTCAGCTTAAGGTTCAACACAATCACTCCAGAAATTCTCTCCTCCATGCTCTTATGGCTCACTGTATGCCCCATCATCAAATGTGTCAATAGATCTGACAAACAGGAAGCAGCAGGTGCGGCTTGGGGAAGGCACGTCTTGCATACAAAAAGTCAGCTCTGGTGCTCCTCAGGGATGTGTCCTCTCCTCATTGCTGTTCCTCATTTAAACTAATGACTGCACCTTGAAGGAGCCAGCTGCTAAAC
The DNA here is from genome assembly GCA_030068275.1 of Clarias platycephalus. NCBI lineage: Eukaryota > Metazoa > Chordata > Actinopteri > Siluriformes > Clariidae > Clarias > Clarias platycephalus. Next base: position 25,531,121 of record JAQQZT010000008.1, on the reverse strand, counting down.
TCATGAAGAACCTTAAGCTGAAAAAAATATTTATATATTGAATTGTAATTGAATCTTGAGTTGAATGGTCTTGCCTGTGTATTGGGTGTTGAACATCTGATTCTGATCCTGCATGTACTTAAGTCTTTTATTGTTGTTGTTGTTTTTGTCTGTACTGTACAAAAGTCTTAAGTAACTGCTGTAGACAAAGGGTGACTTTTAAAGAAAAAAAAAAAAAGTTTCTATTGTAAGACTATAAAAAGCAGCCTCGTGAGCAGTTTTATAAGGAAATGAGTTGTTTAATTGTACTGAACATCCTGCAGAACCACAGCCACCGTCACACCTGCTTCTTTTTCTCATCAATGCAAAACCGAGAAGCTTACTTTTTGTCGTTGTTTTTTCAGATCTGAAACCTGCTCTTTTTTATATAATATGCAGATTTCTTTTCTGCCCTACAGATAATTTCCCTCCAAAAATTTTTTTGCTGGAATACTAATGTGTGGAAACCAGATTTTCTTTTTCCACTAAGTAAAATATACAGATATAACATATTACTAAAAACAACAACAACAACAAAAAAGCACTAATCCTGACTTGTATTAGCCCTGGACACAAGGATGTTATGAGACACCATGAGGTGGACACGACATAATGAATGTAGACCACTGGCACACGGACAGGATGGAAAAGTGCTGGTGGAGAGCTCTGGGAACTGACTCTGTTTAGAAACATTAACGCATTCTGAAACATTTCCAGCAGAGTTCCAGCTAAAAAGTAATAGCGATAATCCCTAATAATGATAATAAACCGAAGAGTCTTACTAGGAAATTTGGTGGAACTACAAGTCCTGAGGTTACAGCAAGCTGTGTGAGAATTATAAAAACTGCCTGGAGTCATGACTCCTTCTAAGAAATGTTATTTTTTTACACTTCTGATTTATGTTACTTTTGTCCAGGCAAAGTATTTCGGTGAAACAGCAGGGACGTGTCGTAACATTTATTCCGATTATACTCGTGAGTAACAGAAGTGCTGAGTCAGTGATGGTTAGTTCTTCAACTGCTCACAAAAATAAGGGACACACCAAATTTAGATGATGTTCACACAGTTGTTTTTTTTCCTTCCTTCGTAGCAAATTATGGCTGCACGGTTCTTGCTGAAATGTGCTTCTCTGTGGGAAGTGAGATCATGATCCTGTCAGACGATTTATCAAGTAAAAAAATTAATAAATTAATAAAAAAAAAAAAAACACTATACACTGGGCTTTTCCTTATTTCAGAAAGTGAATAAAAAAGTTTAAAAGATGTTGAACATAAACAGAATATTAACAATAATAAATCGAAGAAATAGAATGTGATTTATTTTTTTTGGGGGGACGCCGCTATAAACTATGTGCACATGTGATGATGAACGCAACATAAAGAGAAAATCTAAAGATTTGACTTCGAGGGACACAGAGACCAATGCACCCGCCTCCAGAGTCTGCTTGGCTTATAAACTGCTCTCTCTCTGGTCTCTGATTGGCTGGAATCTCACAGTGTCGATTCCATCGAGTAAACTGACTAGCCTGTTTGGCTCCGCCTCCTCCTTACATGTCACATGAGCGACAGTCCCGTACATGAGAAGGAGGGGTGAGAGAAGTGACTTGAGTTGAGCGAGTTTGACCGAATCATTGGCTATTAATCTCAGGCCTGATCGGTGCATTATTAGTGTTTTATGTTGCGAGTGTGTGACAGATACAGCGATGTGGATTCGCTGTCAAAGCAAATCATGATTTACTTTTTAATTAAATCAAATAAACACTACACACATGGTAGTGACACGATGCAAGTTCTAGTTAAGAGCTGAACATCCTGGCTTTGGGAAACTAATCACAGAGAAATCCAGTTGAATGATCTTGGTTTAATGTTCTCCAGATCAAGCAGAGGAAAGTTTAATGTTGAGGGGAAATCCGAGCACAAGCAGCGCAGAAACATGACTTAAAAGCGTCCGTAATTACAACTGACTGGTTATAACTTTTTACTCTACTTGATCTGGAAAACATTACACTATTAATTCAAACAATGGGACAGAATGGACAGTTTTTTTTTAAAATAAACAAACACAGTCAGATCTGTGTTTGATTTACATTTGGGGTTTGGATGAATAAGGCTTTTTTGGATTTTTCTGGCTTAGTAAGAACAATGTAATTAAAGGCATGTTTTTTTTTGTTTGTTATCCTGCCGTGTTATACAAAGTCATTACAACAGAACAGAGACGCTTGCAGTGAAGTAGCAGAGCGTATCGTTCACTGCGGCCTCTCGGGAGTGGACTGTACGTGGCTAGCACATTCACCACCGGTTTATAATCCAATCTAAGACCCAAGATGATACAAAGCTCACTGGTCGCTTACTCTGATCTAATTGGTGTTATTGAACTGCTAATAAAGCTTCTGAATTGAACTAAAGCACTGAACAGCTATGTGACAAGAGTAGCGTTCGAAAAGGAAACAAACTACACAAGGGACTTGTCACATGCTAATGAGTTTCAGTTCAACACTATACATTCATCAGGCAGTGTATATATTGCGGTTATTTTGTTACAATATCTGAGGGCAGATGACCTCGCCGTAAAGTTAACGGCTTCCTCTGTTTAACATTCTGTTTGACGTCTGGGTCAAAGCCCTGTGAGCTGCGCGCAGGAGCGGCTCGACTCCCAGCCGCACGAAGTACGATTCAGTGCAATTTCAGCCAGAGTAACATATTTACATTTGTCCAGTTTTAGTCGGACTACCACATCGTCATGTAAACGCACTGATCATCTGTTTCTCATCCTTTAACAGATCCCGTAAAAAGTCGGAGAAATATATCTGTAGGTTCTGCAATACTCATGTTTAACAGCTGCAGCAGGAAAATATCTTTAAGTTCTGATTCATCTTTTTCTTTGTGTTTTGTTTTATTTCAAATAATAAATACTTCTATTTTTTTTTTTTTATTCAAAAAGTGCACGTGTATTATTTCAGTATTATTAAGTCTAAGAATTATTTTTTTTTATTTGACTCAATAACCTATAAAATGTAATCGCATAAATATAATATAAATATAAAAAAAGGAATCAGGGAAATATTGAACAAATCCTCAGATTCGCGGATGATTTGGAAGAGTTAATCATTAAGGTCTACGACACTTCCTCAAAAAAAGCTGAATCCTGACAGCTGTAAAATCCATCCAGGACTTAAAGCTAACACGTGACGCTGCAGGGACACACAGCTAATAACGAAATAACTCCGCGGCCAGTTCAGAGAGCAGCTCCACGGCTATAGAGGGCGCTCTGGAGAACAGAGGGTCAGTCAGGGATGGTGGGACGTTCATCCACGGCCACTCACCTTCCGTGTCCCCACTCGTCCTGCTGGAGAGCTTTGAGCTAGCCTCTGTACCTTTAGCCTTCTCCTTCTCCTCGTCTGGACCATCCTCGGCTCCCCTCTCCTCCTCGTCCTCCTCGCCCACGTTCTTGTAGTTCGGCCGCTTCTGCGTCTTCTTCCTGCCTCGATGCCGACTCATCTCTAACGAGCGCTCCAGGCTCTCCGGCGGCTTGGTGAAGCGGCGCAACCCGGCGTTAGACTGGAGAGGGAGAGAGAGAGAGGAAAAATAAAAACGGTCGCCGGGGTAACCTCAGGAGAAATGCAGAATAATAACGAAAGGATTACAACAAAAATATTAAAGTTAAGGTCGTACGGTTGTCTTTTGTTGCATTTGTCTTTTGGGGGATTTGCTTTGGAATATATATTTTTTTATTTTAGAGCTTTGTTAGTGAGGCAGGACAAAAACATGTCTGGTTTTCAAACATCAGTACAAAATTTCCAATACAAAATTAAAGAAAAATATTTGAACGCCACCAAAAAGCGGCCCAAAAAGAAGCAGGTACGAAACAGTCAAAGTCTTCAGAAGAACTCTTAAAAATATTATTTCAGATCCAGGAATAAAATAAAAGATTCCTGACTAAGCAATTAATGGTGCATTCGACTAATGTTTATAACCCCTTAATTCCCATCCGACCGCTAGGAAAACACAAAGTAAATGCCCCCCCTAAACCTGGAGTACCACCAGTTAGAGTAGCAGCTATGAATACCATCAGGTAGAATAGAAGCTTCGGAATAATGATTCAGAAAATAATGATTTAGAAAACCAAGAAATAAAATGTCCGCTTTGAAGTTTAACAGCAGCACTTCTTCTGAGCAGAGGCCGATTAGTGGTTACGACTTTGGATTTTCCTTTGAAAGGTCACGGGTTCAAACCGGAGTGTTCTCCAGCTGTTCACTGTTTATTACTTTTTTGTTTTGTTTTGTTTTTACGATTTTTAGCGCTCTCTGGCCCGTTGGACAAACAACAAGAATGATTGAAGCTGGAATCCTGAAACAAAACAATGAAATAAAAATGTATAAATAAAAGTACTAAATGAAAACGAATGGTAGATCAAAACAAAGTTGCATTAGTGCATGATATTTTGGTGTGATGAAAGCACAGTGTGTGCAAAATAAACCCTTTGATCCTGCAGAGATCGGGCTTGTGGACGGCGCTCTGTGCAATAATAAATCTCTGAAGCACCCTAAAGCAAGATGTGCGTTTTTTGCAAAGATGTCAAACATCCTGCTTGAAACCAGCGATGCAACGTAAATGATACTGAAAACTGGACGCGGGTTCACACGTCAAACCTAACATTTTCATAAAGTTTCTAAACATTTCTAAACACTGAAGAAAAAAAAAATAATAATAAAAACAAGGTAAGATCTTTATCGTGCACACACTTCCTTTGTTTTCTTCCTGACAAACACACACATACAGCGAACAGAAAAAGAAAAACAGTCCGCCGAAATAGGCCGAAGAAGAAACAGCGCCTGAAACTGAAATTCTGCACACCGCACTGTACGTGATACTGGCAGCCCCTGATAAGCACGATGCCACATGAAGGGCTGGTGCTAGGAACACGGCTAGCGGCTTCTCAGAAACGTGTTACGTGTGTGATCTGAAAACAGGAAGCAGATGGGGAAGAGGATCAGGCCGTGGAGCAGCGCTGGAGCACGACCCTACCTCGCACCACCCAGAAATCCGACAGTCATCCCGAGACGAGGGGGCAGACGCACCAGCCCACGCGGGACCGCGCACGGTCCGGGCACTTCGTAGAACTCTTTCAAAAAGCATTTGAAAAAAGGGGGGGGTGGTTGGTAACACGACTCTCCGGTGAAATGGTGCGAGAATTAAAAAGAAATGCACGGGCCGCGTAATGAAGGTGAGCAGACTGTGGTGGTGTACTGAAAAGATTTTCCACGGTGACTCAAACGGTGTAAAAGCGAGACTCTCACACTCACACACACACACACACACACACACACACACACACACACACACCAGTAAACACGCAAAGTGAACTGTAAATGAGAAGCGAAGAAGACGTTCCTGAGGCCCAAATATAGCCGTGTTTAATGAGAAAGTGAGCGCAGCGTTCCGTTTTTAACAACACCCTATAAAAGGGTTCGTCCGCCTCCGCGTCCAAAATTAAGTCTTCTGGTTCGGCTCAAATTTGTTGCCAAGAAGATAAACATCCCCATTTTTTTTTTTTTTAAAGGTGTCAGAGGGGAATATGAAGGAATTCTATTTACAGGTAACAGGGTGGGTTTAGAGGTTTAGCACTGCCGCTTCGCATGTCCAGGGTTGGGGGGGGTCAAATCCCAAATCCTCTGTGTTCTTCCCCGTGCATCCACAGGTACTATGGATTTCTCTCACAGTCCAAAGACATGTTGAATGCTGTTTCCGTAGCGTACGACTGAGTGTCTGTGTGTTTTCTGAGATGAGGTTGGCATCTAATCCAGGATGCACCCCACCTTGTTCCCTGACTTCCTTGGAAGAGACTCCACGCTCCGGGTGACCCCACACAGGATAAGCTTGTTCTGATTCACTTCTGTCACTTCTGAGTTCATTACGAGTAAGAAATAAAACAACGTACCATGAGGAAGTAGCGTGATCCATCCTGTTCCAAAATGTTTACTCCCTCTTACACCAATGTCCCTATCCGGCCCAAAATAAACAAATAAATAAATAAATACATCGCCACCTGAATTAATTAATTAATTAAGCTAACAGTCTTCCATTGGATAATTACTGAGGTGATTAATACGGTTCAGATGTGAAGTGAGGAGCTTCTCATTTCTTACGCGGCCGCGTCATAACCAGAAGACGTGTCCTGTGGTCGCGGCAAAGATCTTTTAAAACACATTATGAAAAACCTGAAAGGATCGTGGTGCACCATCAGGTTCGAGGAAGAAATGTGGTCGGGGGAAAAAGTTTTGATTTGAAACGCTTTGCGAAACAGTAGAACTCAAGGCCATGTTTAATAACGAAAGTAAGATCACTTCAACAATGCGGAGAGAACTTGAGGGATCGGGACTAAACAGACTTAAGTGAGACTTCACTTGGTGAGACTAATTAGGAAAAAAAAAGGCGTGGGTTTGTTAGGGAGCATAAAGATTGGACTTTGGAGCGATGGGAAAAAGGTCACGTGACTCCAGACTGACCCTATTCCAGAGTGATGGGCGTGTCAGGGTAAGAAGGGAAGCGCATGAAGCGATGCTCCATCATGTATAGTGTCCACTGTACAAGCCTCTGGAGACAGTGTTATGATCTGGGGTTGATCAGGTCGAGACTCAGCGACGTTATGGGGCAATAAAATGAGGTCAGCTGACCACCTGAATGTACGTTATGTTTACAGCGTTTGACAGACGCCCTTATCCAGAGCGACTTAAATTCTCTCTCGTTACACATCTGAGCAGTTGAGGGTTAAGGTCACGGGGTCAACAGGGGTAACTCGGTGGTGCTGGGGTTTGAACCTGGGACCTGGCACTGAGCGACTCCTGGCTGAATGACCAGGTTTTAATAGATTAATAGTAAAAGTGAAGGCATTTCCACAGGCACAATGCGAAGATAACTCGAGGTACTGGGACTGAACAGCCGTGTGGCCTGAATGACCAGGATTTTCCATCAATTTTTATTTAATTTTTTTCTCTTCCTTGAAGGCACAAGATGACAATCATATTATTCGATGCGACTCTGGATGGAAATAAACGTTGCGATGTTGCATAAGCTTATTGGAACGATGTCATGACCATGATCAAAGCAAAGGCAGCGCGATGAGATATTAGTGAGTTTATGATTGGAGTTTAACCTTTGTTTATGACCGTTGTTACTTATAACTTACTAAATATCCATGAAAGAAGTTTATTAACACTGGAGACTCCTTCCGTGAATCCCTTCAGTCACTTTTTTGCAACAGCATGCTGTTTAAAATGGTGTTTTAGTTAGCTGTATATAACAATAAGATCTGAAACTGAACCGAATAAAATGAAAAAAAAAAAAAAAAAAAGAACAGAACAGAAAATGTGGTTCTGGCAGCCGTTGGTGTCGTTTAGGTCGCTCGAGTCGTGTAACCTGCGGGAGCAAGCTTACAGGTCACGGTGACAGAAACGGAACACTGCAGCTACCTGCGGCTCGAATGCGGTCGCACATCTAACACTGTGCTCCTTTACAGGTGGCAAAGCTATTTACCAGCAAGAGAGATTCTGAACGAGATACGCGCAGGCTGAGGAAGTGAGATCACACCCACGGAGCGCTCTCTGTCTCGTCTCTCTTGGCTCTACCGAGAGCTCTCTCATCTCTTCTTTTCTTTTTCTGAAACCATTTATACCACAGCAGAGGTTTCTTCTTCTTCATCTTCTTCTTCTTTTCGAAAAGTCTTTTCATCTTTCTTGACGTCACGACCGTTGGTGAAATAATGACAAGGAACTGATTTGCGCTGCGATAGAGAAAGGTTAAAAAATGATAAATTTTTTTTTTTTATTTATAAAAAAAAGATAAAATAAAACAAGCGAAAAGGCTGCTGTAGGAGTGCTAATCTGATGTAGACTTGCAGAGTGGATGCTAGAAATCGATGAGACAGACTGCGTCATCTTTTCGTTTTTGTGATGAAACAGTCAAAGCCAAACCGTAACCCGAAGCTGAACCAAGACTATTCTAGAAACTGGTGAGTGACGTGGCGTCAAGGGGCTACAAGTGCATTTCCAGCAAACCAGACAGCAGGTGTGAGGCTCGCGGACAGGGGACATGTGCACGCTCTCTCTCTCTCGCTGGTTTGTGTGTGTACGGGACCAAAAGATGAAAAAAAAAAAAAACCCAAGCTTCCTGGTTAGAAACTCATGCTTCCTGTATCTGTCTCGAGCTGGTAATTAGTATTTCTATCTGAAAAATGTCTTATTAAGTTGCCAGAAGAGCACCATATCCCCCCACACACACATACACACACAGCATCATGGGTACTCATAGTCACGTGATGTGCATCTGCGTGTGCGTGTGTGTGAGAGATTGCTGGGCAGAAGAAAGCATCTGCTTCTTCTTATGGGAAAGGGAAAGTAGGTTAGAGGTGCTGCAGCGCAGTCAGGCGAGAACTGAGCAAAAGGCAAAGAGAAAAAAAAAAAAATCATCACACACACACACACACGCATATTTTCTCAGCAGCTGCTTCTCTTAACCGTCATGCAAATTTGCAAACAGCAGCCTGATTTCACAAGTTCACTCGATCTAGATTCTGTCTCCTCCTGCACTCTGATTGGTCAGGAGGGTGTTGATGAGTTTCCCAGCATGGCAGCGCAGACAGCGGTACATTAAAGCGCTCGCTCTTATACCTTACTGTTTCTATAATAAACGTTTGTGCGTGTGTGTGTGTAATGTGGCGAGGTTTACTGTAGCGCTGACGGAAGGAGTCTCCAGTGTCAGGGGGGTCGAACAGTCTGGGGTCAAGTCTGAGTCTGTGTTTTGCTTGGAGGGATTTTTAAAATTATTATTATTATTATTAATAATAATAATAATAATTATTATTATTATTATCAAAACAGATTGATCGATAAGGACGGAATGTTTAAATAATTAATAAATAAAAGTATAAAGTAAGTTTCAAATTTCATTGAGGAATAATAATAATAAAATAAAAAATAAAAAACAGACTTGAGTTAGTGAAAAAAAAAAATCATCATCATCATCATCATCACACCACTTATCATATCTCATTCCTGTTTTTGGCTCCCAAACTTTCTCACAACCCGAAGTCACACACAACTACAATCAAGCTGAAACTGAAATAAGCTCCGCCCCTACAGCAGACAGTAACTTGTAAGCCAGATGACGAGGATGACCGTAAGCGCGTTTCCACAGAAAGACTCCTGAACGCAGCCAGAACGCTTCCTCTCTCTCCCTCTTTTCCTAGATCCCGACCCAGGTTTAAACAAACACTATTTTGGTTTGTTTTTCTCTTTTTTCTTCTTCTTTTTATTGTTGTTGTTATTTTCCGGAGTGTGTGGAGGAACTGGGCCGCACTCACGGCTTCCTGGTAGGCAGCGAGCAGTGCGCGGCAGAGGCTGCTGCGGTCGAGGCGGTGAGACAGGAAAAGGGAAGAGGTTTCTGATCACAGCGTCTCTGAAGCGGCTCAGAAACAAGGTGGTTTCTGAGAAACCCCAGTTCCTTTCACTCCTGTTTTAACCAGCAGGATGGAGCTCGTCCGAGTGACACGAGCTCATCACACGCTTGCACACCCACACACGTTAAGAACGTACATGTCTTCAAGTTCGCATCCATAAATATTTCTCTCTCTCTATTATATATATGAACTATGAACGAATTATNNNNTATATATAATTCGTTCATAGTTTCATTTCTGCACAAATGCTTCTCGTTAATATATTTCTACCGTATTCATCTTGATCGATTCCCTTTTCGGAATTTACCAAAAGCGGTAACGCAGTGAGGTCAAAACTCTCCTGTGTAAAGAAGAAGGGGTTAATACGGGTCACAACACATCATCAGCGCTCTGCACGTCCTCGGTAAGGAGACAAGCTGTGTGGGTATTTTTTGCTTTGTTTTTTTTGTTCTTTAATGTTCTTTAAAAATAAGAAAGAAGAATAGAAGCTGGCAAGGGAACTACGTGATTTCACAAAACGTGTCCTCAGACATCACATCATGCGGTTTTCTTTTTGAATGTATTTGCATACCTAAGAAGGAAGGGGGAAGAAATCTATTCAGTTGTGAATCGCGATTCTCTGTTTCGCGTTAATTATTTAAAAATCTGATTTGTTAAAAGCTGCATGCGTTAAAAGCAATACGTTTTGAGACTTTTGAGGCGCTTGAGGAGGTAAAACGTCACCGTTTCTTTATGATCCTACAGGTGGCGCTCTCTGAACTATTCCCGTATTTTCATTCTGTGTGGTAGGAGTGAAGGACTTGCTAATAGTGAGACATGCTGTTGAGTAACAATGTAGATTTGTGTTTAATTTTATTTGAAGTTAAATTTTAAACTCCTGAAGTTAGTTTGTTGTGTTTAAACACCACGCTCGGGTTTTTAATTGAGAAAACCCACTTATAAGGAACGAGCTACGTTTATTTACTCATAAAACTTTTTTTTGAAGATTTAAACTTGTAACAAAATCGGGGGGGAATTTGATATCGAATCGGGATATTATTCAAACCGTGAGTCGCAGTTTTATTCACAGACGTACTGTATCATGATCTCATCGCAGCGAGCGGGAGGTGACCAAATACTTAACTATATTAACGTACTCTATTGGATATTGACTAGACTATGTATTTTCGCTGACAATTATGTTTGCGGTGTATTTCAGAACCAAAAATGACTCCAGAAAGATCACCTGATGACCTACAGGATGACCTGATCCTTCGTCACACAGATGAACTTCACTACTGAGAGCGTTTTTTGTTCCGCTGAATATTTGGACTTTTTCACAAGAGAAACAAGTTTGTGAAAATGGATGAAGCGTTGTTTAAGATGACAACATTGATGACATCATAAGTGTTTACTTACTGAAAGTGCTTCTGTGACTGGTTTTATATGTGGGTTTTGGCACTCGCATCTGATAAACAACTTCCCTTTGGCCTGGCAGACAGATGTCATGACATCACGTGCAAAAGGTCATAATGTCACTGGAGTAACACGGGCTCAAGAATGAGTCTCTTGGTGTGTGTGTGTGTGGTTAATGAGTTAAAGTTAATTTTGTGAAAGAAGTGCTATTTTATATTAAGCTAGCGTTAGTACGCGTCATTGATGGCTAAAGAGTTTGTAGAAACAGTTAAAAGGTTAAAGCTAAAAATAATCTGCTGATCTTTAATGGAATTTATACAGACGGCTTCCTGGATGTTTGATATAAAACCAGCCAATGCGCTGAGACCAAGACTCTGAAGCTCTTTACTATTGGCTAGCTGAGGCGTCACTCTTCCCACAGACATGCTGATTTGAAGAAACCGGTGGGACAGAACCGTTCAACGAGTTTCACAAGAGCTGTGATGCCGTGTTACTGCATTACACCTTACATTTTTGGACAGACCTTTATTCTTCACGCCAACGTAACACTTGGATGAAGACATGAAGTTCCCACGGCCTACTGAAAATATCTGCATGATAAAATGCGCCTTCATCAACTTCGCAGCACCTCCAAGTCCCGTCCCTGTCAGGTTCTCAGTGCGTCCACTATGTCGTCAGCAATTTCCGATCACGTACATGACCACACACTCAGCAGGTCTGATGAGATCGAATCCTGCTGTTACTACGTCATGTTACCGGGTGCTTATCACCATCTCCATTGCACAAGGCTGAAGAGAGAGCTGTGAGCACTCCACAGACCTCCCGATGACAACGCAGTCAGAGTCTTCTTGGTAAGATGACAATTTGTGCTTTTTGTGTCATATCAAGTTCAAAAGAAAGGAAGGAAAAAGAGAAGCTGGTGCCGGAACAGCTGTGTACACTTGCCGGGACGTTTAGTGTCTAAGTACAGGAACTACCAGTGTTCACAAGATAAGCTTAAAGAAAAAACAAAACAATGAAATGTTGATGTGTCGTTTGATAAACTGGTAAATCACTGTAGTATATATGAGGAATAAAACAATCTGGGTTTTACTTTTATAGAAAAATAATCAACTTTAGGACGGTAGCTAGAGCTAGCGTGGTTGGCGCTAGTTTTTTTTTTTTTTTTTAATATTCAGCAGCACTGATGTTACCGGTCTGATTTCTTGAGCGTCTCTATTGCTTACAGTTTGTATGAAAAAACGCTCAAAGTATTTAATAAGCACTGAACTTCGGTTATGATCATTCAAACGTCACGTCTCGAACAAAGCAAATGTTTTTTTTTTTCTTACACTCTACACTCCAGTCCAGCGGGTGGCAGTATTGCGCCGACTGTCCATAAACTCAAAAAGAACATTTACTAATCTCATAAAATTAAAATATTCTGAGAGTACTTTGTAGAAAATATAAGCAGTGTGTATTTTCTACACAAGCTTTGGTATATTTTCAAGGAATTCATACGTTTATTTTAGTCGAAATCTTTTTTTAAAGTATGAACTGATCACAATAATGGATCGACCCGTCCAACTGAAGTTTCAATCGCACGGCTCGAACGTATCAGTAAATCTGCTTCATCACACCACCTCATAGTTCTCTGGAAGTTGAGTCATGTCAACTGGACGACGTCTTACTTCAGTGGAAACGTTTCACTGCTCATCCAATTCGCTTCATCAGTCTAACGTAGGTTGGAAAGTTCCTCGTATTTGAGTCGTCCAAGGTCAAAGGGTCCTCCGCTGTCTGGAACGGCTTGTTGATGATCAGTGAAACGTTTCTACTAAACTAAGACGCCGTCCAGTTGACACGACTCAACTTCCAGATTCTTCCTGGATCTTCAAGGACACCGAACAGTTAGTTATTTTCCTACAACAGCTGTAACCGTGTAAGCATTTAAATTACTGTTTTTAAAAAACTAAATTGTTGAGGTTTATATCACACAAAGCTCAAATAAATCTTGTTAATTCCAAATAAAAGCATAATAACCACAATTAGCATATTGGTTGTTAGCGTGCACCCCGAAGAAAGTCCTAAAGACTACGTACGAAACGAAGGTTGATGACGTAACACCATTCGTTATCTGTGCATTACGAATTCTGCACCAACTTGAAACCGCAAACAACAAATGTTAATAAAAAAAAAATTCCACTTCACACAAATCGACAGGGAAATTAAAATCCTCGGCCTACTTGAAGCATCTGGGACAGCTCGACTGGCTGATTTGCATGGCTGCATATGCATGAAAAACATGAGGCGGGCGCTTTGGGACAGCACCACATGACCACTCTGAAAGCCACCTACATGCAGTTCAAAGAGCAAAAAAAAAAAAAAGATGTGAAAAAAAACAAAACAAAAAAAAAAACACAACAGCAGACGGTGTCACTGCAGCTTGATGTCACCTCAGAGCAAATGCGCTCCGCAAGAATAACAAAAGCACACACACACACACACACACACACACACACACACACACACAAGAAGCCACAAGAATGATTTCATTTCCCGCAGTCTGGAGGCGATGCTGAGGTTCTTCCAGGTGACGCTGAAACCACATGGATCATTATTAAGGATGGGTTTAGCTCGTGTAACAGGTTTATATGGCGGATCCTTTAATCCAGAGCACCATGTTTTGACTACAAGATGCCGCTTTGGTAATCCGTACAGTTGCGTCACAGTCAGATGGATGCGCCAAGCAGGAAGACTAAACTGCTTTAATGTGATTATTGGCTACGGAGTAACAGTGTAATCGTCTTTACTGGATAAACATTCCCGAGCCAATAAATCGTGCAAATCTGGAATGACTGAGAGGTGTTTTGTGAGGTCATCTGGAAGCCACGCCCCCTTCAACCCTCAATCTTACATGTTCATTGCTGGGCTCAGTGGAGGGCCTCTTGCTTTCAGGTGGGTAATATGGGTAATGTTTGGAGTTTATTAACAGGAATTACAACAATCCATCACTAGAGCTGATTGTAGATCCGATCGTTTTTTCGGACACAGAGATATTTAATTCGATTCGATTCAGTAGCGCTAACGCTTATTTTGTGATTTTGTCTCTAACAGCTATATATTTCCTGCCTTCTCTCCTGCACCTGTCAGCCCTCAGACTTTCAAAAGATTATTAACATTGGAAAAGTTGAAATTACGGAACCAGTTCGAGAATTATTTTAAATGTTATTAATAACTAATAGTGTTGTTTTTACAGTTAATTAATGACAAACCACAAACCGTCTTAGTTTTCTGAACTGCCCCTGCCAACAAGCAGCTACTGACTGACTGTAGCAACGAGGGACGTTCAAGTCAAACCGGGACTTTTGGTGAATGGAGGTGTAAAAACAGGGTGATTGCCTTTTATGGAAGACTTCAAGTATGGTGATGAGACTCCGAAGTAAACCAAGTGAACGGTTCGAATGTTTTAAAGAATGCTGTATTCCCGTGAATGACGATCTACTGATCCTTAAAAATTCACGTCGCAGACTTCCGGAAAGAAGAGACGCATCTATCTGTATGCATCTGTCTTGCATGTTGCAGGAACGTGGAAGTTTGGAGTTATTGCCACGTCCCCTGTAAAGTCCTGACCTCGCTCCCAGCCTTTTCCAGTAATAAAAGGAGTTCCCGGGAGGCCAGGGTAAATCTTCATACGTGAATCAGGAAGTTTATTCATGAGAAAACTTTCTACCTTGCTGTTGACCAAGCACTAGTGAAACACTGGGATAAGTGCATTAGTGTAGCAGAGGATTATATCGAGAAACAAAAGCCCGATTCGGACGGGACTAGTTTTACAGGGGGTCGTTAGAGAAATGTCTGTTTCACAGACGTACTTTGTGATTT
>JAQQZT010000008.1:25497250-25512662 GCA_030068275.1 Clarias platycephalus | reverse complement strand
CAGAAACATTTTGTGTGACAAACATGCAAAAGAATAAGAAATCAGGAGGGGGGCAAATAGTTTTTCACACCATTGTATGATTCAAAAGAAGTAATAGCAAATATGCATAAATGAGAAATTTTTAAATAGTAGCTAGGGCTGAACCGACAAAGAAGAAGCGCTTACGTCACTCACAAAGCAGAAGGAGACGCAAACAGTGAGCTGTGTAATGATTTGATGGAGCGTTCTGTTGCGGGCTGCAACATGGAACGATAAAAAAAATCACAGAGTCAAGAGAAGAAGAAACCAGCAAGAGAAAACGACAGAAATTGCCAATAAACGCTAATATGTTGTGCCTAAAACTTTTAGTTCTGAAAGTTAAGTTGCACAACTTACTGTTTTTGTATAACTATTTATTTTAATGTGTACCTTCGTTTTTTTTTTTTTTTACTTAGTCATTTGAAATAGTTTTTTTTGTTTGTTTGTTTTTGAATCAGAGAAAAGGCTTTAAAATAATAACGTATGGCTCTGTAATGCACTTAATTCATCACAGTCAACTTTACGCTATTCCTTGTATTGTGAATAATGACTGTTTATTTTTGATAAAATGCTGTATGCATTTAAAAGATAAAAGTTGATTTTCTAAAAAGAAAACCAATTAATCTTTGTTTCTCTTATATATTTTACATTGCTGTTTAATTAAGCAAAGGTACATTTTATCCGATTACTCGATTAATCGAGTACATTTTTGGTAGAATACTCGATTACTAAAATATTCGATAGCTTCAGCCCTAATAATAGCACTTTAGGCTTATTATTATTTAAGTCACTTCATGGTCACCGGATTAATTACTTTTTTTATGTTTATTTAATCTCAGATAGAAACTAGAAACATCAAAAACGAAAGAGAAATCAACACATGAAATCAAAGCATGAACACATCATTATTCCACAAGAAATGAAAAACCATTCCAGGTCAGTAACATCACAGGTCAAGCATCTCACAAGCATATCAGCCTTTATTTAAATATAGAATCCTTTGTAAAGTACATCACGCTCTCTGCATTTCCCTGTTTTGCATGTGAATAAATATATTATTAACAAATGACTTACATTTAAATACTCAGCCTCATCTCGATGCACAACCATCGCATTAAAACAACCTGTCTGGTTATATGCAGGTCGTACTTGTGCCGTGACCCCTCAAGGCCTGGACTCCACTAGACCGCTGATGGTGTGCGTGTGCGTGTGTCTAAACATTTTGATTCACAGACATTCACATTTCATACAGATTTCCCTCATTTCTTTTGATTGTGTAAAGCTGCCATCAGTTGCAGATCCTTTAATCTGATGAATATTGTAGGAGTTTCTGGTGGAGGAAACGGGTCAGCATGGGGGCCCTGACCGGTCTAGAGCTACGCAGTTCCATATGCTAGAAGCCTGCAATGCTTTAATCAGAACCAGCGTTCCCTTTTTTAACTGTAAGACAGCGAGACACTCAGACTGTTGGCCTTCGGAGCAATATGACACACTGCGAGTAAAACAGCCACGCCAATAATAACAATTATATTAAACCGTTTAGAGAGTCAGTCATAACGGCCCAAAGTATTTATTTTTAAAGGCTCCTCCATTCATGAAGGGTCAGTTTTTTTTTTTTTAATCCCACAGCCCCGTCCAATTCCACATTCTGATCCAAACTGATTAAAGTTCTCTGAGAACGGGGCAGCTGTAAATCACAACACGTTATCGTTTCTACAGAAACAGCCCATTCAGAGACCAAAAAACAAACAAACCAAAAACAACAGTGTTTTAATAACAGACGGTTAATTTTAAAAGAACATTTTGGGATCTTAAGTGTGTCTCCAGTGTGAGTCCGACGAAAAAGGTCAGACGAAAAGAAGCTCAGGGCAAAGGAATTTAACTTTCGCTTTTAGCCAGGAAAACATGTTCCATCTTAGTATAATTAAAGTGTCTTTTAAAGTGGAAGAGAAAGAAAAAGATGGTGAGGGGGGGAAAAAACTATAACTATAGTGGAGTTTTACAAGTTTGACAAGTTCCTTAATTTTATGTGCTGAATTTTTAAAAAAGCACAGTAAGGAGTTATAGGAAATGTGTAACTGTATACGGTCGAAATAACAATAAAATCCTACTTGACTAGACTTGAACAAAGAGTTTCTGTTGTATTTCACACATACACTGCAGTACATACCAAATAGTATTTCCACTTTCATGTTAAGCGACATCAGAAATAACTGGCTAACTCACCTGCTCCTGGCTGACCAGTGAGAAGACGTAAAGCGGCAAGAAGAGGCGGTTCAGCAGGTGATCGGTCAGAACGTCGTTCAGGAACTCGCAGTTGATGATGAGGATGTCGTTCAAGTAGTGCAGGTGATCCAGGTGTTCGGCTACCAGGTCGCTCAGCTTCCCTCTGTTCTTATGCCTGGGGGAGATAAAACCGACAACGGACGCACGTTAGCATCTGTATCACCGAATTATTAATGTGTGAAGATTCTCAGGTCATCATCCAGGTGAGGTTGTCGTGTTGGACGTCTTACTTCTCAGGTCAAACTGTTTCACTGCTCATCCAAGCAAACTAATAAAAACTAACTGTTTAAATAAAGATTGTTTGTTTTAAAAATCTTTCAAAAACCTAATTTTTAATCCAACATCTAAGTCACTGCAACAATGAATCTGTTTTTTTTATGCATTACATTAAACGTTTTCTTCATTCAAGCCGTCTCAAAAGAAGCACGAAAGGTTTTTTTGCCTGTCCTACACTGCCCTCTAGTGTTTGTTATGAGAGCTACACATAAATCACGCGTACAATCATTCCTGTTTACACAGATTACCACAAAACTAATTACGACTAATGTCAGTGGATTAACTACATTATGTACACACACCACAGTGTTAAATCAGGTGCGCCGCTATAGGAAAATAATCAACAACACAAAAGTGGTGGGATGAATCGTAATTATTTTCCCAGAACAGTCGTCTCAAAGCGTTTTATTACACTTTGCTCACAACGGCACTCAAAAAAACAAAAACAAACAAAAAAAAAAACTCGGAAAGCTCAAAAATAATCTGAAGATATCAGAAGATTCCCAGCTTTATCTCTGATACTGGAGAGTCCATAAACTATGAATAAACGCAAAAAAAAAAAGACAGCTTGCTACGTTTTTGGGCTGTTAAAGGAAAAAAAAAAAAAATCCTGCTGTATCGTAGGAACAGGACATGACCGCGATTCTTACTCTTCGTCCGTCTGCACACACTTGTCCAGCTCGATGACGTGGCTGCCGATGAACCAGACCAGGTTGGAGAAATAGGGGACGGCCGTTTTGTCCCGGATGTAGTGCAGCATGTGCTGGTTGTCCACTGCAGGAGGAGCGGGAGGACACTTTAGGACACGTTACATTAAATAATCAGGAGATTTATCTCTGATCTGAACTGCAGCCGCGTAAGCATGCCTTAATACACCTTAAAGCTGATAGCGTTGAGCGAGTGCACTAAAAAATATTTTCCCTGTATGTTAAGAAGGTCTAAATGTTTATGCTAGCGTTATACTGAAGAATACAAAAGCGTTTATAAATAAACCATTAATGAACATTTGCACAGGAAGCTTTTTTTCATGAAAATGTGTGTGTATACTGTGACTAATGCAGACCTTAATACGATGCACTTTAAATGATCTGAAGTTAGTGTTACTGCGTCTTTATATCTGGATTATCCTGCAGAGTTTAACATGCGGCCTTAAAGGACTAAGAGCGCTAGTGTCTCGATCAGAAACGCATCCTCATGCTAGTTAACTAGCGCAGAGATCAACAACACCATCCAGGACATTTAACCTAAACCAGTCGTTTTATATCAATAGCGATAATCAAACAATAAATTCAGCCAACATACATTAAAAGATTGGTATTTTTGGTAGAATACTCGATTACTAAAATATTCGATAGTTACAGCCCTATATTAATATTATATTAATATAATACACATCATAGTATTTTTCTTTCCCTGAATTGTGTACATATTTTTGGCTGACTCTGTATATACAGTATATAAACAATATAACAACATTTGGCTAACCAGAATTGTATGACTGATGTGTGAAAACAGCAGAGGTGACAAAGTGCCTTGCAGTCGAGGAAACATGAAATGTACTGCATGAAAAACTAAAACTACAGCTTACAGACAGGAGGATGTAATTAATCACGTGGTTATTGTGCTGAAATGGGTGACTTTTTTTTTTTTTTTTTTTTTTAATTAAAGGTGATCTATTTTCATGAAAGTAAAGAGCATTAGAGCTTTAAAGACTATAAACTCTTGAACACACAGGTGCTACTCAGTGCTGCTGTGTGAACCAAGGCCTTTTTCCATGAGAAAGCAAATAAACATGACTTATTTTTTTTTTTGTAGATTTTTGCACAGAATAATTTCCAACTAAAGCATTTCATAACTTTAAAGTGAGCATACACGATTTAAAAAAAGAAAAAATAATAAGTTTTGAAATTGAGCAACTTACATGAGACTGGAATGGAATAAGGCACGCAGGAGTCACCAGAGACGGAGGAGGGAAGAACAGACACATGGTTAATAGGGTTAAAGAGACTGAATGGAACAAATGGAGCTCAAAATGTGCTCAAAAAATAAAAAAAAAGTGCACCTCAACTACACACCCTGCACAAACCCAGACCCCCAGAGGTGGAACACAAGACCCTGAACTAAACCGAGGAAAAACAGGAAACTCTTTCTGCATTTACACCAGGAGTGTGACAGAGCACTAATGTTAACTAATGCGAGCTGACGTCACTTCAGGCACCTTTGGGATGGAGAGTTTATTTAACAATGTGTTCGGATTATATTTTATACAAGTTCTACAGTCATCAGTGTAACGACATATTAACTTTTTAATACAAGTAACACAAGTCTCCCAGCGCTCTGTCGTTTCCACTGCAGCATTAAACACTGTAGTGCGTCAGTAAACGAGGTGAAGGAAAAGGAAGATTCTGTGCCTGTCACACCCCTAGTGTAGGAACATCTACAGAGGAACGGAGTGAGGTTCAAAATAAATCCTGATTAACCTCACAGCATTCGCAAAAAAAAAACCAAGAGGAAAAAAAGCCAAGCGAGAGGAGAAGAATGTATTAATCACTGAATAAACTATTAACATAAAACTTTTCATGTTATAAATTAGACAGCTGAACCTTGGTGTGTGTGAGTTTGTTACCTGCAGTAGCGTCAGCGTAGTAGCGTTATGAGAGAGAGAGAGAGAGAGAGAGAGAGAGAGAGACAGGTGCAGCACGGAGCCGGGGAGCCGTTCACTCACCTTTGTACACATTGAGTGTGATGGTCCTGACTGCGATCCTGACCATGCTCTCTGGATGGTTGAAAAACTTAATGGCCTCCGTGTACAGGGCAAAATCATTAGTGTGCTGGAAGCATGGGAGACACAGAGCGAGGACGTCAACACCAGGAAGGATTGGCTCAGAGACAGGAGCGCTGCGGGGACACTCCTACAGCTACACACTCGCCACTCCGCCTCTAACGCTACACGTCCCTCCAGGATCACACACACACACACAAACACACCTGATCTCATTCCCTCATCAGCTCCGAGCCTAGTGAAGCTGTTGCACATCTGCGTGGTGCTGGGAGTAGCGTTTTTGGCGTTTAAGCAAAAAAAAAAAAAAAAAAAAAACGTCCTGATGAGATGAGTAATAGGACACACCAAGATGTTTTTGGAAGTTTGTTTGTGCAGCATCATGTAAAAACTGTAGAATTTGAATGTGTTTTTTTTTTTTTTTTACAGGAGTATTTGGACGAGCTTGAGGTAACGTATGGGTTTTGTTTCATCACAGTCGGACAGTGGTAGAGAAGATCTGCTAGAGTGAAATTTAAATGGAAATTGACTCGTGATAGTGCAGTTGTGGTTCTATTGGTTAACTGCCTTTCTTCTCGACATCCCAAGAGATGTCAGGTCTGCCCTGAGGACTGAATTAAAGTTGCAGACGGATAGAAACAGATATAGAGATGTATATGAGATATAACTTTTTTGTTGTTGTTATTATTATTATTATTATTTATTTTTGTTGCACAATTTATTACCAGTGGTCCTTAAAGTAAATTAGGAAAAACCGAGTGCTTACTTTGGAAAACTGACTTGAAACAACATTTTGACTATAGTCTTTTTTGTTGCAGTTTTTATCCTCTAAAGCCAAAGTAAAAGACTTTGTTCTATTTGTTCTCTTGTATGTTATTTAATTTAATTTTTAAATAGAACCTACAGGAAAGTTGTATTTGTCAAGCTGTAAACTGCTCACAGTTACTAACCAAGCCCAGGCTGCTATGTTTTAAGTTGACGTGTTGCACATGTGGATTGCCAATAAATACAGTTGTCAATTCCTGATATTTCTCTTCTTGTAATTTCAATACTTAGTTTACATTGTTGTTGGATATACGTAGTTTAATAAATAATGCTACATGATAAGGCTTTAAGTAGACCCTGTAATCGGTGATGGGACGATACAGCTTCTAGTGATCGGCCCCAAAAATCCTGATAGGAGCACCCCTACTTTTTTAATATCCGCAAATGAGTGTGCAATTGAAATCTACTTAATAAAAGTCATCTCACTCCTCTCACTCTTTTTGTTCATTCCAAAAATTCAAAAGATGGCGATGTACACTTTTTAAAATGCGCTTATGAGTGTGCAAGTAAATTCCACGTGAATGAAGTCGCGGCACGTCTAGTAATTGAGTTTGTTCGAGTCTAGTCATGTCTATTAGCATCTACTCGAGTGCATTAGTGTCTATGCGAGTGTGATCGAGTCGGTTAGTGCGTGTTCGAGTTTGTTACTTTATATTTAATGTGCATGAGTGTCTATCTGCATTTGTTAGTGTGTATTTGCATCTGTCTGTGCCTATAAGAGACTATTTTAGTCTACGTGAGTCTCCTATTTATTTTTGTTTATTATTATTATTATTATTATTATTACAGTATTACGACCTGTAGAAACTTACAGACAGAAACAGAAACAGTTTTGTTTACTTTATGCAAGTTCCTCATCACATGACCTCCGCTATCTAAAACCTCTTCTTTAACCCAGGGTTAGTGGCTCAGACAAGCACGATATTATTTACAGGTTTTTTTCTTTTCTTTCCCCCAGAGTATAATCTCTAAATGGCCAAAGCTCGCAGCAACAAATCTCTCATACAGCAAATCCTTCCTTGCAGGTTTTCTCTATTCCTGACACCAGCGCACCACAGTGGGTCAGAGGTGTCCGCGAATAAAGAACATGAGGTACCGTTTTATTCAAAGGCTGGCTTAATGAGGACTTCGTAACGCACACATAAGCTCTGAACTCTGAGCTTCGGACCAGGACCGAGGAGGTTACAGGATAAATAAAACACAGCTCACGAGGCAGGAAAATCATCGACCAAGCTGTAACCAAGCTGTAGAGTCTTGTGTATGTGTTATGAAGACGTTACGTAGACAGCCTTGTAATAATGCCGTACCAGAGATAACTTGTGCAACCATTTACAGTACACCAATAACTTTCCCCTATACAAAGGAGCCGAACCAGAAACACAAAAAAACAAAAATATATATATTTTTTTTTTTTTAATTCGGTGGTTAATATTTGTTTACATTTAGAGTCATAATTTTTTTTATATTTCTTCACTCTTGCTCATTTGATTTTTTTTGTTCCCTCCGGGATCGTACCAGAACCTTACCTCGTTGTAAAAGAAATGCACTGTGTGGTTGTTGAGCTTCAGCGACAGCGTCTTCAGAAAGGAGATGTAGTAGGCCATGATCTCCTCGTCAGAGAAGTCAAACTTGTGCACGATGATGGAGTTGACGTGGTTGTTCGACAGCAAGTAGTCTGCAGAAAACGACAAGAAAAGTCATTACGCGGGAAGAAAAAGAAAAAAAAAAACTAATTAACAAACACTCCGGGCGCTTACACAGGGACGTCTCGTGACTTATGTTCTCGAACAGGATGTTGAGCGTCTGCAGGAGCTGCACGCAGACGTACCGGCCCGACTTCTGACGCAGGATGTTGAGGAAAAACGCAAACATGTTCTTCTCCAAAAAGAAGCTGGAAAAGCGGAGAGAGTTAAACTTCAAGAACTCACGACGAACAATGATAATAATAATAAAAATAATATTGATAATAAAAAGGAAGGCAGAACCGCACTCGAAGACTGAGCTGTCATTCTGATCGCCCCAAATGAGGATTTCGGTGATGGAGCGAATGGTCTCGACGAGCAGGTTCCGGTTGTGTTCTGTCACCGTCGTGTTCTTTGTCAGGACGTGATACATGTACCTGAAGAGACGAAACGAGATGGGTCAGGGTGACCAGGAGAGTCTCCTCTCTAAAAGTCTAAACATCAGATTAAACACAGAGGACTGCTATCCAAGGGCGTGAAGCTGCACGTCCAAACACTTCTGCATATGTTTTGAGGTGTTAAAGCATCCTCCCTATAGTCCTGATCTCGAAGTGAAGACGGCGGTTCATGACTCACAGCTCGTCCTAAAACATTTTATAACAAGTGAATACGAAAGCTTGTTTACAGTCGGACAAAGTGTAATGGAAAACGAGGAGGCTATGTCAAAAAAAATTATGTATTTTCCTTTTTTAAAAGTTAATTAAAATAACTTCTACAGCCAGAGTGTGGATAATTTTTGACTCACCCTCCTGTATATTAGTGACGGGAATCACCAGTCACCTCCCGATACAATATTATCACGATACCTCTGCGCCGATTCGATTACAATTGCAATTCTATAAATATCACGATTTTATAAATCGTGATATTTATAAAAAATACCCCCCCCCCCCCCCCGATTTCGTAGCAATATTAAACCTTTAAAAAATTTTAATAAGTAATGTAATGCAGCCTGTTCCTAATCACATTAGTTTTCTCACTTTAAAAAAAAACAAAGGCCAGCATTTAAACACCGCAAACTAACTTCAAATACAAAAGTTTAACTTCAAACTAAATTAAACACAAAGCTACATTGTTACTGAGCAGCGTGTATCTCTATCATCTGCCATAATTATAATTCCTCAACAAAATTAACCAATACTTCACTTCTACCACACCAGATGAAAATGCTTAAATAGTTTAAAGCACCACCTGTAGGATTATAAAGAAACTGTGATGTTTAACCTCCTAAAACGCCTGCAAAGTCTCAAAACTCAATCTGACAGTGAGCGTGTGAGTTAAGGAGTTGCGTCTGCTTCACCGCGTCACTTATACTTTAATTATGAAACGGGGAAGGAAATTAATAGGAACTAGGGTTAGTGTGCATCATCAACAGGAAAAGAGTTTGTAGAAACAGGTTAAAGTTCAAAGGTTAAAGCTAAAAATTATCTGATGAGTTTGAATGTAATCAGTGATGTTGTTATTATTATTATTTCAGGTTGAAGCCCACGTACACGTCTGTCTGTCTTTCTGTACAGCAGAACTCTGTCTAACTTATTAATACAAAGAAATCACATTCTGTGAGGTTGAGTATCTTACGCCTTGTTTACACCAAGTTGTCCTTCTTTCATCGTCAGACAAATACACTCCCTGTTCGGCAATCGGAGGTTGAAAGTAGCTTATTAGTAGCTTATTTTAAAGTAGATTATTAAATCTGCCACATAACTGTTCATAACATAACTTTTACTCAACATTTTGACATTTCACTTATGGTGCAGGTTAAACTTCAGGCAGATATCTAAGTACTGCAAAAGTTTTATTTAATTCTGTCCAGACAGTTTGTGTGATGTGGTGAAAAAAATCTTGCTGGACAGACAGACAGACAGACATACATACAGAATTTTTTTTTCTGAGACTGGTTTTGGTCCTCCGGTGAATGAAACTTAAAGCTAATTGAAAGTGTGAGTTCTGATCAATGTACAGACTAAACTTTTACCTTATTTATATAGATGATCAAAAACAGGGGGAAGCTGTTCGACTGTACGTACGTGACGTCATGACGTAATACGCAAATAAGACGAGAGTAAACACACAAATTCGATCATTCACATAATGTGCAACTGTAAAACGTTCACTTGAAATTATTACTTTTGAGAAGTCACCAGTTCGTTTAAACAGATCATATTCTACAACACATAATAAACGTCACGTAACTAACATGTGTGTGTGTGTGTGTGTGTGTGTGTGTGTGTGTGTGTGTGTGTGTGTGTACAGACTATGCGTAAATGTACGTAATTACATTAAGGCACGTCAGATGTAGAGCCTGAAGAGGGAGCTCACAGAACAGCCAGGCTTATTTTTACAGAACAGCTAATAAATAATATGTCATTTTTAAAGGCTTACAACAATGACAATGCACAAAAACTACAAACATAAATGAAGTTAGTTAAAGAGCTAGCTGGTGTTTTGTTGCGAAACGCAGCTCGCGCGCTCCGGCTAGCTGTGCTAAGCTACACGGGCTCGCGACACTTACTTCAGGTGATCCAGAGAGTGGATGTTTCTGGACTTGCCCTGCCCTCCTACCCAACCCCGGGACCGTCCGAACATCGTGGCAGAGCTCTTCTACACTGTCACGTTATTGTATTTACTCAAACTATTAACTAAAAGAATCCATTACTGCTGTAAGAGCGCGAGGGTGCGAGAAAACATCCCTATCGTTAGTTAGCGCGAGGAGAGTGACAGACAAGAGCGGCTCTTGTACAATCCACTCTCAAAGCCCTTCATCGTGTGCACTACGTAGCCTGGGACTTTAACTAAATCACGTGCCGGCTTAGTGCACTATAGTTTAACTAGGGAGGGATTTGTAACAGAACCCGTTGGTCGTATGAGATCCTTATAGGGAACGGTGTAAACATGGGAATTGTAGTTTTAGTGTAGTCTCTGTAAAGGCGTTGTCGCGGTTTATGGACTACAACTCCCAGAGCAAACGTTGACATGAGGCGTGTTTACGTCATAAGAACGCGACTTGTGTTTTTGTTTTTCTTATTTGACCCTCGGATTGTAAACGTGCCTCCTCACTTAATGTTTTTAATGTTTTTGTTTGTTTGTGAAACTAGTTTCTGTGGAAAAAAGTAAAGATGCTGATATTTTAAACCAATCGACGCAAGTTGCGAACAAGAAGGAATCTCAAAAAGAGACAAGGTTTTAAAAATGGCTGTTATGCAGTAAGACAGGTTGGTGTGAAGTGTTCCAGGACAACATGGCATGCCGAGAGAGATTTTAAAAGATAAAAACGATAAAAAAAATTCTTTATTTTTTTTCTTTCCCGGGGTGACTGGTATGTTGGAGAAAGTGCAGAGTCAGGAGATGTGTGTGTGCTCCAGTTCCCTGTTCACACACCACACTGGATAGGATTCAAAATATATATTTAGAAAATTCTTTCCAGTCATTACAGTCATGCACCTGTAGAGGGAGCCACACATTCTGCACTTCTTCTAAACCTTTCTCGTATCTGATTTGCTCCATGAGACTGGATCACATGTCTGAGAGTCTATGCCACACTCTGTTTATTTCCGATTAGATTCCGTGGAATCTTTAATCGACGTCCTTCCATATATGTTTTATCTCGGCCTGTTCTTTGTGAACGTCCTCATCCTGTACTACGCCTTTCTCATGGAGTACATAGTGCTTAACGTGGGAATCGTGTTCCTGCCTGAGGACATGGACCAGGCTCTGGTGGATCTGGGCGTCCTTTCAGACCCGGCGTCCGTCCCATACGAGACAGACTCAGAGTTCGACGTGTTCGAGGGATACCTGGAATAGGCGGTACTGAGGGACAGGACATGGCTCGGGTCGTGAGCCAGGTGTGTGGTGCGGAGACGGTGTTGTGGGCAACACAGCCCGGGACTGAAGCGATGATGATGATGATGATGATGGAAATTGCGATTATGATGGCTGTAGCTGTGAAAAAATGGTGCCTTGGTCATTACACGGAGGGAACCTGCGCATTAATCAGAACGCACATGACTCCAGGTATGGAAGTTTTCAAATTTCCAACAATTTATACGTTTTAAGAATTAATTTATGATGTCATACCTATCTCTTTCTTGTGTCCAAAGAAACAGAAAGCCACAGGTTTATCTCCGACTCTAACAAAGTGATGACGCAGAAGACTCCTTCCATACACGTTCAATAAACGTACAAGAAAACATCGCCGCCATGTCAACCATAACTTCATCACGTGTGTCTCTTCAGGTTGTCCAGGCGTGCAGACCTCCTCTTTAGGTGGAGTTTTCCCAGGGACGAGCCAAGCGGGACGTCTGCGCCGTATGGATCACGTCAGATGTGACATCATCGCCTTCACCGTGGCTCTCTGATCACCTCCTGCTTAGTTTTCGGCTTATAATTTGTTCAAGCTGCTGAAATTCACGTCCAGTTTACGGCCACTGCATTTCATCATTTATTATTAGAATTATTATTGTTAATATTTTTAATGAAATAACTTACTAAAGCACTTAACATTCAACACTTTCATTTTCTCCAGAGATGTCTGACTGAATTCTGCATGTTTTTAGTTTTATTTTAACGCTGTAGATTAGATGATTCAGGCGAGCGATACCTCTCCGAGACCAACACGATATTCTCTCAGTGTTTCTGCTGCTTTTGAAGAGTGTGAAAAGCTTCACGCTCACGACTGTACGAGCTGGAAAAAAAGTGCATTTGATCCAATCGATGGATTTCAGATACAAACCCTATAAATATACACTTATATACTGTATAATGTATGTAAATACACATATATATATATTTAATAAATAATTAATTTGACTTAATGCACCTTTGAAACTGTGATGTTTTCTTCTTTCATTTTTGCGGAAACATGCCTTAACATATCTATTTAAAAAAACACTCACTTCTTACTTTATTTTTGTTTGTTTTTTTTAGAAATAAAGTAGTTTATTAGACAGCAGCTCGGCCATAAAAAAACACAGATATAAAATATTGCTACAGAGAAATAAAGGCACTGTAAAGGATTAGTGTTTTTGCAGAAGTCTCAGCATTCAGTAGCGTGTGTGTGTGTGTGTGTGTGTGTGTGTGTGTCTGCACCCAAGTGTTAGTAGCAGCTTTTTCTTTTTAAATAAAAGTTAGGATTTTTATTAGAGAGCTTTTATCCTGCAGTCTTGAATCTGAAGATGCTCGAAAACCCCATAAGGAATGCACTCGTTCCACATCCTGGAAGAACAAAGAGATATTTTTAAAAAGAGAATTTTAAAAAAAGAAATCAAATTTTCATTTTATTATTTTTCTTGAAATAGTGTGTGTGTGGTAATCCCAGGCATTTTAGATATGGAAAGGTTCTGCGTTTAAATCCTTTGAATAAAATAAACCAATATGAGGGGCGTTCAAATCAAACTGGGACTTGTGATAATATTTCTGGTAATGAAGGCGTAAAAAAATGATTGACATTTACAGAAGACTTCAAGCGCAGCGCGGTGATGAGACTCTTAGCCGCGGTAAAACGTTTTAAAGAAGGCCGTACGTCCGTCGGAGCGCGCTGCAGTACACGTGAACGTTACGCGAGTGGAATGTCTGGTCCATGGAAATCGTCTGATAACCTTTCGCAGAAGAGACGCATCTGTCTGTGTGAACTCACACACACTCATTCACCAGAACCACTTGCACGTTACAGGAACTCGGCTGAGTTACAGTCCTGACCCCGCTCCGAGACATTCCCACATGTTTGGGACATTAAAGGAGTTCCTGGGAGGCCAGTATGCATCTACAGAACTAAAGGGAGTGTTTACTCTCAGAACTGTGTTCTGTTATCCTGCACAATCACAAGTCCTGCTTTGACTCGAACGCTCCTTGTAAATGAAACAGAAAGCTGATCTGTGACTGGCGTCTTTCTGCACACTTTCCCAAGACATTTGAAAAACGAAACAAAAAAATTAAAATAAAACGTTTAAAAAGACATTTTTGCACATCAGCATCATTACTAGCAAATACTGCAGTTTTAAAGTGTGTGTGTGTGTGTGTGTGTGTGAGAGACTTACTGAAGAGATTTCACACTGGATGAGTCCTTTAATGCAGCGCTGAGCTTTTTGGCTCCGATGTCAGTAAACTTGTTACACTTCACACTGACGGCAGAAAACAACAACAAAACTCATTTTAATTTTTTTTTCTTTAAATAAACATATTTATTTCACAGCAGATACATGAAGGATTTGGGCAAATAATCCATTTCTCTCTTCAGCAATAATAACGTTCATTAGCTACTTTGTTTCATTTTAAAAGTATTAATTACATTTGTTTCTTTGTTGTTTAATTTTTTTCATGTCTTCACTCACACACACACACACACACACACACACACACACACTATAAATAAATATCTATCTAAAATGTCCAATTTACATCTTATGCTCAGATATTATTCTCTATTCATTTACTTGTAAAATGTTAAATAAATAAAATATATCAAAGTTATTTATTTATTGCTTTGTTTAATGTGTATCTTATCATTTATTCTGGACAGTTTTCATGAATGTTAGAAGATATTTTTATTTTTATTTGCTGTTGTTTCTATAAAGCTCCTCTGCACAAATTGTTTCAGTTTCAGTTTTAAGCTCTCACACATACACACACACCTGATGCCACCTAGAGGAAGTGTGTGTGTACTGTATGTGTGTATTCTTCCAACCTTTATCTTCCCTTTTTTCTTTGAACACTTTGATGTTGGAATGTGATTTTAATAATTAAAAAAATGATGATCAATAAATGAGAGTGAAGGTCAGTGAAGGTCAGTGAATTAATCTGCTTTAACCTTCTTCTCTTATTTAACCCTCGAATGGCTGCGTGCCGACCGCAGTGTGTTAGAGCTGAACGCGGAGGCGCGTGTTAAACACTTACTCCAGGTCCAGCAGAGACGTCATGCGCGGTAAAACTAACGCCAAGCTCTCGGCCCCGCCGTCCCCGATCACGTTTCCACACAGACTGAGGGGAGAGAGGGCGAAAGATTACTGCTTCATTCTCAAACAACACACACACACTGTGGTTCCGTACACACACACGTCTGCGGTTAACAGAAAGAAACTGCCTGAACCTGGAAAAAGTGGGTGTGGCAGGTGAGAAAGTGGGCGTGACAGGAGGGAAAGTGGGTGTGGTTGCTTTTTGAAAGTGGGCGTGGCATGAGGGGAAAGGGGGTGTAAGTGTGTGAGAGTGGGGTCAGGGTAGGAGGGTAAGTGGGTGTTGTTCTTGAGAGTGGACGTGGCAGGAGGGACGTGTGTGTGCGTGGTGGTGTGTGTGTGTGTGTGTGTGTCTGTGGCGAGGGGGGTAGTAACAAAAGAGAAGGTGGGCAGGGCGTGTGTGCGAGTGGGCGTGTGTGAGAGTGGGCGTGTGTGAGAGTGGGCGTGTGTGAGAGGGGGCGTGTGTGAGAGTGGGCGTGTGTGAGAGGGGGCGTGTGTGAGAGTGGGCGTGTGTGTGTGAGTGGGCGTGCGAGAGTGGGCGT